>VXAL01003392.1:82389-155320 GCA_013399475.1 Chauna torquata | reverse complement strand
TATGCTTGACTGCGATTTACATATAAAGTGTGCAACCACATACCCTTTCATCCACGTCAGTGTGGTGCTTCAAACTCAAAAACGCTGAGAATTTAGGGATGGCTATTTAAAAGCTGTTTAAATTTTGAAGAGTGTACACAATGGAGGTGGGGTTGAAATGAGGTGAATATTATAAATTGTATTTATCTATTATAAAATTAATGTTTCTTTGAAATATAATTTATTGAGTTTCATCATTTTGTCTTTAGGTAGAATAAGGAAAAGTCATGTAGACAAAAAAATGTGCTGAGATATATTCACTAAGAAACTAGAAGGAATAGAGAAAAAATGATCTCATCATCTGCATCACAGTATGATATACTAGATCCAGTCGCCATGAACAGAATGAGTGTTTTAGGCTGGAAATAGGAAATTCACACTGAGGAAAAGATAGATCTTCCTTGGAGTCCAAAAAGTTGGTCATCTTAAACAGCAGAATTGAGGCTGGTGCAGTTTTAAAAGCACATTGATCATGGGAGAAGATGGAAAGACTAAATTGTTAGTCTTCTAAAGTAACTGAGATATCCACAATCTTGATACGTGTAATATAGAATTGCTGGCAAGAGACAGATTTCATCTTTTTTCTCCCCTTAAAAGCAGCACTTTTTTCTGCCTTTACAACATTTAGATTTTTTTCTGTAGAATTTTAACTTTCCAGTCAGTATCACTATGAATCCTTCTTTAGATGTTCCCATGAGTAAATCTCTGTTTTTATTGTTTACCGCAGTGGTTTTTGAGATATCCATCACCTTTACCTGTAAGAATAATTGAATTGAGAATTATTTCCCTGAGAACTATTTTTTATACCAAAGATTAACTCCAGAATAAAATAAAATAAAATAAAATTGTTCTTCTGCAACTCTGATAAGCTTTATTGCAATGCAAGGAGGAATTCTGGCAGATTTTGGACTTCTGCTGAGTTCCTAGAATTCAGAAGTAATTTATTCACACTTCACACCTTCTGCTGAAGGAAGTGAAGACTCCATGTTTTTGTACTTAAGTAATAAAAACTTGGTTCTCTCAAAATCATGTCATCCATCATATCAAAGTCATAGAAGTGTTATATCTTTCATTTCAATGAATCAGTAAAATAGCGATGTAGTCATCTATTCAAACTTTTTCCAAATTCTGCGAGCTGGACACTCAAATGTTTCTGATATATAGATATTTGATACTGTAGTATCCCAATGACTGTTGTGGAATTGTTGATTACTAATAGCTATACATATCTTTATATGGATTTCTCCCCACCTGGATGTTGCTATCAAAATCTGGGGATTGGGATTATTAAGAATAGAAAGAACTATCTGTGCTATCTCAAAAGATGACCTTTCTTGAAATAACAAGATCTTGGTTCTGTTGTTCCACGAGGAAAAAGGTGAGATTACTGGGTGGTAGGAAGAGCTTGGTATTTTAAAATCCTTTGCTCTGCATAGTGATTGTTAGTCTCAATGTTTAATTTTCCTTTCCAGTATAGAGAAAATACATGAAAGAAATTATCCTCTGTTGCAAGTAAGACTGTGTGGACTTAATGAGACTGGCAGACAGAGTATGCTGTTAAAATTAATACCGGGCATCAGTTCTGACGCAAACAAAGGATTTCTGATCTGTCCCCTGTATTTCCCATGTAAAGTTATGTTACTTAGGAAAACAGACAGGTTTAAGTGCCCGCTCCACCTTCCAACTGTATTTTTAGGAAAAATTTCTGGATTTCATGTGAAGACTATTTTTTTTTTTTTGCCATTTTGACTGCAAATAACCACAAATTCAGGACTGTTTTGTTTGTTTCCCCAAAGGTCAAACCTGGACCAGCAAATAACTCAGATGAGGAGCAGGTCTAACCCTAGGAGCAGGTCTAACCCTTCATTCATGACAGTATGACACAGATTCTTTGAAGTGACACAGCTTTTTAAACAAATATGTAACTGTCCTGCCATTAATCTGCTTACATTTCAAGAACTTTTTCTTTCCAAAGGGAAAAAAAAAATCTGTTATCACTGTCTTTCCTTCCCCATGGGACGTATTTCCTGTTCCCAGTAATATCACTAAAAACTCTGTTTAACGTTTTGTATTTGGACTATACAAGTCTTGCAGCATCAGTCTTGAGGCCAGGGTAGTTCTTCATACTGCAAGAGCAGATATAGCCGTTGTTCATGGGAAATCACTCTGCCTTCATCTCACCTGTACACAGCACTATGTTATTGATTTGGCATCTTGTGCTGATGCTTGGGACGGTGATTCTGCACTCCTTATTTACTTCATCAGATCTCATGGGGATTATACGGCATTCTGCCCCCCTCAGAATGGGTGCATGATGAGAAAAAATCTACTTACCAGTAGTTATTGGCATTGTTATATACTGGCTGTGCAGATCCACACATCCCATCTTTTTTTCCATCTCTTGGTCCTCTAGCTTCTGCTGATTATTGGAAGGAAATAAGACTATCTAGGTTACCTTGGACCATTTGTGTATATGTGCTGTGTTCACCTTGTTCTAAACAGTAAGGGAACACTTGCCTTAAACTCATTCTCTGAGGAACAAAAACCAAAATCGTAGAGCTGAGGGATGCAGAGCAGCACTTAAGAGATGCAATTATTGCTGTTCCTAAATAGGCTAAATATCGGAAGACGTTCTTACTGTCACTGAGCAACTTGACTGGCACCTGTCTTCTATTTCCTAAACAGTTCATTTGTAACAAAGCCCCTTTGTATATAGCATATGTTAAGAAAGAATGAATAGGTACCCCACAATGCTGTTTATATTTAAGCTGGTGGTAGAATCTTATCCCAGAGAGAGAAAAATTGCACAAAATTAACCACAACATTATTTGTAAAGCAACAAAACTTAGTTTCAACAAGGTGGAATGCAAGAAACTATCATGTATGTGAGCAAAAAAAGATAAAAACTTAGAAGAGAGGGTAATTTTCTCAAGAGGTTGGTACAAAATGTGCCGTTTCTTAGCCTTTGTATGTTACATTTATTGGGTGCTAGAATGTTAAATATGGATAGTGAAAAGAGAAAAAGAAGAAAGCAGAGAAAGAAACAAAAAGCTACAAGGGTGAATAAGTAAGACTATGCATGTCTGAGCAAAAGGAGATTATTTCAGACAGTGTTTGAGCAGTAGCTATGCCATTATAGACATGGTCTGGTTTTATTGTTCTGTTGTTATTGGTGAAAATAGAGGCTCCCTGGATAGCATGGGTGGTATATTTTAAGTAAAAGTTTTATTAGAATATTAAGTGAATAATCTGTTCTTTCCCCCCAAAGAGGAGGAAATGCAAGACAGTGTGTTTAAAAACTCTTGGTACCCCTGGTTGCAAGACATGCAGGCCTGGACAGTAAGGTTCAGCAGCTGCCATTACACTGTCATTAGCCAGACATTTGTTATCAATGAAATGCTGCAGAACTATTGTTCCAAGGCTGTTGCTGTAAAATCATAGTGCATTGTAGTTTGTTGGAGGTTAGTAGCACTTGTTAATTTGATCAAGGCTGAAGTTTACTGAGGATAAAGTAAACAATGCAAACTGCAGACACCATCAGTTTCCTATGGGCAGTGAAGTGTAGTTTGTTCCATTTACACTTCACAACAACATCTGATGGGCTTTGTCAGTGCTGCACAGAGTAATTAAACCTGAAATCAATAGCAGGCATTTGTCATGTTTACAGCCGCTCTTTCTGCTGGGTTAAACTCATCAGTTTAGTGCCGTTCTGTTTTACTGCAGAGACACGCTCCATTATTTCTTCAGGTACAGTTGAGATATTCAGTTACATGCCCAATAGTTTGAATACGACAGTAAGATTAAAAGGGGCAGGCAAATGGACAGTTTTTGTAATTTATTCACTGATTTCCTTAAACGGTGTTGGATTTCCATTTTCTTCCACCTACCCTTTATGGAACCTTTATGCCCTCGGTTCGTACATTCCCATTGTTGAACAGTGGCAATGAAGACAGCACTAAAATTGTATAGAAGTTGACACAGAATATAACTTCACTCCAATCATAGGGTATTGCACTGAACTAGTAAAAGTAAAGTAGTGTACCAGTTTCATGAGAGCGCTTTCAAGCCGTGGTTTACCTACTGGTCTTGTTTGTAGTTCTTTTGGAATAAAATGGACTTTACTGTTTCTGTTCTGTTTATTTCAAGCCTATATTCCTCACAACCATTCCTTTTTCAGTTCTCTTGGATATTCTTTTTTTCTTTTCGGCACTTTTCTAAATTATGGGGTCAGATTATCCTGAATTTTATGGCAAGAGAGTTTTTAGTACAGTGGTAATCTAGTTAGTCTCTGGACATGAAGCCTGAGAGAAGGAATTTGAGGACACTGAAAAATTACAAATTTTCTGTGTACAAATGTTTTAAGATTTTAATGTGAATTCTAGTAGCTCATTTTAGAAACAGTCCCTGTATAATGGTATCTGCTAAACTTCTTATTGTTGCTTTATCGATAGGTTTGACAGAGTGCTGTATTTGTGCATGTCTAAGGCCTTTGGTGGGATGTTAATAGTAAGAGTGAAGTTTGACAGATTGGATGTGCCATTAATCTTCACTGGCGCTGTGCTCCCGGGTTTCCTATATTGCTGATGGCTCAAATGCTTGTAAATTGTATTAAACATTGCTAGAAATTAAAAAAAGAAAAAACAAATATTGATTTTGCATATCTGCATTTTTAAGTTCTAATACTTACATTTAAGACTGATTAAATATTTACTAGCCCGATTTGTCCAGAGCACCAGGGTGGTTCCCTTCTAAAGACTTCTTAGAAGTGATATTTAGATCAGTGCTAGGAAATTATTTCAGTTAGAATACTCTTAACTATATAGCACTTTCATCTCAAATCATTCCAGAATGCTTTACAAACTGTCACAATTCAGACACAGTTTGCTTTATCCGTTGCTGAAGTGCAGCTACCCTGGGTGAAACATAGCAACTGTTCAGCACCGCACAGCAGTTTGGGACTGGAAATTAAGGATCTCTCTGCATTTGTAATTGCAGTGGGAAATTAGGTAGGCTGAATGTAATTACCTGAGCTGGAATTTGGCCAGGAGACTGAAGTTAACACACCTACTCTTATGAAGAGTTCCTTGGGATTGCTAATGACCGGTTTGGGTAGGACCTTCCATTTATATCTCATCCAAAAAGAAAATTCCTAGAGGAATACCATGCCCCCAACACCTTTGTTGTGCATTGCAATTGCACTAATACAAAGGAAGGAACAGAGTTAACGCTATCATATGACAGTGTAATATGTACTTGGGATTAGCAGTTAGAAAGCTCAGGTATTATATTATTCAGTTAACATTTATGTTTTTCTTAAAAAAAAAAAAAAATCTGCATGCATAGGGTTAGTTATGTACCAAAGGAGAGGAGATGTGTAATGCAAGAATGATGGAACATTTATGTATCTATAAGGCCTTCTGTAAGACAGGCATGATATTTCTTACACTTTTGGCTGAGGGCTAGAAAAGATTAGGTTTACTTAATTGTCCTCATTGTATTTCTTTTTATTGTCAGTGTAGAATGAGAAGCTTTATATTACAGCTGTTTTGTATAGTGCGTTGCAATTTATATAATAGGCACCTATAGAGGCTAACCAATCTAAATTAGTAACTGACATGATTATTTGTGGCCAATCCTCATGAGGTATGAACAACAACAACAACAAAAAAGTGAAAAACAATATCCTGCTTTGGTTGAATTAGCTATTTCAGTTATCTGTGACATAAATGTTCAGCTCCAAATCATGCAGAGCACAGATTCGCAGGTCTCAGTTTAATAATACATGAGACTTCTTTTAAAAGGAAGAAATGATGCAATACAAAATATGTTATGTTGGACCTTCTCACAGCTGAAACGAAATATCATGTTATGTCTCACCTAAAATTCAATGTAGACTAAATGCTTAGATCCAGCTTCATCACTGTGATCCATGTCAGTATGCACCCTATTTCAGTCTAGTTTTATGATTTTATGACAGGCACTTAAGTTCTGCAAGTTGTGTTCTCAAATGTACATAACATGTTAAAATTGATTTGACTGTGGTTTGATTCCTGTTTGAAAAAAATGATACTTGCTTGTTGCAGAGAGGGGTCTTAACGCTGAACTCTTCCGTTTATTTGTAATGCAGCAAAAATGTTGTGGTAATAACTGCAAAAAAAAATGTAGATAAGTCCATCTTTTCTCTTTCGTTGCACAGAAGTCCTCTGCCGTTCTATTCCTTTACAGTAGTCCATAAAGGTGAGAAAATCTTATGATCTCATGAAATATATGCTAAAATAAGAAATGAGCTTCACCTTTACAATTTTGTTTTTCTTTGCATCTTGTCATATACCCAGAGCAGTTTTAAATTTTAAAAGGGTTATAAAGTCATGCTGGAATTGATTAGAATTATTTGCATATCTCTCTGAATGAGTTGTTGCTAATGAGAGAGAGGACAGTTAAGCATCGTGCAAATAGATAGGAATAGTGGTAGGTTTCCTAAAATCCTGCAGATACACAGGAAAATTCCGTGTCACCTTCTCTAACCTGAGAAGCTCTATCTGCTGCGGAAGGTTCTATGCCTGGCAGTGGAGTTGTATGGCTGCAAAAACAAAACAAAACAAAACAAAACAAAAAAAAAAAAAAAAAAAAANAAAAAAAAAAAAACAACAAAGTAAGATGCTACTCTATGTACTATTCCAGAAAGTGCTACTCTACTGTCTGGCAGATGATTTTTGATGATAGTTGGTCCTTCAAAAGCAGAGGGAGCTTGGTGAGTTAAGAGTATTTTTTGCCTGTAGTAGTGTTCTATGAGTATATGGCTTTTGGACATTCCTACTCCCTCCTACTCCCTTTCCCTCCAACACAGCTATTTTACTCAGGTGTTACTGGAAAAGAACTGGGGACTGTCATGGTTTTGGCTGGGGCAAAGTTAATTTTCTTCGCAGAGGCTCACACAATGCTGTGTTTTGGGTTTTTGATGAAAATAGTGGTGGTGGTTTTGGTTGTTGCAAAGCAGTGCTTACACAGAGCCAAGGACTTTTTTGGTTCTTGTGCTGCCCTGCCAGCGAGGGGGCTGGGGGTGCACAAGGAGCTGGGAGGGGACAGAACCAGGACAGGTGACCCAGACTGACCAAAGAGATTTCCGTACCACATGGTGTCATGCTCAGCAATAAAAGCTGGGTTAAAGAAGGAGGAAGGGGGGGACTTTGGGAGTGATGGCGTTTGTCTTCCCAAGAAACCATTACGCGTGCTGAGCCCTGCTTCCTGGCAGTGGCTGAACACCTGCCTGCCCATGGGAAGCAGCAAATGAATTCCTTGCTTTGCTTTGTTTGCGCGCGCGGCTTTTCCTTTACCTGGTAAACTGTCTTTGTCTCAACCCATGAGTTCTCACACTTTTACCTTTCTGATTCTCTCCCCACCCCACCTGGGGAGAGTGAGCGAGCGGCTGTGTGGCACTGAGCTGCACAACAGGACCAAAAAGCGTATGGGGATTTTTATGTGACACCATGCTAAATAATGCTATGTATTAAGTTCTGGACATGTAATGATCCCCCAGGTATATGGATTTTCAAAGACAATATACTCTGTGAATTCCAAATAACTGCTGTCCTTTCCCTGAAGTTGGGATACATAAAATGAACTGAAATGCACTGAATTGTAGAGCAAAAGCAATGGGTCTATTTTCAATGCTTAAATTAAAATATTAGATAGCAGCAGGAAGGAATTTGAAGATAGAGAAGCTGAGTGTATCATCTTCATTAGGTAATGCAGACAGCACCAGAATAAATTAGCAGGCTTTGAATGGCATGTGAGGAATAAGTGATTAAACAGCTCTTGTTTCAGTTGTACTGAAAAAAAAAATGAACAAATAGGTTATAATTTTATTATCAAATTTTTGTCATATCGTTTTGATACGATATGAATATCAAGTGTAACATATTTTTCTTATGCATTTGCATAGCTATAGCATATAGTAGAAATGGTGTTCTGTAAGATGAACATGTGGTAACCCATGTGTCTAAAAGCGCTGTCTGCAGACAGCAGTCGTAAAAAATTTAGTTCATCCCTTAGATTTTTTAGCACCTTACTTTGGCTGTTTGTACAATCTGTACTGTGTTATTATTTAAAGTACCTCACCAGGTACATTGTATTTCAGATATTAGTGTTAAACATGGTAACAGTTGTTCAGAATATGAAAAAATATAGTGTTCATTGATGACAGAAGCCAAAGTTTTAATTTCTTGCCCTAGCATTTCTTGCTTATCACAACAGTGTAGGATGGAGTGGCTTGTTGCCATTTCTGTTGCAACAGTGCAGGCGGTGAAAGAGTACATCTGATTACCAGAGATTCTTCTGTGATATCAGTTTGCTCATAGGTCTTATGTTTACTTCAACAATAGCCACTGAATTTCTTGTTTTTAATGCACTTTTAGTGCTGTGTTTACATACTTTGGGATGCATATCTGACAGTGTTTCTGAAAATAACATTTTCCTTTCTTGTCATTTATAAAGATCAGATATTTCAAACAACTTGCACCTGTCATTGATCTGGATGAGAATCACACAGCAGGCAGGTACCCTGTCTGTCATTCTTTTATAGCCTACATTTGTAGAGGAAAGGAGTCAGAATGACAAAACTTGTCCTCAGAGGTTGATATTCTCATTCAGGTTGCTGCATGGCTCAAGTAAAATCCCTCTTTCACCAAGAAGGTTGTCTACCATCAGCACAGGTTCTTGGTAACAAACCTGAGTTTGCATTAAGAATATATTTTGAAAGGACCTAGCATGAGATGCCCTTTCTCTAACATTTTATCTTCCCTGATATCCTCACCTGCAATGGCTACCAAATGTTGACTCTCTAGTGGTGCATTATGCTGTGTGTGCTGTATCCTGTTTCAACGCTGGTTATGAGGATCATTTCATGACCATCAGAGATGTCCAAAGCATGGGTCCGTGTCTTGCTCTGGCATCAGCTGTTAAGTGGACAAACATCAGAAATCTGTTACCCTCTGGTTATTACAGAAAATGTACTGTACTGAGACCTCCTCTCTTATATGAGGTGCCATGAGGTTTTGACTGTTCGCCATTAAAACCAGAATTTGAAAGAACCATGCTATAGTAGTGAACAATTTGATATTTTGATGATCAGTCTTTTGTCCAGAGCACCTTATGTACAAGAGGAGCAACCAGGTGGGACAGCACAATGGTGAAAGTTACTGGGTTTGTAAATAGGACAAAGAAGCAGGTCTTGCTCTGGTCCTGATCCTCTGTGAGACAGAGATTGTTTCAGCTATCCTGACTGAGGGACAAAGGAAAAGCTTTGTTTTGATAGCTGGAGAAACTGAGACTAACGTGACTATCTTGAGCTTGAACCCACAGACAAAGGCGTTCATAGTTAGGTACAGCTTGAATGCCTATACCCATTTTTATTACAGTACTAGAAAACACTGCTGTAAAATCTTTTCCCTCACTATGTAAAAGAAACAGTTCTTCCAAAATCAGCAACGTCTAGGCCTGCTGAGATCATGCATAACATGTCCCTTATAATGAATGAATGGATGAAAACTTCAGACCTTTATGATGCTTCTGTTCTCCTCTCTCTCAATGATGTTCTTTCCAGATAGGATGTTGCTATCCTATATTTCTTCATGTGGTTGTTCCTGACTTTCACTTAAGTCAGTATTTCTGTTTGCTTTTCCATATATCAGACCTGTAGAACTAAGAGTGTTTTCCACTTTGACATTGAGAGAATTCTTTCTTTTTGTAGTAAGAACACTAAATTCTTAAGGTGATGTGCAAAAAGGTTCATATTAATTGCTGATGAGGAGATAGCCATCTCTGCATAATTATACAAACTGAATGTGAAAGATGTTAAGATGACTTGTGAAACCACCCAAATACAGCCTTTTGCTGTCACCGGAATGCACTCTGAATACAGCTGAAGCTGTGTCAGTGCTTTGCTGAAAAACGCATCTATTCTTAATGTCTTCTGAAGCTTTATCTATATTCTCATCAACCACTGCAGTAATACTGAGGAAGACTCAAAGCTAATGCAGCATGTGATAGAGTGATTGTTTGCTTCAAGAACTCAGCTACTGCTTCTGTGATGATTGTGGATATGGGGACTTACTGCTCGGAGCATTCACATTACAAAGACGTACATCACTCAAAGATAGAAAAAGATACTACTTTCTGATCACTGAGATTCTTCAGGTTTTGTAATCCACATATAAATCATTCTCATCCTTATATCCTTCCTTTCCTATCCTTGAACAGTCTTTTTGTTTGTTTGTTTGTTGTTTTTTGTTGGGGGTGTGTGGATTTGGTAGTTGAGGAGGAAATGACATTGTGTGTAGCTCCGTTTGCTTTGCCCGTTCATGTGCTGTCATGATGTTGAGAGAGAAATCTTTAGCCATAAGGGACTGTGCATCCATACATGGACAAAGGTAGAAATATATTTAGAAGGTATTTCTCAAAAAGCTTTACTTGGTGATAGCTGCCCTTTTTTTTCCTGGTAGTTTTGGTTCTGAGATTACTTGTAGAACAGACTGTTTTGTGCTTTTAGGTGGATATTCATAAAACTCAGTTTTGGCTTATCCAAAACATGAGAATGTAGTTTCTTTTTCAGTGGCTGTGACTGTGACCTCGATTGTGTTAACCAAGTTTGAAACTACAAGAATGAGCCAATTAGACGGAGTTACTGTTTTCATGTAGAACAAGTACAACTACTGTACCATCACTGTGGAAAATGACAGTTCTGAAATGAATGAACAGTGCTAGAAAACAAAACAACTGCAGAAAAGCAGAAACTTGGGTATCAGAAAAAATAGTTTGAAGTTAATGTTATATTCTTATTACATCTAACTATGTCCCTAAGTCAAATGACAATTAGTTAGAACAGGCTATACGTATTATATAAATACTTTCTATAATATACTGTAAATATATAACTAAAATTATAATACATATATATAGGAATAACAGAAAATATATCTCATTATATAAACACTATGAACTGTTATTTGGGAAAATAAATACATGAATAAAAACAGAGACTGTCTGCACGCATGTTATAGCTACTTACTTAGAACATATAATATCCATGTTTCCTGTTTTATACAGAAAATGTTAGATTTCACACATCTGTGGAGCTGGTAGGATTTTGTTAAATTCTAGTGATGGAAAACAGCTATACTCAATTTAAAATATTTGCCACAGTTGTCCTTGCTTGTTTATAGCAGTTAATGTAAAATGTTATTCTGATTTGAAAAGTTGCAGTGAATTTACCTTTACTATTATGTGTGCATTTCTTTTCTGAGTGTTGCCAGTTTTTTAAAATGAGTGTTTAATAAAGAAGGCTTACTATTAATTCTTTAACAATCTTATGTAAACAGTTTGTATAAAATATTGCAATTTACATAAACTATTATTATATTTTCATTTTACAGAGTTAGTGCATTAGATTTTATGATACCATTTATGATTTGAAGTTTGGCTTCTCTGAGGCTTCATTTAAATGGTGACATAATGCTAGACAGTGAACATCCAGCAGAAGTTATTATCTTCTAGGTTATAGCAGTTGTTCTCTGATGTTGGAATTTCTTGGATTTTTTTTCTCCAGTAAATGTCATCTTCACATGCAGTGGCCAATGACAAAAGTGTTTGGAAGATTTCTTGTCTTGAAGCTTGATTATGTTCTACCTTAAATCTGATGTCATCAAGTGGGGAAATCCTCAATACCTTTTGTTAGCATTGCACTGTATTGTGGGCAATATGTTGCCCACAGGCGTTGGTCTTTCTTGCATTGAGTTCCTTTTCTGTATCCTTGGTTGGTTTCTAGAAATTAACCCCTCCACACTGGCATTAAAGGCAGGCAGGACCTCCATCATACAGCAACTTCACTGACAACCTGTTGGATTCTACTTTTTTGGACTCCTAGCCATCTCATGTCTCGTTTCTTGGATAAATGGGTTCATTAAATAAAACTTAGACCTGTCTAAAGGCATTCTACATTTCTTACTGCCTTTATGTGATTGATCTGTGTGTATTACCTCATTTTTGTTTTTTATAGGTTGGGCCCATCTGTAGGTTTTAGACAGTGAAGGTCTCCATGAAAAGACAGATCTCAGATTTCACCATAAGGAGGAAACATGAAAGGAAAACTCCTAATCTCAGGGGATAAAGGGTTTCATAAACAAGGAACTTCTGCCAACAACTCTCTGTAGGGTAGGGTAATGAGAATAAGGTGATATCTCAGGCTTCCAGTCAGCAAGATTTTAATATGGTAGAGAGAGCCTGAGGCATAAACGTGATTGTACAGACAACCACAATATTGCATTGATACAGAACTGAACTGTGCTTTTATTGATCTATTTTATCTAGAATGCAGACCTGTTCTAACCGAATAACTGAAGTTTTGGTATTCTGTTACATTACTGTCATATCTAAGTTTAAAATCTAACTTCCTTAGTACTCAAAGGTACAGGATACTTCTGAGGTTTTATTGAGAAAGGTGGCAATGTTGATACAAAAACTAATTACTTTTTAAAGTGTCAGTTAATAAAAAAAAAAAGTTATATTCAATTTTTCATTATATGTTTAGCTTTGCTCAGTGAAAATTTTCTAGACTACTTTTTTCAAAATTTTAGAAAGGTTTATTCTATTGGAGTAGACAGAAGTGGAGATGCATTCTCTGTTACATAAAAATCTGGAAGAAGTCAGATAAGGAGAACAGAATTCTTTTCTGCTCCCTTTTGAAGTGAAAGTGAGGTTTTCTTCATTGGAAAAAAAAATTTTTCAGGAAGCTTATTCAGTATAAATATTTCAGTAAGTGCTTTAAAAGCAGATTTAAATCTAATCTTCTTAATTATCTGAATATTGCCTATAAAAATAATCAAAGTAAATAGGTCAGCAGTTTTCCATCATCTGTTACTGGATTTCAGAATTCCATAAGAAGCAATATTTAGGATCAAACTATGTATCCATACAGGAGGCCCAATAGGAATTTCATAAATAACAATCCAGAAACTCAACTTTTAATATGGATCATACAATGGTTTGAGTTGGAAAGCACCCTTAAGGATTATCTAGTTCCAACCTCCCTGCCAAGGGCAGGGACACCTCCCACTAGATCAGGTTGCTCAAAGCCCCATCCTGCCTGGCCTTGAACACGTCAAGGGATGGGGCATCCACAGCTTCGCTGGGCGACCTGTTCCAGTTCACTACCCTCTGAGTAAAGAATTTCTTCCTGATGTCTAATCTAAGTCTACCCTCTTTTAGTTTAAAACCATTACCCCTTGCCCTATTTGCAACAAACCCCTCTCCAGTTTTTTTGTAGGCCCCTTCAAGTACTGAGAGGCTGCAATGAGGTCTCCCTGGAGCCTTCTCTTCTCCAGGCTGAACAGCCCCAACTCTCTCAGCCTCTCTTCACAGGAGAGCTGTTTCAGACCTCTGATCATCCTTGTGGTCCTCCTCTGGACTCGCTTTAATAGATCCATGGATGTTTAAATGGCCATGACAAAAACGGCAATGGTTAAAAAAAGTTTCAGCCAAGAAGACCACCAGGTGTCAGTTGTGCATTATCACTATGGCAAAGTTCACTGAAGCCAAACGGCTTGTCAGTGGACCGAAGTGCGCAACTGAGATTTGGCAAAATCTACAGATTTTCATTTAGAACATTTCTTTAGAGCAAAGTATCGATATTGATTGCCGTCAAGGGTTAGTTAATGGTATTCATTTTTAAAAGAGTTGCAAAAGCTTCCAGTTGTAAAGTCTGAAAGGTGATCCCTTTAACTGTGTAGAAATTTAAATGGATAAAAATCCAGAATTGAATGCTAATATTTCTGTGGTTGGCTACAGTGTTTGTCAAAATAAAATACATTATTCTGTTAAATCCAGTACATTTTGCACATTTCATTTAATGAAGCAACAAAAGGCTTTTAAATTTCCAAGGAATTTAATAAAAAATTGGCATGATTGTCCCATGGATCTCTTTATTTGCACCTTTCTGTCACTTCAGAGATATAAAATAGTTGTATGGGAGATATGTGTAGGTAACAGATACTTTGTTCAGTATTACTGTTTACTTTTTGATACCTTTCTCACTTTAATTTTTCATCTGCACAATTGAAAGAATGTTTGGTTTTGCATTATTATCTGAATAAGGAGATTTGTTATTTATTTGCTTCATCTACTCTGCATAGTGCCATTAATGCAAAAATATTAGTCTTTGTAATGACAAAAAGAAAGTGTGTATCTAATGACCTTCCTGTGAGTAATTAGCCTTTTCCCCTAGTGATGCAGAATTGTCCATCCCTAAATATCCAAGAAAATGGAGAGCCTTTATAAATCTTTAGCTGGTCATAATGAAATAAATAAATGGACATTCCCATGCAGTTTCATCTTTTCCAGAATAGCTTTGAAAGAGAAGTTCTCTTTCATAATATGTTCTAAAAATATTGACAGGTATATATAATCAAACTGTGATGATATAGAAGAAAAGTTAATGATGCAATAATAGGCAAATAAGTTTGTGTTTAACAGTCTAAAACTATGTTATGCAGAAACCAATAATGAAATCGTAAAATCTTTTTTTTTTTCTTTTTAGACAAAACATATAAACTTAAGGTGTGGAGGAGGATGTAGGATTGGAGAAGTTCTTAATTCTATGTAATTTCAAAATCTTTTTTAAGCCTATATCAACTTGTATTCCATCATATTTATAGACTGACTTTATTTAAAGCAAGTAACATTTATTTTTCCTAAAATAAAAACTTTCTGTATGGAAGAATCTGTAACCAGAAATCTAAATTCAGTATTAAAGTCTTAGACTACATAATACTCTTCTAAGGAATATTTTTATATTTCTTGTTTCCACATTATTCTCAATAAAACACAACTGTCAGCTTTAAAGTTTCTTTTTTTAAAACATTTGTATCTGTTGTGATATTGATTTTTTTTGATTTTTTTTTTTAATTATTTTTGTTTGCTACCAACTGCATAGCTTTCTAAAGAATTTGCTTTTTTATCTTTTCTGGTCTTTGAATGATTGATGTTTTCTTCCATTAGCATTCAGAACAAATGGATCGAATGAGATCCTCTTCAATCAATACCAGATTTACTGGCATTATATACCATAACAATTGTTTCCAATTAACTTGTAATAAAAAGTCTTAAAGTTACACTTTTCCACAGTTAGCATCAAATGCAAGATGAGTGCTCTTCATTTTTGTTTTATAGTCTGTTGTCATTCACATTTTCTGCAACAGCAGTGTTATTTATTCAATTTCTTTTTGTCTTTGAACTTTCACTTGTGTTCTGCTTGCTTTAATACTTTTTTATTTTTCACTTCTGTGGACTCACTAATTTGTTCCTCTGCCTTCTGAAGTTATATTCCTGACACCAGTGGTGGAGCTACTGACCCCTACTACCTGAAGGCGTCATGCTTGTACTTTCAGTTCAGTGCTTTGATACCAATCTTTTTCCACGATATCAAGAAAGGAAAGGACTGTGACTTACTTAAGTGACATATCAAGCTGGTGCCAGCAAACCAGTACTGAGCCCTGACACAGTCCTGACACCAAGCGTCATGAAGATCTCTCTTCATCAGTTCATCTTCTTTATCTTCTTATAAGCTCCCAATTCTTCACTGTCCTTCTGAACAGACTTTTTTTCAGGAGCTGTTGAAGACAATCTCCCAGAGATCAATCTCATACTGGTTCAAGATGTAAGAACCCTTTAGTCTCCTGCATGTCCCTTGAATTTACCCGTGCATAAGGTATACATGTTTAACATGTATAAGTACTGCCAAATTCTAGTTTTACAACATGAAAATAGAAAATATCCAGTCTCTTTCTAAAGCTCTTGAATGTTGCTTTTCTTCTTCTGGACCTTTGAGATCATGACTCATCATAAATCTGAAGTAGCCCTAGACAAGGGCTCCCATCCTTGGTTCTTTCAATAAGAAAAATAGTCTCCTATCTACAGTAACATTTTTTAATTGTCAGGCAGCACTATTAAGGTACAACTCTATTCAGTAGGGCAGTGGCAAGGATTTCAAACTTTTGATAGACATGAGAAAGATGTTTAACTCTTTATGTTTTGAATCACAGTTTGTTCTTCTAGTTCAAAACTTCTTTGCATGTAGCTATTGACAGACCCGATCCTGGAGCACATGCAATAATATGTGGAGTTTTACTGAAACCATTAGAAGAAGAATTTTGGAAGAGCTACTTCTTGTCTTTTAAAGAAATTGGACTCCACAACGCAAAAGTTTCTTCCCTGCAATCAGGGCTTTTTGACTGCAGATAAAGATAGGACTAAAAATGCATAATCAATTGTGAGATCTGTTCAAATCTTGCTGTAAAAATAAGCAATTTAAAACCCTGCTGTTTAGCCAGAGCCATTTAGGGTTCTTTCATATGGTGCTTTGATCACACCTTGAGTCCCCAAATTTCTGTTGGCTGTAGCAGGTCATGATAACATAGACTGTATATACAATTTGGAGGAAGACCCTTCTGTGGGAAACAGTCCAACTAAATACCTATTTTTTTCTTTCACATCTGAAAAAACAGTGTCACTATGCACCCTGTAGTATGGACTGTTTCCTGGCCTTGCAGTTGGTCTCCACCATACGAGTTCAGGCCTTTGGACTGGTAAATTCTTTGATTTCTCCATTTCTCAATCTCAAATCAGTACAAGAAGTGACCTCCATTTTTAACCATTGCTCCAAATTGGCCCCTATTATAAGGACCAATCTCCCATATCCTAGCTGAGATCCCACAATAGAAGTATCATAAACTAAATAAATTTAGTTTATCTGTACAGCTGTGAGGAGAACATTTGAGCAGAAGGTTCTTCATTTCTGTTGAATCATTGTTGGAACAGTTGATTCTGAACCAAGTTTTCAGAAAGTCCTTAGGGCAGAACTCATGACTACCAAAGAGAAAAGAAAATGCTCTTCCTTTGGCTATTGAAGAGAAAAAAATGGGGATTATAATGACTGCTTTTCTAATGCATTGATCTCCTGAGATTTATGCCTTTACTTCATTTCCAGGGCTCTGAAGAAGGTGAAGCAGGACAAATGTAGATATTTCTAGTGCTTCAAATTTTAGCTTTTTTTTTTTTTTTCCAGATCTTCTGCACCTACATAATAATAGATACCGGGTACATCAATATTAATTTATCTTAGAGCATTCAGAGCTTATTCTACAACTACATTCTGGTTTTGGTGTAAATGCAGTTTGGTTTGTGTGCCAAAGATTACTTTGGGGAGTTTCAGAATATTCCATACAAAGAAAACACTGTATATGAAAAAGAAACAGAAATGTTTTTAAGCTTTGGCTGTCATGAAGAACTGTGACTCAAAAAATGTTATATACTATTTGTTTTGAAATACTTGTAATGTTAAAGCAAACAAGTGTGTTCTTATATTCACTGATATTGTTTTAGTAATGTTTATTTTAGTAGCTTTTTTTTTTCATTTTTATTTTAACAGAATTTATTATTTGTAGCATTAGTACCTTGCCATTCACCTATTTTTTCCCTCTAGGATTTAATGCATAGATATGCATTATTCCCCATATTAATTCTCCACTCAAGTCCCCATAAGAATTAAACTTGTTTCTTTCAGAACTGCTGGAACTGCCATTTGAACTGCTGTGTTATCAGTGAAAGGCTACTTGTAGCTATTGCTACTTTAGTTTGCAGATAAGAAAAATGCCATCTGTCAGAAAACATTTTACACCATACTCCTTTTGAAAGAGCAATTAATTTGTTCCAAATGGTTTCTAACAAATTATTTAAAAATATGATCTCTCACTTCCCTGTTAGTCTATGTATATACTTCAGGGTGCATTTTCTAAGACACCAAGCAAACTTTATCTTTTTACATCCATGGAATGAATTTGTGCTTTATATTGTATTTCAGAAATGTTGGTTTCAGCAACTCTGAACTATGTGCATTGTTTTTTGTTTTGTTTCGTTTTGTTTTTGGTTAGTTTTTGTTGTTGTTGTTTGGCAGCAGATACAGTGGAAGACCTGTTTCAGCTCAGAGATCATCAAAATCTGTATTAGATCAGTATATAATATCAACAACGTAAATCCCCTGACAAGTTAGAGCTTGTTCAAGAAGGGCTCAGCTGTTTGCACAGTGTACCTTAAAAGGGTTGCAGTACTGGAGATTTAGTGAGTAGCTGCGTGATCCTTGGTGCATAAATTACCAACCATAAAATGCTGGTGGCAGCATCAAAAGAAAATCCCAAGTATGGTGAGTGCAGCAGTGATTATTACTCAAATCAGCTTCTATGTAGCTTCTGTGACTTGTAGGACCCAAAATACTCACTTGCAAGCATTAGTTGCAACAATATATCCTCAGACAGGGAAAGAAAATCCCACCTTTCATTTGCTTTACAGTAACTTCCTTCTCTGTAGCTGGGACACTTGCCAGCTGTATTACACTGACTGTGCAGCACTTGGAATCACTATGCTTGTTATGCTCTAGGAAGGGACATATATGATATCCCTATTAGATGCTACTGGAAAAACGTAACTAACTCCACTGGGAAGCTCTTTGGAGTTGCAGGGGTGGATGCACATGAACACAGTAATTTTAAGAGAAGTCATTTCTTTCCACTGTTCATATTCTGGGTTGTTTTCCGACAAGGATACTTCATGCCTACAGAAGAAACAGTCATTTCTGCTAGTGGAAACCAATTTCATTCTTCACAACATCAAATCTAAGTAGTATAACCAATTAATATAGATCCCTTAATAATTAGTTTATTGTGCTGATGCATCTGATTGTCAAAATCAATTGTTCTTATCTTTCAAATAAAACACTGCTGTCAGAGTTACCATTCAAAATGATGATTGACTTTGTAAACTACAGGGATTTATATCATATTTATTGGTGTATCACTATGTGGACAAGGTCATTGATCCTCTTTATCTCTACACTTTTGCCACACAATACAGAACAATAAAATAATTTTTAGATCACTTGCAACACAACGTGATTGGTAGTAGTATACATAAAAGGGTGGAAGACTAACATGAAATATGTTTTCTCTGTGCTGCAGACACCAAGTTGCAGTATGCTCTTTTTTTTTTTCCCTCTTAGTTAGACTAGGTTAGTGGTGATCTCTATCTGGAGCTTAAAAGGATAGAAGAAAGAAATTCTGTATGTCCTGAGATATTGGACAGATAATTCATCAGATAATTCATCGTGTTGCATGGCATTGCACCTGCTTTCCTGCCATTGTGCTAACAATTTATTTATTTATTTATTTATTTTTTTGCTTGCACATATTTTATTGTCTCTGTATGAATTTGTATTACGACAAACAGGAACTTCAAATGTGTTCAGCAGACATACAAAAACTGTCCCAGCTTCTTGCTGTTCCAGGAAGACAGAGCTACTGTGCTGAGTAAGAGAACATACAGAGAAAAAAGCCTGTGTGTTGAATCAGGTAGACATTTTCTTTAGCCCAGTATTCCACCTCTGATACCAGTCGTCCACGTTGACTATAGCAACAGAGAAGCATGTTATAATACCTCTTCGCCTGAACAATCCTCCAGCTTTCAGATCTTTTGAGTTGCTTTTTTTTTTTTTACTTTTTTGATTTAGTAATCATCAGTGGATATTTACTGCTGGACATTTTATATCCCTCTTAAATCTCTGTAAGTTTTTCATATTCACAAGACTCCACACACCTTAATTATGCATAGTGCAAAGAAATGTCTTCTTTCCTCTGTTTGTAGTATGGTATTTGCTGGCTTCGTTTGATTTCTCTACTTTGAGACTTAAGTTTCATTTCATGTAAGAGCCTTCCAGTAATTCCTCTGAATTACATATTTTTTCTCACTAAAGAAAGTAACTTCATTTGAATGCAGAAATGTAAAAAATATCTTTCTGTATTTCAGACATCCATTCCAGAATGTCTGAAGAGCTCAAACATACCTGGAGACAAAGACTGACGTAACAGAGGTCTTTGACTTCAAGATTTGCTGAAGAGGAAGAGAACACATGAATCTCAGCGCTTTTTTTATCAGTTAGCAAGTCTGCAAATTCAGAAGTCTGAGTGGCAGTGATACATTAAATGTCAGGACCGTCTACTTAAAGATCTTACTGTCAATTTTGAGATTCATATCCCTGTTGTCCTAGGATAGGAGAAAGAGGTGTAGTGTATATTCTGACATACCGAGTTTGGTCACAGTTTGACCATTCCTCTCTCTCATAAAGATGGAATGCTCCTAAAGTCTTATTTTTCTTGCCTACATTCTGTGAAATCCTCTGTAAAAATATCAGTGAGTGACTGTCAGATATTAAAAGGATGTAGGCTCTTTGCCTTCTGATCCTCAGCTCTCCTTTCAGAGGATTGAATGATAGAAAAAGAATCATTTCACCTTAACTTCCACAGCTGACACAGGCTATGCGGTGAAGCACTTTTTGGGACTGGACAACTAGTTTTAACTGGCCATATAGACATAGCCACTCAGTCTTATGAAATATCAGAAAGGCCATTTTGTTTTCTTTGGTATGTAATTCTTTGTCAAAATGTCTGGACCATTTTAAATTATACAAAAAATAACAGTAGGACTTTACTAGTTTTGTACTCAGGTATATATATCGGTGAAAATTACTATATTGATGTTAATCTTCCAGAAGTACATTCTTCTGTTACTTCCCATATTACTTACATATGTGAAAATCCTGTCCATGCTGAAAACACTTGTTTTCAGGTATTGAAAGTCAACATATCAATGTACAATGACTCCATTGTATATTTGTTCATGAAAGTATCAACCTGAAAAACAGGTTTTACCTCTACCCGAACAGTAACAAAGGAGGTAGTCACCTCTTTTTCACTAAATTCTACATCTTTCCTTTTATTATATTGAGATTTCTGAAAGATGCATGGCATTTTAGTATTTTAATGACATATAGAGTGACGGTTCTGTACAGGAAGAATTTTCAGATTTGTTTGCATAACCATGGCAAGCTTCTAGCCAAAGTTTTCAGAAGTTGTGTATAAATACAGACAAAAAGTGGATGTATCTTGATTAAGACATTGCATAAGAAAAAAAAAAAAAGGAGTAAAATCATTGTTAATATGCTGAGTGTCTTGGGAACTCCCAAAATTCAAAGCAGCTCCATGGGATGGCTAGGAACCTGTTCAGGCATGCTGCTATTTCCCTTGGATAGTTTTGTCTTTAAAAGGTGAGACACCAAATTACCCTCTTGGGAACAGACTCAAAAAACAATAAGCTTCTTCAACATTATGCACTGTGACCCCAGAAGAACCAAGACTTTATTAGTCCACTAATTCACTAAATTTTTTTTTTTTTTAAAGACAGAGAAGATACTAAAGCAAGGTCTGAATTTTATCAGGTCTTTAGCCCTCCTGGGTTCTGGGCAAAATTGTAGCTATAATATATGGCTAAAACAGTGGTTGTTTTGAGATAAACATGCACTTATGTTGCCCTTCCAAACAGAGCCTGACTAGCAGCAACAGGGTCTGTCTCTTTTAGGATTCACATATAAATAGTGGCTTGAACCTTCAACCAGTGCTCTGGGAAAATAAATCTAAACCCCTTTATGCTCAAAACTTTTTTCTGCCTCCGGCATGCATCTTTTGACTTACTGTTCTGTCGAAGGGAAGAAGAGCATTAGGTAAATAGAGTAACACTCTGGAACATTACCAGAGTAATATTCCCCTGCCAAAAATGCAACTAAAATTATTTACAGTCCCTTTCTTTGGATTTTGGTAAAGGAATTACTAAGTCAGGTGGTTGCTCCCCACCTCCTGCAGTAATGTCTCACTGACAGTTTGGGACTGTCAAGTCAGAGGATTGCCATCGCTCCTGCTGGATACACAGGCTCCATCCAGGCAGCACCTTATGGTGACCTTTGATCCGACTGCTGTAGCTATTCTGCTAGCTCTGCCTTTCAGCGAGGCTACCCATAGCACATGGGATTACAATAGTCCACTTGTATAAACTTGACTCATAAGGAGACTCTTCTAACTTGAGAAGCTTTTAGAATATAACTTTTGTATTACAAGACTTTGAAATACTGCCTAAGATTAGGGGAACCACTCATCATATGGACATTTAGGCTTAATTAGTTGGCCCAGACTTGTACTCACTCTTATGTGCATCTGTTTTTTTACCAGAAATACTTCCCAAATGCAACAGGTAACAACTTATGTAAATTTAATAAGCGTTAGGCTTGCCCATTGATCTTTTTTGTGCATCTTTCCTCTCTACTGAGTGGCATTGTCACCACTATCCATCATGTTTTAAAAATGTATTTTAAAGATGTACATTTAAAACATATTTCAAGAAATACTTTGTAATGTGGAAATCAGCCATCCTGTTTTATATTTATGAAATTAGAAGAAATTGTAAATGTCAAAAGACTGAAATTTCAACATTCAACCAACTCTATGGGTAAAAGTCTAGGTGGGCTCCCCTCCCCTAATGTGCAATATAGTGGAAAAAAATAATAACAATTAAAACAGATTTCCTTGTCAGAAACCAATGTCAAATTAAATTAAATCATATTATATCTTTGTAACTTAGATAAAATATCTTAGCAAATTATATGACTGTTGCAAAGTCATGCATTATAATCACAGGAAATTCAGTCAAGATCAGATTTAAAAGCAATGGAAGTTTTTCTGATTACAAAGCATACATTCCAAACAACTTCACCTGGTGGTAAACCATGAGAGCTGATAATTAAATTAGTGTTTAAAATCAAGTTAATCAAATTGTGATCAGGAAACATTAGAATTATTAAGAAAGTACATGACTATTGCATTGTCTCAGTTTTTCAAATAACTTGGAAAAGGCGAGATTTGAACAGTAAAATGTGGGTGAAGATTTGATGGATTCTCTGTCTAATAAGACAACAAGATAATTTCTATGCAGAAAGAGGGCTTATGTAATAAGGTAGAAGATGTATTTCTAGTAGTTTCTACTATAACTATTTACAACATGATTTTCAGAACAAATCATTTATTAATAATATTCATTTCAGTATAAACATATTCAGTAAAATCCTAGCCACTTTAAATACATACGAAGTTTTACCATTGTTTTCACTGAAACCATAATCTTGCCATCTATATTTTGAGGATGTTCATAAGTGAATGAATCAAGGAAACAGTGGAAGTGAACTATAATTTTACTTTTTAGAAAGGCATTTTGCAGTGAGTGTAATCAATTACTTTTCTCTTTAGGCCACTCTGGAGCAAATCATTAAAGAAAATCTGTGGTTAGCTCAAGAATATCAAATGTCTCAGAACTGCTACTTAAACAGTAAAGAAGACCTCACAGAACTCTATGACAATAGAATCAGGATGGAAGCTTCAGTTAGAGATCATCAGCAGGTAAAGTGCTAATATCACTCATTCGGCTCATTTATCTCCTCTTTAAAATTCATTTGATCAATGCAGCTACCTAATAACAATAGACTATGTATGTCACCTCTCACCTGAATTCTTATTTTCTTCTTGAGCATTTCACACTTTTTGTCTTTTCATTTCTTTTTCTGCTTGCTTGTTTTTTACTTTTACAGAGCTATTCATGTAAGGTATTCATTATTCATTATGAATGAATTCAAAATTCCATTTTTGTACCTGAAATGTATTTATTTTTGTACAAAACTATATTGCCCAGTATAGTATCCAGTACCTTACCATTACACGTAGCTTCTCCATGAAATACTCTTTCATGGAATTGTGAGTTTTATGACACCTGTAATCAGACATTGTAAGCCTTTAATTTCACAAACAGTCAAATGAAAAAAACAAAAGTTAAAATTTGGTTTGATGAACTTCCATGATGGAGGTATAGTGGCAAGGTGTAATGTTCTATTGAATAATTAGTTCTATTTAAAAAGGCTTTTTGTTTAAATTTAACAGTGCTGTGGAACATAAATCAAGTGAGGTGTCATAAAACTTTGTTGTGGAAATGTAATGTAAATTCATGTAAAAAGTCTTTTTTCTTTATTTCTTTGCTTTGTGCCTATAGCACTTGAAATAGATCCTATCAATAGCAACTATAATAAATTTAAAAATATTATTCAGGTATGTTAGGTTATTGCTTGCTTGCCCTTCATGTCTATACTTTTTTTAAGTAATATGCATTTAAGTCCTCGTACTCACAAACCTTATGTTCACATCAACAGTTTCAGGTAAGAATGTTTATTAACTTAGATCATTTATGCAGGAATCAGGTCCAGATACATTGATACTTTAGTCCATTTTCTAAAAGTACAATGTAGAAATCTCCAAATAAATAAATGAATGAGATGTGAAATTCAAATTATTTGTAGTGCTTTACTCCTATCAATCCATCTTATGTCTTATACCCATATCTTCAGCCATTGCTCATTTTCTCACATAACACCTCAGTAAATCTCTTAATTTTCAAACTCAGTGTATTCAGTTTGTTCCTGATAAATATCAATAAGAAAATCCCTTCCAAAATATTCTTGTTAACTACACACCCTTCTATATTTCAAGAACAAAAAATTTTTTAAGTCATATATTCTTAGGGATAGCCATATTTGGAGAACAAGTTGGAGATTAAAGCATAAAAAATGGAAGAAATTATCTTCTATCTCACCTTACCAAATGAGTGTCAATTATGTTCTCTCAATATGATAGTAGAGGCAATGCCATGAGTATTGAAATGTTTTCTTAGAAGGAGTGCGTTACAGAGGGAATTGAACGTATTTTTTCTGAATACAGAATTAGGGCATAGTCTCTATAAACCTCTCTAAAGAAAAATATATGTGTTAGTTATCATCTGGACCTTTCATTTCTTTGGATGTAAGAATATCTGTCTTCCACATTCTCAGAATATAATAGGTCTTCGTAATATCTGTGGAACAGATTTCCCACTCAGCAGTTTACCTCTTCTGGACATAGTGTGGATGATATTATCATACATCTCAATGAGGTAATCTGGAAGCAAAGAAAATTGCAAATGAGTTGGCATATATTATTGCTTTTTTCCTTCTCAATTTAAATACAATAAAATAAACATAGTAAAATATAGCAAAATTACAATGCAATACCAACAGGATCTAGTTTCATCAGCACTGCCATATAAACATTTGTTTGGCTTTTTAAAATCTTGTTTATGAAGAAAACGGTTATGAGTATGTTGCTATTCTATAGGAGCTTATAATCAGCATTACAACATGTATACCTAGTTTGTGGTAGAAATTAGTGACAGGAATGTTTAGAATTTCTGACAGTTCTCTGTGCCATTAAGCAGTGGTATATGTATGAAGAAGAGAAATTCTATTCACAATATTAATGTGAGAATTACAGGGACAACCAATCTAATTTCCTTTTTGATAAGTCTTCACTTTGTTAAGTGACAAACTAGTCCAACTATTAAGACAAAATATTTCTGCCATTATCACATAAAGTATTTAGAAGTTATGATGAAAGGAAAAAAGTCATTGATTACATACAGCTCCTGTAAAAAGAAGGTATATTTTCTTCTTCTTTTTTTTTTTTTTTGCTAATAAGCAAATTATAACTGCAACAGAAAATCAATTCTGGAGGAGTGTTGAAGTAATGATTTTTCTAGGCCTTGTACTATATGCATGCTTTACAACGACATGAACATTCAAGAAGAAAGTCTGCTGCACGTCCTTCCCTAATTCCTGAGAACTTTCTTCCCTTTATATCCTATATACATAATTACTCAAATTTAGAAGCTAATTTTATAAATTCTAATTTAAAATGTAAATTGCTAATTTTAAATTGTTTGGCATTTTTTTAGCTGGATATAGTAATTGCTCTAACTAATTAAGTAGGTTTGCTTTGGGCTCCTAAGTAGCTGCTTTGTTCAGCCCCAGAAAAGGCTCTGTCTTGATGACGGGTGAAATAGCGTCTTTGGTAACATGAAGTGTTTTGTCATGACCTTGTAAGCTTCTCTGCAAAGAGAAAAGTGCACTTTTGAATAGGGAGGATATATATTGCTGAATAGAGGGGCTATGCCCATAAAAAGTATAATACTTTCTTCTGCATAGGGAATGCAAAGGCATTTTCTTGGGAGGAGATGAGGAGCATTTTCTTCATACTGCTACACATATAAGGTGGATGAAACAAGGTTTTCCTATCGCACTGACATTTTCTAGATGCTACCTTTTCCTCTGGAAACTTAAGGAGAACCTAGCATGCTATAACAGATAGCCTGGTGGAAAACACAAATGCACGTTTCAGCTTTGCTGCGAGTGAGAAAACATCTTTGCTTTCTTCAATTCCTGTGATTAATGAAGTTATTCTGTAGCACTGGTAGTATGGTATGTGTTTTGGTCTGTGTGTAATACCACTTCTGCCTTTGTTTTCTTTACTCCACCCCATTATTATATTACAAATTCTTAAATTCTAACAAATTCCATGCAATGTTATGTTTTTTGTTAAGCTTCTGACATCAAAAAGTCAGGTAAGACTCTCAGCTTTAACTTAGAAGAGTTGAAGTTTCTGACGTTCTTTTTTTAGTTTCTTCTGGAAATCTCAACGGGCGTGCATATTAGTGCCAGAAATATTTTTATGCATAAAAAACAAACCTTTTATACTGGGCAATCTTAGAATGTCTATTCCATCAGTAAAATTTGATACTTCCATAGTATTGTGCTAATGCATTGATGGTTGTACCATAGGCACAAGCATTTGTCCTCATGAAATTAGATTTGATTCCCAAATGTAGAGATACTAGATGTCAACATATGTTAAGAACCTATTTACTTGAATCTGTCCTTTACACTACAAGTCTTATGGTTTTACAAAACTTTGATAATTGTTTTTATTCACATAACTTGTATTTTTAAAAAATCTCCCTGCAAATTATAATTGTTTTAAAATTTAAGTAAAAATTCTTTCTCATATTCATGATCTGCTGTCTTCAAGAGGCTACATTATGTTGAGAGTGTGGGGAAGAGAGTCTATTGATTTCTGTTTCCTTTTTTTACTTTCTGGATAACTGACATATTATTGCAGTAAAACATATGTAGGGTCAATTCATGCTGAATAGTTATTAGAAACCATGATAACAAAAGTCATTACACTGCAGTTCAGTTTTGACAGTAAAATTTCTGCAACATTATCACAAATCCTCATGCATTAGTGCAATGATCCT
The DNA here is from genome assembly GCA_013399475.1 of Chauna torquata. Classification (NCBI taxonomy): domain Eukaryota; kingdom Metazoa; phylum Chordata; class Aves; order Anseriformes; family Anhimidae; genus Chauna; species Chauna torquata. Next base: position 128,134 of record VXAL01003392.1, on the reverse strand, counting down.
TACTATAGTTTCATATTAGAATCAAAAGGCTGCTGTAGCATGCTTGATACAAAAAGTCATGCAAGTCAAGTGAAGTTCTTTTATGCTTTTATAGGTAACATATTTTCATGTCTTTCTCATGCATATGTGTGACTTTGAGCCCTCTTGGATATTACTACCTTTAGTATACTGCTCAACTGGGATATATATTTTTTTCTTTTTAAATGATGTCCCTGCTGTTTTGAATGACTGAATAGAATATAAAGTAAATCTGACAGTGGGCACGTCAGTTTATGCAATTAACTCCTCCTGACTTTTTGGTTCCCATTCATTGACCTTAATGACAAAAAATACTATTCTCATATTAAAAAAAAAAAAAAAAGAATTTCTGTCTCTAAATTGTGTTTTTGCTTATTCCATTCGCTCATCTGGAGATCTTGGATTGTTTCATGTCTTCACAAGACTAATAGATAGTGAAAGCATGGATAAGATTACAGAAAAGAAAAAAAAAATAGACCCCCATTCCTATTTCCTTACAAATCTTAAATGAAAAAGAAAACTGTTAGGTATTCATTGTGAAAGAAATGAAAATTATCATAGAAGAAATATCAGAATTTTTATCTCTTTTTAAATTAAATGTTTAACCAGTTTTCAGAGCTGTTTTGATTAGGAACAGAAATGGGTGGTGGAGTTGGTATTTCTTTTTTTGCAAATACAACAAGACTAGATAGTAGATAATAAGCAAAAGTGTGTCCTTTACAATATTCTTAACTGAAGTTTTTCTGTTGTTAGAATTTTGACAACATGATAGGTTGTCAGAACAGACAGCTTCTTATAAAATATAAGGGAAAAAATATATCTTCGGTGAGGTTTTTATTATGCAAATTTAATAAACTTTCATTGAGCTAATTATATTTAAACAATTTATACATCAAATTAATGTTAAAATTAAATTTGAATCAATAAGTTCAAATGACTCAATCAGAAAATTAATACAACAGGCAGTCAAATTGAATTATTAGTTTGACAGCAAAACGAAGTTATTGAGATAATTTAAAGAGAAGTCAGTCCCTTTTCCGTATGCATCAGTCATATTAATGGCTAGTCAGAATGGAGTGTCTGCAGGATTTAAATGTTAGTAAGTTCCTACAGAAGATTCCAGAAGAAGGTGTCCCATTACAGGAAGTGAAATCTCTTTATTTCTCCGTGAGAAATATAGAAATGTGATAATTCATTTAGGCACTTCTTTTTGAAATTGAGTGTTCTGTAATGCCTCTCGAGAAAAGATCAGAAAACTGCTTTTTCTAATAGGCTCTACCTTTAATGAAAAAGAATCAGTCCCCGTCCCCGTCCCCGTCCCCGTCCCCCCCCCCCGTGCGTATGCCTCTTCTCTACTCCATTCAGCACAGGATGAACAGAATAGGAAGAGACAGACTGTGCTAGCTCTGCTTACTAACCAAAGTAGAAAAAGCTGGACATTGTTAGCACTTCTTGCATTCCACAATTCCTTCTGACATGTGGATACACATTAATATGCCTGTATGCACAAATTGCTGGAAAGACGTGGTCTGAGGCTGCTCAGTCCTCAGTCAGGTGGTAGGTGTAATCTGTCCTGTGTGTACTATCTTCTGTATCCAGGAAAATACTATTAAGCTAGGAGACTTAGCTTTGCATAAATTTTGAGACGCAGTTGCCATAGGAAGTAAACCTTATCCTGATCCTAGTGTTCTAGGGCTTTTGTCTTAGGAGATCTATGTACCTGTGCTGACTTGACCCTTTACAACACTTGTTTCTTCTGTAACACTTTATAGTGGTTTTAGAATTATTGCCATCACAGATGTATTTAATCAGAAACAGGCAGAAGACCTTCCTTTATTAAATTCAAAATCAATTTTTTTTCTCTTAAGTTTTTAGTTACTTTCTCTTGTTTACATGTAAAGCAGCCAGGTTGAATAGTTGCAGGGTAGTAAACAACTTCCTTAGGAAAAGTTCAAAAGTTCAAAAGGTATTTGTATCTTATTTTATTTACTTCACATGTTCATTTTTAACCACATGGATTAATAGTTTGAGATTTATATTCTTATTAGCTACATAAATTCACGTTCATTCACATTTACTTCAAACTCAAATTAAGAGCATCATTAAGGTCACAGTGTTATAGCTTAATCTTACAAATACTATATAAAAATATTTGGTGTCAAAATAGCTTGACTTAGCATTTAATAACTGACAAAAACACTTGCAGCAAACAACCAACAAAATGCTCTTACTTAATAAAAATCATACTTTTGCTTTCATTTTTAGCTCATAAATGAAGTTATTAGAATCTTTCAGGATTATAAAGCACACCTACATTGTAACTCATCTCAAATGCCTTATTAGGGGTGCTTATGTTAAAGTCTTATTAGGCCTACATTTTCCGTGCTTGTATGCTTGAAAAACTAAAAAATTCTTAATAGTTTAACGTATAAGATTAATGTGCCCTGTTATGCAAACTGTTATTCTAGAAACTGGTAGAAACTTTGCATTGCTCCTTTTTAAACCTTTCTACTCAGAAAGAATTAAAATAACATCAATCAGAGGGAATGGGCTCAACCAGAGTTAGCTGGAAAAAAAATAATGAAACTATTCTCAGCTGACTGGTTGTGGTGAACTTCCACGTGCATTTATGTGCACTCTGAACCAGTCACGTGAAGTTATGGCTCCAGGACCTTTATGGGAGCCAGGGCTTTAATGGATGGAGTGTATGTTGCTGAAGCAACCAGCTTGCATAGATTTTAAGTCAAACCTCCGGGACAAACACTTGTTCCAGTGAGGCAGGTTGTGGCAGGCACAGTATTTGAAGACAGAAATCTGCCTGAAAGGCTTAAAGATAGTTGGGAAAGACCTATAGTATGCCCTGATTCCAGATTTCTTGACTGACAGTTCAAATTGTCTTAGAGACTTGGAAGTCTAAATGTCATAACACCTTTTTGTTCTAACAATCGTTATTCTTCTCAGTTTTCATTAGCTGCCTCAAGTCTAGATCACTTGTGAAACTGTTAGAACCCCTGAGTCTACTACAGATCTCAGGAAACATATTTCATTATAGAAATGTTATGTTATATATATATATTTCTGAAATATATATAAAAAATCCACGTTATTTCACTTCAAAATGAGAAAAAAAAAAAACCTCCAACAAGTGCTGGCCAGCTCCATTCCTATACTCACTCTATAATTTACACTAATTAAATAATTCATTTACTAGAGGATTCATACAAATAGAGTTTTATGCGGAGAATGTGATTGTGTGTAAGCAACCATCTCAAAGAAACTGTTACAATTGTCAGCGATCTTTTTATGTTCAGGTTTGTCCATACAGATAATATCACATCTTGTGAGAAAAGCAGGTAGAAGTGCCTTCTCATGTGCGGGGGACAAGAAATACTATGAGAAGTGACAGCTACCAGACATGTTAATGACTAATCCTAAGATTAACTTAAGAAATGAGAGAAAGCTTAAATAGAAATTTGGACTGGGAAAGCAGAATCACTTTATCCTTTGAAACACAGTGTGGAAAGAAACTGATGCATGGTATGAATTACATTAGCTTTCCAAATCAGTCATTTTCACAAAGACACAGAAAATAGCCTAATACGGATTTGGTTGAAGGCCTCATTAGCATTATGACAACAAGGATCAAGATCTTATGAAAAATATATCTCACAATAAAGACTAACTACATGGATCAGACTCTTTCGGTATATGTCATATATGAATTGGTTCTGGCATGTGATGCTCCTCTTCAGTAATACACATTAACAGTATAAACAGTGGAACTCTGTTTTGGTGATAATATTATCACCATTGATTATTAAGAGCTGTTCAGCTTCACTTGTGAGCAAAAGAACGAAGCTTTGAAGAAGGAATGTGCAAGGCCTGAACAGCACACTGTTGTACATGAGCAACATCTGTAGAATCATTGAATCACAGACCATTTAGTTTGGAAAAGACTTTCAAGATCTTCAAGTCCAACCATCAACCTGACCTACTGAGTCCCATTGCTAAACCATGTCCCTTAGTGCCACATTCACATGCCTCTTAGATACCTCTAGGGATGGTGACTCCACCACTTCCCTGGGCATCCCATGCATCTCCATGAAGAAATTCTTCCTAATATTGAATCTAAACCTCCCCTGGCACAACTTGAGACCGCTTCCTCACATCTTATCACTTGTCACCTGAGGTAGAGCCAATTCGTAAAGCAGAGCTGTGCAAGTAAATTTTTAGTTAGAAATTAATATGAAGAATTCTTAAAATCTGTTTCAGGCTAATCTAAAACTATGATTTCCAGAATTGGGGACAAAGGAAAAAGAAATGCTGGAGACTGGAGAAAACAAAAAGTTAGTTTCTTAAAAATATCTGTTTGTTTTGGTTAAAAAATAAAGGATATTTGGAAATCAGTGGGTAGATATAGAAGGGGCATCTGATATTTTTCAGAAGGGAGATGAGTACTTCTTCACTTAAATGTTAGTAATTCAGATGCTCAGTATCCTCTCAGGTTCAAGTATCCTGTCAAAATGATCGGAAATAAAATTCCCTCCTTTCCCAAGAGCACTTGTCTAAATGACCAGGTTACAAATTATTCTTGGCTAAGTCTTTCTCAGTTTCTCACTGTAGTCACACACTGTGAATAATTAGTTTTGGAGGAGACAAAAAGGATGAAATAGTCATTAAGGTGTCTGTCTAACAGTAGAACCTTGCTCTGAAAGAAATTTTAAGTAAATTGTGCTCAAAGAGGCAGTTTCATCAGTGACGCTGAAGGAAGCAACCCCAAAATAATGTAGGTCTCAGGGCTGGGCCTGCTACTTAGAGGTGTGACGTCTTTTTCCAAATCTCTTCTGTAAGTAAGACAGTGAGAATGTGAATTTGAGTCCTCCAGTTCTTGAGAACCCTTAACCCTGGAATAATCCTGCAGGTGGAGTGCGGTCTCTCCATGATTTTCAGGGTTCAAACTTTTGTCCCTCCGCATTACTGCATGTCAGGGTACTTCCAAGGCTACCAGCCATTGCTGGTAATCACGCCTACTTCTTCTGGCATTCCTGCTCCTACCTGGCCTGTGTAGTACATAAAAAAGCTTTTTACTTACTCTCTGGATACAGCGAGGAAGTGGTTATTTTTTAAGGTGTCCCAGAGGTCTGGTTTGTAGTGTCACTCCCTCTTCAGTGAAGAGTAACTTTGCCCAGATCTCTTAAATTGTTCTTGTCTGATATCAGGTTAAGTCTGTAAGTAAGAGCTCTAATTTGGAATATCCCAAAATGACAAAGCAGATAAAAATAATGATAATTGTGAATAAAACAAAGACTACATTTACTCTATTTACACTGCAATTTTATGACAATTCTCACTTCCCACCTTCCGCTAGCTTTCTGCTTTCTTCTGGGTAAAGTGGTTGTTGGGGTTTCGGCTTTTGTGCATGCTCCTGTCTGAGTGAACAATCCTACATATCAGAGTCACTCTTGCCTTTCAAAACTTCTAGGAGGTCTAGATGGATTTAATCTTTTCCTAGAAATTAGCAGAACACATGACCTAAGAGAAAAAACTGAAGCTTTATTAGAATAAATCTTCTTTCTGTATCTAGAAGTTACCATGTATACTTAACTGGTTAGTAAATAACTCTCTGCTTCAATGAGGTGTGAAATTCTTGTGTCTCCCTGTGGTTGCTATTTGACATTTTTCAGCAAGGATATGTCTTTCAACCAACCTGACATACCATATCATCCTTCAAATTAAAAAATACACTGATACCTAAACAATGAAGTTATTTGCCTACTATAGTTTCTTGATTGAGATTGGGCGTGACGGCAGTGAGCCACTCTGTTGTGGCAATGATTTTGGAGCAAGGGATCCCCAGCTCCTTAGGCAAGCTGACACAGTACAAGTGGGAAAGGGATAGAGGAAGTGGCAACACCTAGCTGAGGTCAGCAAGGACTGAGGGAGGATGTAGAACTTCACCACAATAAGTGGCCCACTGGAGGTACTGCTAAGCGTAGACGTATTAGGCAGCTTTCATGGGGCCATGCAGATGGCTCCATATGAATGGTTCCATAACAACATCAGCAAATCTAAATCATTGCAGCTGCAGTCTGGCTCCTCCCTCATTCTGGTTGTGTGCCTGCTTTGGGTAGCAGCTTGGAGAACTGGTATGGCAGAACACTGACTTGGCAAAACCTGGTTAACCTGCAGCCACATCTGCACCTTACATGATGGCTTTGCCAAGTCACGTGCCTGCATGTCCCTTGTGCAAGATAAACAGGGGGGGAACACAGCTGGGCATCAGGCAAACACTGGAACCATCAGCACCCTGGCCGATACCTTCTCATGCTGCCATGGAGCTGAAACATAACATACTCTTTCACACCTCTTTTTTAATATTTATATTGCCTTTCCCATTGAGCACCATTGGTAGAAATTTTCAATCTGACATACCAAGTACACTCAAAAAGAGTAATTCCACTGTATGCATCAATTCTGAAAGACAATGCAAAGATTTCTTTATGTGTCTCAGTTATAAAAATAAGTCAGAGGTCTGTAAGATCAGAGTGTGATTATTTGTTGTGACTGTGATGTGCTCTTACCGCAAGCCAAAGACAGAAATTAAACAATGACCTAGGCTAGAAATTCTCTTCTCTTGGGAGCAGCTGTAGCACATTGATTCATGCTCTGAAGTATGAATCCCTCTGAATCACTAGAGATAAATCCAGGTTTGGGAATCTGTTGGAATAAATTCATCATTTAAATATTTTAACATTATCTATCCCTACTAAAAAAAAATGTATTCACAGGTTCTAAAAAGGATTAGCTGAAGTGAAGAAAGAATGACTAATTGCAAGAAAGGGATGGGAATGAGGAATTTTAGTATGAAAAAGCACCAGAACTGTTCTAATTTTTAGAGATAAACAGTGTTGATGCAGCTTTACTATCCACTTCCCAGTAACCCAGTGTAATTTTGTTAGTCCTAATGTGTTTTACCACTAAATCTAGCCATTCTTGACATTGATTTCAGTGCAATTTGTGTAATAGGTCAAGTAAAGTGGTGCTTATTGACTGCTGATTGTATACGTTTTTCCACCTGAAGTGTTATTGTTAATTGACATGCTCTTTCATTTTCCTGAGATAATTTTCACTTTATTTGAATAACTGCCTGTAATTTCCCCTTTGTAAACTGGGTCTCTTTCATGGCAAATATCAAATAGAGTTTTGAAAATCAGATAAATTGCAAACACCAATTCATTCTTTCACCAACAGAACATTAAAATAATCAGATTCAAGTTAATTTGTCAAACATAATTTACCTTTAGTGAGTATATGCTGTCTGCCCCTAACTAAATCACCCATTTCTAAATGTCTTGTAGTCTTGTCCCATACCATTATTTCTAGTACTATTCGTGCAAAAGAATCTTGGCTAACACTAATGGCCTGAAGTTTCTGAATAATTCTTTCTGTCTTGTCATATTGCAGAATGCTCTACCTCTATACCTATGTGGTTACAGATCCTATATTACCAGACTCCTTACCTTAATTCCTGGGGACTGTAGAATTATAGGAAAGGCTATCTGATCATTGCCTGTTGGTTGCATTATGAAGGTTTTTGGCTGTATTTCAAAGTTTGCCTTCTAAATTTTTTTTTTTTGTAATTATGAGCATGGCAATATGGATGGTATTTACCTTTCTGATGTCAGGGATGTGTGCCTAGTTTTCTTCAGCTGATGAGAGCAAACTGGCTGAACTAACACACCATACTGGACAGAAAGAAACCCAAACATCATTTTAAACAGTAGCAATCTGATTTGTAAGTTGGAGTACCACCAGATAATACAAGTTTCCTCTTGTTCTTCTATTGAGAAGTAGTGTTGATTCCTCTGTGGTCCCACTTGTTTCCTCTAATTCATTCCAAATGTGTTTCTCCGGTTCTAAGGTTTTCAAAATGACTGTACAAAGACAGCAACAATGACCCCAAGAAAAGTTACCCTTCTTGAAATGTCATCTTGTATGTGCATCTTCCTCCGTTTCCTCTTTATAGACAAAGCATAGGCAGTATCTGCGATGTTCAACCCATTCTTGCAAAAAATTCCTTTTATTTCTGATCCACTGATATAATGGCTACTTTTTGTCGTTTGCCCAAGCAGTCTTTCCCCGCACTTCCCACAGTAGCCTATGATCTTTGTGTTTTCTCTGCATATCAGGATCCCATCAGAAATCCTTTCTTTCCAGGAAGAGTGTGACACAACCAGGCTTCCAGCCTCTTACTGTCTCTCTGATATTCTATGGCAGGCATAGACGGCAGTCATCCACTCTAATTTAAAAAAATATGAACCGAAATCCTGAGGTTACATTGTTTAAAATAAGACTTACACAGAGGATTATTCTGTGACCATGGGTATGTTGACTTCACTGAAGCTGCGTAACTTTCAAAACATATTTTAAGGTCTATGAGCTGATGCTACTCTTAGCAAAGTCTGGAAATTCTTCCCAGAATCCTGCAGAAGAGAGCCACCTTCCTGGGTATTTACATCTCATACACAGCCTTTGGTAGGCATGTGACTGCCACAAGCCCAGTGAAAACTCAGGGCAGAGGAGCAGCAGCCAGCACTCCAGAAGAGGTTCGTAAACCAAGGAGTAGCTTTTTAAATCTCTTGGCTTTAAATGACTGTGAATACTCTATCATTTCAGTCCCAAATCCAGATGAATTACTTTAAAACAGTGCTGAAAAGAATCCCATCCTACTTATAATTCTGTCCCCAGGTTTTCATTCTACTGCAAGAAGTAAGTCAGGAATAGTACAGAAAGATGCTGCTCTCATTGTTCACTGCATCAAGGTCTTAGGTGCACCAGAAATGCTCTGTAGGCATACACAGACACTTCTGTGTGGGCTTCTCTAAAGGAGGGGATTGGCACACTTGAAAAACGCTTGAGGGATCTAGGGGAATTGTGATGAAGGGTCAGATAGAAAGAACTCGATCTGTTTGCTGAACAACCATCGTTTGTAACAGTTAAGAAAAAACTTACTTTTTATTTTTTTTTGTGCTCAGAACACTTGATCCCAAAGTCAATGAATGATATGAAACATTGAATCGCCATCTTATTTTCCAAAGAATTATTTTTTACAGTATTAGTGAAGTAGTGTCCTTAGTGGCTCTGATTCAAACTGCAGTTTTATAGAACAGAGGAAAACTTCCTCATTCTGAGATATAACAAAAATAAATTCACATTCATTCCCTCCAGAAATCTCTATCATGTTACACAAGTTAATATGTAAATGTTTTTAAGATATGTTTCTTTGGCACTGTATTATATATGTAAATGATTACTATTATTTTCTTCCTATGTGTTTCTGGAAATAGAAGTATATACTATATAATATTTTTATATACATTAGCTTTCTAGAGATTATATTCATTTCAGACATCAAATTCAAGCTAAGCAAAATCTCAAACTTTGTTTACTAATTTCATACTTATCTTTTCTTTTAATATCCTGTCTTGGTTCTCTAGTTATAACGTAGATGCACCTAAAGTTCGCTAGAAACATTTGCCATTAGCTCCTTCTAAAAAAAATTAAATTTGAGGATAATCCTACCTCCAGAGCTTATTCTGTTCCTGGCCGTTGACTGTGACAGTGAAAGGCTCATCTGAAAGCAGTGGAGCATCCCATCTAAAAGCATAAAACATATTACATTTCATGAAAAAGCTAATTCAGATTGTTTAATTCTGGTAATATTGCCTCTGTCACCTTCAAAATCAAAATGTTCTTTCCTGTTATTATAAAGAAAACAACCAAATTGCTTAAAAACCCATTTGAATACACAGCTGCCTTATGTTGCATACTAATTTGATTAAAAATGCTTGTGCCTCACCAGCATTTTTTACATAAAACACACTGGTGAATTTAACAAAGAAATATAAATATATTTTAGCAATTTTTGATGATGGAGTACACTATAGCGTCCACAACGCCCCTGGACCAAACAAAGATCTCATTGCAGTATTGGAAGGCTCTAAACTGAATGTCTTGCTGTATTTGTTTGCTCAATGCTTTGGGCACTGTGCCAACCTCATTGCGAATAACTGCATTAGTCAAGTGTATCCAAATTATTACAACACAGCGTCCATCCCAGTTATTGCTGTTGAAGCATTTTCTGAATCTTCACATCATCAGAAACATTTATATGAGGGGAGAGCTTTGCATAAATTCAGGACAGTTTTAATTTTAGACAGAAAATCTTAACATCTTTACAAGTGGCTTGTGTAACTCAGTTTTCCTAGAAAGAATGATTAGGAAGTAATTGTACTAGTTTTGTTTACTTATTATGAACACCTTGCCTAAAGTGGGGAGCTGCCATGGCAATAGAATGAAGAAAAGAGGAGCCAGAGCGCAATTCATTGTATTTATTTCTCGGTTTATAGAAATAAGTATTGTCAATAGTCATCTCACCTTCTGTCTTCACTCCATCAGCTTAACTCCTTGATCGAGATGATGATGATACTGTAAGTCTTAGTTGATCTCTAATTACCTCTTCATAAGAGGGACCGCAGACTGTGTATCTTAATCTTTTCTTTTCTAGATGAGATCCTCCTCCTAATGCAGAGATGTCCAATCTTTCTTGCCGTAGCAATCCTTGTGCTAAAGTATATGTGCAAGCTACAGAACATGAAGATCACCGTGTCCCCACCCTTCCATTTCAGAATAGCTCAGGTCAACGTGGTCAATGGGTCCCAAAACAACCTAGCAACATTTACCTCTGCAGCCCTTGCTGGCTTGCCTCTCATGTTTGGCCATTTGTATTACTCTGCAATTTCTAGCTCAGCACAGCCTTTGTCTTGAAGTATAGTTCAGGCAAAAGAGATGTGTTTGAGCTGTGTGATACCTACATGTCATTCAAGAGATGCAGCCTGATCATTCCTGTTATATACATCCAGCAAGGCAAAGAAATCTCTCTCGTCCTTGGTTTGGAACTTGGGTTTTCCTTCTTTTATAGTGGACAACTGTACTTTTTCTTCAATGTCTAGCCCACTGAAACAACTTCAAATTAATACATTAATAATATGTCTTTAAGTTTTTATTCTCATTGTCCTTTATCTTTTGTTCTCAACATCAGGTTTGTCAGTGTTTTGTATTTTACTAAGCCCCTTGGTTGGGAATAAAAATTCAAACCTCTTGTACTGGTGTGTATGACTGAGTTCATTAAGGAATTTGGCGTGGGCATAAGTCAGATAGTACTAAACAGTTATGCACCTGATAGTTTTGCCTAGTGCATTGTATTAACCAGAAAAGTATATATTATTATGTCATGAAAATCTAAATTATCATCTACTAAACTTGGTTAGAAACAGACAGTTGCAATATTTTTAAAAATACTTGACACCATATTGAAAAGCAAAAATCTCTAAATTTCCTATGGAAGAAAAATTTTAAAGCCATTTACTTTGAAACGCTGACATTTTTCTTTTTCATCACATGAAAAGCATATTTTGACTTGGACAATATATTGCAATGTTATATTTAGAATATATTATTATATTAAATGTGGTATGTTCATGTTAATGTTTTCATATACTGTACTAACTCATAATTAATTTAAGAAATAGTAGAGATGATGAAAATTTCAGAAATCATCAAAATTTAATAAAAAAGCAGAAATTACTATTGGAAATAGTTTCCTGTAGAAAAAAATCTGGCAATTCGATGAAATATTGGAAAAATGTTGTTTTGGTGGAAAACTGAAATTTTAAGTGTTCCTCCATCTATAATAACTGCCAAATACACATTTTTGCTGCTTATCATAAGAAATTAATGTTCATTTTATGCTGAAGAATGTAAATAACAAAATATTATAGGAACGTGAGCCACTGCCTTCTGTATCAACTCCAGAACAGTATTTTCAGAAAAATGTTTCCTCTTTGCCTCACTCGAATCAAAGAGCAGGGACTCTTCTTTTGCAGGATCTTTTACTACTAGATAAACTATGTCTCTCACATCAGGAGAAAGCTTATGGGTGCAACACCTCACAGAGGAGCCCATGCCAATAGTTTTCACTTTCTAGGCTATTGGTTTTTCAGGCATTTCCCAGCATCGGAGACCAATGTCTTCTGTTTAGTCAGGACCTAGGTCTCCCCATATACAGCCACCAAACGAAGCCTGTTGAGGAACTGCTCTTTTTTTCTGTCGTCTGCAGTTAATGATTTTCTATCAAATTTTATGAAAGAGGAACTCGGGAAGCAGTATGAACATACATGCTAGCATAACGGCTTTCATGAAGAGGGAACAAACTGGAAAATTCAGTTAGGGATGCAAATCATACGTTTGACCTATCCAAATACTAACATTTCCAGGCCTTGCAATAATAAGGACTTAGACTCAGCAAAACTGCAAGAGCAAGGCCTAGCTTCTCTGCTTCTACCCAAAAGAAGGATGATGTAGATGAGGGGATGTAGACATCTAAAACTTGATATACATTTTTAGGAATTAAGGCCTTTCTTGTCAGATGGGGTGACAATCTTTATTGAAGTTGTTCACTCCTTTTCCTTAGCTTACGCTGTCCCCTGTATAAACCTATCTATACTGAGCAATAAAATGAAATGGCAAATATTTCATAGGAGAAAACAGAACCCGGGATCCATGGTAAATCAGATTTCATTCTGGGAATTCTGAGTCTTATTCTATGCATTTGTCCCCAGTCTCTGCTTTTAGGACTAAGAAAAAGCAAGCAGAAAACAGAGTTTATTCTGGTAGCTAGTCTCAGCTCATGACAGCAATTTGGGTATGACACTAGCACCGCCTTATATCTTATATCTGCTCCCAAACTCCATCAGTGAGGATTGAATACTTCCCTTATACCCAGATCCTGTAGCGCTGTCCTTCATAATGTAGATGTTGAATGATCTGCCCAACTGGAGAGAGTTTGTTTCTCTGCTATGCAAAATGTATGTGCAAAATATAGAAAGAACACATTTCACATGATCCACTTAACAGGCTAAATAACAAGATTTTCAATATGAGTACATCATTATCACGTGTTGGAGCTGAAATATTTTGTCACACCAACATAACTCAGAACAAAATTACAAGCTTTAATGGCAGACTACCGTATACAAGTTTCCTCAAGGATAAAGTAGTCCTGATTTTTGACACACGAAGAAGTTATTGTCCATCAGCTGTACAATGGTTAAGTGCCTGTGTGCACAGTTCAGCAAATAGTACCATGTACCAGAAGAATGGTAAATTATCGTACTGTGAGTGAGGGATAAGTGATTTCCCAGTCAAATGTGGATGCACTTGCAGTACAGATAGATGGAGAGAATTTATGCAGATATGCAAACCATTTAACTAGAGACATAAATACCATGTCTTGTGATGCTATTGATAGGTCTGTATAGCCTTTTAAGCAACACTGTGGTATTTCTGCACCTGCCTTAAATTATCTCGCATTGAGCACTTGTTACAGAGTAAAAGAATGCACAGTGACTAAACAACAGAGCAGCTGATGCATGGCAACCTTTTCATGTGTCAAGAGCCTCTGACAACTGGAGTTTTACATATGCTTTTGGATTTTTTACATTTAATCATTAATGTGCCAATGTTGTTCCCAAAAGTCACACTCAAAAAATTATGCTGTTGAATGATCAGGGACCACTTTTATTTTATTTGGGCAAGAGTGAACACTTCTGGAAGTTTCTTAGATTTTTGTAAGACTTTGGGGTAAGAATAAAAGGTGGAGGCATTTTTTTCATGAAGAATAGCTAACTGAGCTTCATTTTGCATTAGATAGTACTATGTAATGCCATTGATACATACATTTTAAAACAATTTTTCATTCAACAAGAGCTCAATCTAATTTAGTAGCTTCCCTAAGCAATCTGACATTTTGTATGTATTCTTAACTCTTTAAATATAGTCTGCCTGCCTCCCAGCTAGTTAAGCAATATCAGGTTCTGCAAATGGTCAGAAAATACAGAGTAGCTGAGGTAGACATACCTTTGAAGTTCTCTGAAGCTCTTACAGTGCACATACTCACTAATGCCAGTGTGTATGCACAGTTTACTCAAATGTAGTGAGAATGCAGGCAGCAACAACAATCTTTGCATGAGACAGCAAATCTGAGAGACACACAGGTAGATTGCAGATAACCAGCTTGCTTTCATGCTAATATGTTGATGTTCATCAAGGGGTTTGACGTTGTTTTCTACCATTTGGAAGATGCTTTTTTATTTTTATTTTTTGGTGGTGGTGGTGGGGAAAGGCTTAGGATACTTAATTTCTCCCTCTGCCATGTGGAGCGTCCTGTAGAAGGGATGGTCTTTGATTTCCTTAGTCAATACTTTGAGAACATGTTTTCTTCCCAGAGAGGAGATGTTGTGATAAACAACAGAGACCACAAACGAAGAGTTAAACCTGTATCTCCTTACAAAAGTGATTTAATCTGCTACAATTCTAACAAATCTGTACAGGAACATATAGGTGCATGAAGGAGTGTAATTAAAGATACTATGTCAATGTATATAAGCCAAAATGAGTTCCCCTTTCCTTTCTCAGCCATTTTCTTCTATTTAGATACTAGGTGATCAAAGTATAGCAAACAAGCCATAAGAGAATCTCTCTGGTACTTGAAAGATCTTTAGCTACTCTGAACCTCTGTGTGAAACCCAGATTCCTGCAGCCATAATTTCCTTCCAGAATTAAATCATGAGACAGTTCTAGTTCAGAATTATAGCTAGAATGCTATAATTTTCTGAAGTATTGCCCGTGATCATTAAAAGTACTGTCAGCCACTGAATAGTGGCTGACAATCAGTGCAGTGAAGTCCAGCTGCTGCTTTAAGGCTGGTATTGGAACATGCGATCTGGGACACATTGGGCAGATACCCTGCAAGGGTACTTTATTAAATTAACAGTAGTGAATGGTGCATAAAATTGTCACTAAGATAAATTTATTACAGTATGATTTTCTTCTCACATTATTCTGTATGGGGTGCTACCCCAACAGAGTTTCCAATTCAGTAGTATGCCTGAAGCCAGGGGTTTTATCAGCAGTGTGTCAAAGGGTGTCTGGCTCTCATTCATATATAATTTACTCTTATTACACAAGATATTTCTATTGTTCTGCACTAACAGTTATATATTTTCTAATGAAGGTTTAAATCAACTGGGAACCAGGGTGTAAAGAGAGTTTCAGTATTTTGTGCCAAATATGGATTGTTTTTCTTCCTGTTAGTTATGGATTGTGAGTGTATTATTGCTGAAGGATTTTTTTTTCCTTTTTCTTTCATATATTTATTTAACATTTATATAAATTATAGGAACCTTTTATTGTTCAGAATGAACAATATAATTTAGAAAAAAAAGTCAGAGATTATTAAAATAAACATATAAGCCTACCTAGCCTTCCTAGGTCAGCTGTGTGCTTTATTGAACTTGCAGTGGTAACTCTGACAGTATCTTGGTGTTTAGTATTTACTAACTAGATCTAGATAAGAGCTAAATAGCTACATAGCTGCAAGCTTCCATAATGAAATTTTCTTCTCCATATAATATTCCCCTCAAAGTTTTAAATTTCTCAAAATCTTATTTGTTTTACTTGTATCTGCTGTATGCTGGTTGCATCTGACTACAAAGCTGGATGTTGCATGGGAAGTGGGTAGCACATGCTAATGCTTGCAGAGCTAAGAATATTTCAGGATTCACATAGACATTTCAGTCCTTTTTCTATGTCTCTGGGAAAGCCCTTGGTGGATTGGCTGTCTTGCCCATGTTACCAGCCTTCTGGGGAAGGGCAGGCAGTTGGGACTGTTGTATGTAATGATTGGAGAGCTTGATGTATGTCCTCCTCTCTACACACATTGCAGCCCTTCAGGGCTGTGTTCCCATAGTCATGAAAACTCTGTGGTGGTGTTGAAATTAGTAAGGACAGGGCTTGGCCTGTCTAAGTTTCTAGACTTAGTGTCTGAGCCTCATGGTTGCTTTTTGCACATACTACCAGCTGTTAAAGTATCCTATGATCATGTCTGAAATTAGCAAGGGATTGTACTTTTTGCTATAATGTACCCTGTCATTGTTATTTATGTATTGCTTCTTTTTGTTAGGTATTGATAAGACATTAATTTGGGAGAGCAACACATTGCTTCTGTTCATTTTCTGGGCTTTTGCTCCTTGCACTTCTTAATATAAAAGCCATGATTAACCACTGCTTTTGTGTTAAAATTCACATTTTCAAAAGATAAACTTTTTTTTCTCACATGGAAATTCTGATGGATCAACTTACTGAACAGACAGTAAGGTTCTGTCTTTTACTTCAGAGATCTTTTTAAATTGCGTCACCTTAGCTGGAAGTGTAAAGGAGTTATTGTAATGCCTGCAAAACCCCCCTTTTTTCAACATTTTCAAAGAAAAAAAATCACTATTATATAACACCCACTAATTATAAATCTTTGTTACATTTTAATCAATACATTATTCTAAATATGCCCACCATTGTGTGCGTAAACAAGTCAATAATGTTTGTAATACGGCTGCCTCCTGAAAGCGTGTCACCACCAGCAAAAGTGTCTGAGAATGAGCTCAGAAAGCAAGTGACATATATGAAAAGAGTTCTGGAGGAAATAAATATTTAAACAAGCTGCACATAGCTCGTTAAGAATTTATTTTTCCTTGAAAACATGGCAGTTTTTTCTGAACTAAATTCTTCATTGGACTTTATTTAGAAGCTCTAACAGGAACATGGTCTTAGGGCCTCGTCAGAATTTCTGCTCATATTGGATTGCTTAAATTCAGCGCAGACTGGGGACTTTAGCATCTGTCTCAAATAATCTAGATAGATTTTCTAAGGCCAGACTATTGAAAACATATGAATAGATTTTTCTCGTTCTCTTCTGTTTAAGCTATACCGATGACTCTGTAATGCATGAGAATATCCAAGCCTGCTCTGAATTAAAGCAGAACAGAGAACCTGAGCTTTGATCTTCGACCTTCAGATGAGTGGCATAGCCACCTGGTGATTGGTTCTTCTGGCACAAGTGAACCCCTCTGTTAATCTCTTTCACCAGTTCTCCACATGCAAAAAAATGAGAAATCTCAGTGTCACCCTCATAAGAAAAAGGAGGATGTTTGAAGTTGGGAAGTAGCTTGTAACACAGGAGGATTTTTCCCTGCACATCTCCAACGCTCAATTTTCTTAAGATCAAAGGCCACCTTTCTTTAAATGTAAATATTATTGTGTTTTCTTCTGTCTATATAGGCATACTTTTAGCAGAAATTAAGATCTAAAAAGCTCCTCAGTAACTCTGTAAGTCAATCATTAAAGTTTAAACACTGAAGAGCATTCATCAGTGTGACTATGTTACTGAAGTGATAAATATAATTTAAAGGAATATATTCAAATGAAGGCTACCGTACAGTGTTGCTATCAATTTTTATGTAATGCAAGAGATTAAATGAATCCTTGCTAATGCATTATTGGTATGTGAAGAACAAGAAGAAACAAATCACACACATTTTCCCACTTAATTGTTGTGCTAGACACTCATTGTCATATCATTGACCTATTTGGTCATGCCCAAGTTAATCATGCCTGAACCTTTTCCCAGTGGGAAATAAGCTTCTTCACTTCCTGTCTTGCAGGAATATCAACTAAAACTCAGTCACATATGCCCATAGTCTGATCACTGCAGCCCACCGTAACCATCGTCTCCAGCAGTGAAACTGCAGTCTGCAGCATGCCCGTGAGAGTCAGTGTCAGAAACCCATCACTTCCCATGTGCCTTCGTTCAACTCCATTCAATCACTTACCGCATTAAATCACACCAACCTCTGTTGGCAAAAGTGTTCCCCTCCTTTTTTCTTTTTTTAATCCTTTTTTTGTTTGCAGGGAACTGTTTTGTCACACTGAAATAGAGTTTATGTGCAGTGACAGCCTAATAAGCCAGCAACTTTAGTCGCTTATTAAAGTCAAGCATGTGTCTTTGTTTCATGTTGCTAATGATGTGGAACCGTCGAGGCCCGAGTATATTTCGTCTGGACGGTGTGGGAGCGAATGCTGAGAGCTCATTACTTGGCTCCCCATTGGAATCCTGCAGGCTTCTGCTCATTGAGGAGACTGTGGGGGCTTTGACAGAATTATTATACTGAATATTTTTAGACTCATTAACTATATCACCAAAGCAAAACATCTCTTCCTTAGATGCAAATGGCTGCAGCTACTGTGGCTTTGCTTTAGTTATTGCAGAAAAAAGGATGAAGCTTGAAAACAACTTAGGGAAAAGATTTTCATGCCTGAATGTTTGAATTTGTAACTTATACTGGGAGTGTGTAAGCCTTTTTTACCACATTTAAGCCACTCATGTCTAAGTGCCATTTAAAAATGCATATATTCAGTTCCATGTGGTAAGAGGTGCTCAATCTTTCAAATTGAGAAAGTGCCATTGAAATACACAGCAAAATAGGAGCTTTCCAAATTCCATTTTCTATTCCAGAGTGAAAAAAAATTAAATGTAAAAAGCTCATGTTAAAGTAATTATAGATGCTTGAGTTAAGCCTTCAAAGGTAAAGAAATTCAGAGTTAAGGCTAAAAAATCTGACTTTCCTTTAACCTAAGTACTGGAACATATGTACTGTGCAGTATGAAAGATCACACACTTCTCCAAGCCATACAATTCCTAACCACAACAGAGTGATTTAAAGATGAGGAGTGAGACAAAATTTTTAGTCTAAGTCTGAATTTCCTTGCTATGATGGGTTTAAGTTGGTTCTTAATGTTACTTTATTGTAGCTTTTTGTGGTTTAATTGAGACTTAAGATGTACTTGAAGAAAAATATGAATACTTTAAAATTAATTCTTCAGAGCAAAGGACAGAAAATTGCATTTATGGCTCCATTTGTTGGAAAAGTTAAGTTGGCTGTGAACTGTACATTATTCCACCTTCTATAAAATTATATTTTGATTTCTTGATGGAGACCTTTTCTATATGTTGTGTACATTCTAGCTTTCCATAAATTATGAGCCTGAGTAATTGTATAAGTATATGCACACTTAAAAAAAACTAGTTGAGTACTTTTTCTCACAATGTGTACAAGATTCCGTGAAGATTTTATTCTCCAAAATGTTTGTAGGTGAAAAAACAACTATTTTGATTCCTAGGAAGAAAGACATTGCTTTTATTTTGTGGTTCATTTCCTGCTGTAGTATTCTCTGACAATGGTGACACTGTCTTTATACATCAAGAAGTTCTTCTTTCAGTGACTGCCAGGGACTCTGGAGGGAATACTTCATATCTGAAACATGTCTCCCTTTGGGATTTCACCATCAGAATAACAGTTCTGATCAGCAGCCCATTAGATTTTTTTTTTTCCTGAAGCTGTGAAAAGGAATAGTTAAAAATCTGACAGACAAGAAAGTTGTACTGAATTGAAATTCACTGTTGTGCACATAAGAACTCCATGTTCTCCCTCAAGCAGTATTTCCTTAATAGGAGTAAGAGATGTTAGGAGTTTTCCAGTCAAGCTTTCCGAGTCTCTGAAGCCTCAGAGTGGACAGACGGTGTGACTGCAGTCTTCATTTTGAAATCTTGCAGTTCCTATTTATACCAGTTTGTAGCACAATACTTTTAAATTTAGATGTTGGGCAAGCTTTCAAACTCCCATGCCTCATCTTCAGTATCTAAAAGTTTATATTCAAACACCTAGGTAATAGTAGGCTGATATTTACTGGAAAAATGCAGTTTGAAAGACAGAATTATAAGTATGGGTTCCAGCCAGGAAGCCAACTCAGAAAACCGTGGTCATGGTTGTTCATTAATATACTTTTCCTTTAAGTAGCAGATGACTTTTCAAATTTGAATGTAAATACTCTGTCAGGAAAATTCTCACCTGCAGAACCAGTTCACAGTTGTGATTTCAGATGTTTTGCAGCAAAAACAGCCTGAAGCCAACACACCTGTCTAGATACATAGATGATCCACGGGAAATAAAACAGACTTGAGCTGTAGGCATGCAAATGCAATTGTTTCATTTCCTACATACAGTATTATAATCAGATTAGTAGAAGTAATAGTACTATAAACAGATGTTCGGTATCAGTTATTGTATTTACAATCTTATGATTATCCAAACTTAAAATCACTGTACAATCTCCCCATCTTTTTACTTATTTTAGCTCTTTTAATGCCTCTGAATTCGTCCCCTTTCAGTTTTGGGGAGAAAAGGTATGCTTTTTTTGTTTTATTTTGTTTTTTTGTTTGTTTGTTTTATTTTGTTTTACCTAAAGTGGTTCTGCAGTGAAAAACCACTGGTCAAACTGGGTAAGTAAACTGGGAGAGTCCTTAAGACTTATTAAGATGCAGTCTTGAGCTACACAACAAATACTTACCAGATCATATGATATAATAAACTCCTTTTTCTACATTCTTAATGACTGTATTTCAGTGGGCTCTGTATTACAAATCTTTCAATGTCCAATGACATGCAGCTTTTCAGTTGTCAACCTTTTAGTTATTATGTGGTTGCAAAAAGTGGTTTTCCTAGACTACGGACCAAATTCAAAGCTTTGTACTTATATGGGTTTTCAGCATATACTTAAAATTTCTTCATTACTATGCTATCTATAGGATGATAGCTGAGTTCTGTAATTTTCTGTTGTCTAGCCTTCATACAAGATAAGAACTTCGTATTTATACTGAAGTGGTTGCCTTTGATGAGGTAGTTTTGGCACTGAACTTGCGTTTTTCTTCATGATGTGGACCTATGGTGGTTTTATTTTATGCATACTTTTCAAATAACAGAAAAAAATAGTAATATTTTATGCTATATAACACATATGATTGACCTCAGAAAGTGTTAAGGGGTCTTTATGACTTTTGAATCAAACACTTAAAGAATAGTGATCTCAGTCTGTTTTTATGTTTTGGTTTGGTTTGGTTTTGGTTTTAATAAATTAAGCTTGTAGGGCTAAATTTATTGATACACTCCTTACTGCTTTTCCAAACCCTAGAATAGTGTAAAACATCCAAATAAGCAGTTATTTTTCATTAGAGGAGTGAAAAACTGTTGGCATGCTAGCGAACCTAGTCTTTAGCTTGAAACAGACTTACTAATTTTGTTATCTAGGATACAATAACTGTCTGCACTGAAAGGCCGGTGCGCCTGCTGTGTGCCCTGCAGTCCTGCTCTCCTGGTCTTCCAAAGCGGGAAGCTTTTGAACCACAATATATTCCCCTCCTCCTTTGTGCATCCAAAAGAAAGCAAGGTGCATGTGGAGTGCTTAGGATCTTTTCTCATTGTGGTGATTGCACCTGCCATTACATCGGCTAGCTCACAGACCATACAGAGTAGCACGGGAAGGTTATCAATATATGTACTCATGTGCAGCTTTTAACAAAAAATCTATTCCTTTCCTCCCATACTCATACACATTGCCTCTGCTCACTTGTGATGCCAAAGACAGAAGTAAGAGTGTGCCAAGGATGAAGCCCATGTGAGGACGTCTCAGGGTGATTCAGGATGAAACATACATGGGGGCAGGGGACTAACTGAATGTATCAGGAAAGAGCTTGTTAAGATCTCTGCAAAACATACATCTTTGATTGAGGAATGTGTTGTGTTAATTTTGCTGGTTTTTGCAGGAGTCAAAGGTGTATAAGGCCATATGACAGCAGACAGTAAAACAAACTTCAAGGTTCAGAATACATTCAGAGTATTTTTTTTAATCTGGCCAGCTTAGCTCTAAAGAAAGCAATCACTATTAAAAACATTTTAGCATAATATCAAAGAGAAAAATACGAGGGAAATGTTCAGAATATAGCGTAGAAATTAAAGCTTTAATATTTGTGGTATCTCCCATTCCCTTTCTCTGATGAAAAATCTGTATAAAGAAAAGCTCCTGTTTAAAGGATTTTGCTTTCTTTTCCTTTCTGCAGAAAGGGACAACCGATTAAGATGAGCTGTAACTATTGTTGCTGCTGCTGTTAGAAGCTGAACCTNAAAAATAGAAAATTCAGCTTCTGAAATTTATACTTTCAATTTTTCAGCATTATCATTGCAAGGAGGATTGACAGCATTGCTTTTCTGACACTTTTGATGCATAAAAAATCTAAAAAAAAAGGAAGCCATGGAGTGCTACTTGGGCTCAAGTCTAAATGGTGTTTCTTGTTGGTTTCCACAGCACTAAGGCTGACTTTGTGCCACTGGATTGTCCACTCTGCACAGCACTTGGCCATGGATTTCCATCCTCTGTAGCTCAGCTGGGACCCTGTGGCCCTAACTGGTGGTTAATAGTATGTCCTACTGTGTTTCTGTTTCATTTATTTGAAATCGCGATAAGGCAACAAAATAGGTTGTTGGTTTATTTTAAATAGTATATAAGTGAATGTATGTATAACATACCATGAGATGTGGCATGATAACGTGCATGGTTCCAGGGGATATAAAGTTTTCTGGAAGCAGTCCCTAGAGCGATTTATGTGCTGGCTTTGTCTGGAAGAAAGCACATGGGGTACTCTGAAATAAGGCCAGAGAGTGGACTAACAGTGTTGATGATCAGGTGTCCAGTGGTGGAGCTTGCTCCATAGTCCTCCTTTATTTTGCAATGTTGAAACATGCTTCTACTATGGAAAAAACTCCCCTTAGTCCACTAGTAATTCACTGTTTCAGGTTACTTAAGACATAGATTTTACTGTCCTTTAGGGAATACAGGGAACGTGAGATTAAGACTTTCTAGAATTAGATTGAATGTTTGTGGGATGGAGACTGGAAGTGGCAAGACAAGGAGATGGGATAAGGATGGGCTAATGGTGATTTGGAAAAATAAAAAAGAGTGGTCCAGGGAGACACTGGAGTTTTCCAGTAATTCAGTCAGTCTATGGAGAAATGGAAGAACCTTTGTCTGTAAAGGCCACTCTCCTTTCAGAGACTAAGAAGGAACTAAAGATTCCTAAATCTCAGCTATCATTTGCTCTTAAGAAAATTTATGATACTCACCCCCCTTTTAGCTCCATCTCGCATGGAATATCGTTATACTCTGCAGTAGTATTTTCCTGCAGAAATACTCACTTGAGTATTTGTTGATCTGTTTACAAAGTGAGTCCACCCATTGGTGGAACTATGGAAAAAGATAGGAAAAAGGCTATGAAACGTAAAGAAAACTATGTCATAATACATAGGGTCTTAAATTAACATTGCAAAAGTAACTGTAGGTCTGACATTTCCTAACTTCTGAACATTTATCTTTCCTTTTTATTATCCTTTTAAGGTAATTGTGTGTGATTATAAAGGCATTAACTAGATTCCTTTTTACATCTTTCATTTATCTGGTAATCAGGAACATAATACTGAATCTATTTGTGTAATAGTTACTGTTAAGAAACTTGGAAATCAAGATAGGTGGGACCTGCCGACTAACTCAGGGTTATCAAAGTCATTGACTCAAGTCATTAATGGTTTAAGTACTACCACATTACAATTGTTTAACCAAAGATGTGTTTTCTGACCTGTTTATTACCACTGTCAGCTCTTACCTATCT
The DNA here is from genome assembly GCA_013399475.1 of Chauna torquata. Taxonomy (NCBI): domain Eukaryota; kingdom Metazoa; phylum Chordata; class Aves; order Anseriformes; family Anhimidae; genus Chauna; species Chauna torquata. Next base: position 104,610 of record VXAL01003392.1, on the reverse strand, counting down.
AGGAGAACTACCTTTTGAAAGTGTTTATACAGACTGCATTTGAAAGAAGGATTAAGAAGCCCAAAGTTATTGACAGATGTAGGGAAGATAAATCTGAAGCTTATATGACAGTAATGACTTCCTTGTTTTCACAAACACTTAAATTTTCATCAGTTCTGGAGAATTTTCAAGGGTTAGGAAAAATGACTCTACATTCGTAATCTAAGAAGAAAAGTGGACATAGACACAGATTTTAAGGTGGATTCCATTAAATTTGTACATCTTTGCAGGTAGTGCTCAACATTTTTTGTCTAATCTTTTCATTTTAATGATTTCTATGTAACAAATTTGCTTCATAAATATAATACCTGTGTAATAAATGCTACAGTTGGTATACATAAAACCTTTTTGAGTAAATTGTATTTAAAATATGCATTTTTTTTTTTGTTTCAGAAACACTCATAAGTGACTGTAACAAATGAAAATCTGCCAACAATGTCAGTGAGGTAGCCTGTCTGTGTGGCCCCCCACAAGAGGGACTCAGATCCCATTTCTGCAGTGGGGACCGTGGTGGCTTACACAAGAGCCAGACACTTGAAACCTGGAGGTCCTAAAGTGTTTACCTGAATCTGGGGCACAGGTCCTGAGGCCTTGTGCCACTGGGGCCAAGGAAGTCAGTGTTTTAAGAAACTGCAATTTCAAGGCAGTCAGCCTTGTCAGTGTTAATAGGCTCCCTGTTGTCGTGCTAAGGGATGGGGCTTGGATCTATCTGGGCTAGAGCCTGGCCTCTTAGGACTTCCAGTTTCCTTGTTGCAAAGTAAAACTGACAAATCCTAGGGGCCTTTACAGATGCTTAGCAAATCTGACCTTAGTTGCTTCACTACTGTAGTTAATTGCACTACTGTTGTTGCTTTTGGGTTTTAATTTGTCTCATAAATTGAAAATGGGATTGTCCTGTTCGGATGTTTTCACTGGAGTGCTGCGATCTGCCACGCTTATTGACACTCTTCCCGGAAGGAGGTTGTGAAATTCAAGATTTAGCTTTGGTCATTTCAGGCTTTGTCTGTGCTCTGGAACAAGGACACACCAGTTCTAGTTTGTGGATGCACATCCTGGCTATTTCCCCAGTCAGCAGTGGGATGAGACCCACATGCACACAGGCCATGTTAGGGCCCTGATTTTCATTGTGCTGGAAACTGTGATATGCAGATAGGGAGGGAGAAGTGTTATGGGTCCTCCATGTGAGGGGACCAAGGGAGTGCCAAGTAGCATTCATAGCCTGCAGATGAAAAATGAGTAGGGTGAGTCTTACAATTGCTACTTCCAGAAAATGGAAATGCCCACAAGTAGTTGGGTTTTTGTTTGTTTGTGTTGTTTTTATTTTTCATTTAGAAATGATGAACTGGGAACTTCCTTGTGTATCAGGAAATTAAAAGTTTTTTAGCTTTTACGCTAAATTTTTAAGTGATAATCAGAACATGATCCTGTGATTAAAGTTTTTAGGAGAGACTATACCCCTTATCTTGTTGCTACAGAAAGTACTGATTTGTAATTTGTTATGAAATACAATAAATAACTTACAATAGCTTTACAATCTAATTGATGGCTGCTAATCTCTGAGTGCTGTTGAGAAGGACAAGTGAGGGAAATACGATGTCAGCAGATGTCACAGAAAAAGCAGAATTAATCTTGAGTAAAAGTTTAGAACTAAATGCTTGCTTTTAGAGGGAGAGAATTGCTAAAGAACATTTTGAGTAATTAAGTGACTAAATAAAGACAAAATAATGAAATCCAGGAACACACATATTAGTCTCTCCTTGGCTATAAAACAGCACTGTTGAAACCTACACTGTTGCAGTTGGCCCAATGCAAATTAACAGTATAGCGTATCGTTATTAGCCATCTTGTGTACCACACCACTCAATGTTCTCTGTGGTCCATGCCCATTTGAATCTGTCCTGTGATTTGTGGCAGTTTTGTTGAAGAAAAACAATTTCAGTTTGTTTGCATTCACAAATTTGCTTTATTCCACTGATACTTAGAATAGTCTGCCCTATTCACAGTCTGTGCACATCCTAGAAGAGATACGAGCTACACTTTGAAATTCAGACTGTAAACACAATAGCAGACTTCTGCTTACTGATTGAACTCTCTAAATTTGAAGGGAGGAAGGCTTCAAAGGTGGAGAATAGAAGAGTAGGTAGAACAACAGCAGTTAAGAACTGTTTTTCTTTCTTTTTGTTTACTTGTGTGTACTACTTGCAGGTTTTTTCAATGGTATTCTTATTTTTGTCTCTTTTTGAAATGTTGAGAGGGAATATTGCAGAAGGAAATAGAGATGCACTGGCAGGGTGGAGAATTCTCATTCTTGCCTTCTCAGACACATAGTTATTTCTTGTTCTTGTTCTTCATCATCTTCTTCTTTCTTCTTCTTTATTCTTCCTCTCCTTCATCTTTCTTCTTCTGAGAACTGAAAGAAGGAAGTGCAATGAATCAGTGCTTTTGTAATATCATTTAAACTTCTCTTTTGCATTAGCTCCTAATCTACATCACATTGTCTGTGTCTGCATGACACCCTTGGTATTTCCTATACTTTGAGACTTAGAGAATTTGCTGGGTGACTGATTGCTGACAGTATGTGACTTCACTGGGCCACTTGCTACTGCTCACACTGTGCTGTCCATAGAAATGTGTCTGAATGTCTAAGCCCTTCTGAGGACAAAGTGTTCAGGCAAGACTTGCAATTTTTTATTCCAATTGCCTTAATGGCTAGTTAATACAATACATATTATGACAGACCGAAGATAAGCCTCTAACTGATTGTAAACTCCATTTTGTTCTATGAACACCATTTTAATTTCTGCCTTCCCTGTAATATTCATTATGCAATGCAATGTCCATCCTGACTGAAGGCAGCCAGATAATACTGGGTAGAAATACAGTCAAATTCTAAAAAGTACTGCCTGTCTGGGTGCTATGTTCTCAGATCTGAGAATGAGGTAACTCTTTAGAGATCTCAGAGAGGATTGTACCAAGAATCTTACAGGATGAATGACTATACTGAAAAGCTTATGTGTAGGTGTGATGGGTATGGGAATCTGACTCTTTATAAACCTCAAAAGATGCTTATGCTTAGTCAGCAAGAAAGGCCATTCTGTCATCTTATGTCGACCTCTGGACAAAGCAAGAAAGAAAACAGCTGTTTGGGCTAAAGACATAATAATTCCGAGCTAGAGTCGTAATTCTGAGCTACAGTAAAAGTCATGAAGGAGGTGACTAGGTTGAAGAATTTTTCATAAGATTGCTGAAATCTCTGGTGCTAGATAAGAAGAAAAGTGTGTTCATTTAGACTAAGGATGTCAAAATCAAGTTGGTTGACAACTTAATTAAAGACATCAGTTTATCAGCATCAGGATATATTTTTCGCTTCACAGTGTAGCTCCTAGCCTGACCTACCGTAATGACCTCTAGCCACATGCATCTTCCCTATCTTCCTCTACTTATTGTAGTTGGACCCCCTCCAACCTTCATGTTCCCTTCCTAATCCCATCCTGCCCTCAGATCCTTATTTAAGAATTAAATTCTAATTGCTTATGAAGACCATGTGTGTATCTGACTCTCTTCAAGACACTTTCAACAGGAAGATCAAGATACTGTTTGGCCATGAAGTCTACATCTAACCTGGAAAATAAAAAAGGGCTAAGGACCTAACATGACCTACTCCATAGTCCTGCATATTGCTTATCTATGGTGTCCTGTCCTGTTTTGGCTTGTTCTGGCTAGCACTTTCCAAGAGAATGCCTAACACAAGTCAAGGAATAACATGAACCAGTGACTGCTCCAAGCAGGGGTCATGGATGGGACAGCATCAGCTTTATTTTCCTCAGCACCATACAGTATCCCACCACTATCTCAAGAGGCTTCACCACAGCCAAGTGTATGCAGCACATGCTTCTGTTTTGTCTTCATAGGCTGAAACACAGCATTCACATTCATTCAGTCATTCAGCAGTTAACCCCTCATGCCCCCTAAAATGCTATTTGTGTCTTAGGGCAGTGAGGCTATCACACAGGGCTAAAAAGTGGTAGTGGACTGCATAGTGTGGACAAAGCCAGCCTGTGCCGCTTAGCCTTGCTGCCAGAGAATGGTTCCTAGCTCTGTTTATTTAACGTTACGAAAGTAGCCCCAGGGATTGAGAAACAATGTGTATCTCTAAGATGCAGTCAGCCATCAGCACGGAGGTAACATCTGGCAAGAAGTTATGCACATCTTAATTGGCCAGCTGTTCTTCTGATTGATTCATTGCTTTCCAGGAAGCACACTTACCTCTCGACACCCACATTGGCCCTGCAGAATATGCAGCCTCTGGGCTGCCTAGTCTGGTGAGGTGGTATATTGTGCAAATCCAAGCAGGAGATTCCTTTGCAAAGTCTGGCTTTGCTCAGCTGAAGGCCATGTCAGTCCTGAAATAGGTCAAGTTTCAATCACTGCTAAAGCGATGCTGGTGTTGATTCAGCCAAGGAGCCAAGAGCACGTGACTGCCAAGGCACCTATTGTATGACCTGGGCTTTTGTGGCACATGGTCATACTATGCAGAGACTGTACCTAGGAATGGGCTGGTGACTGGTCTGATGGGATCACTGCCAGGTGCCAAAGGCCTAGAAACACAAACAGAATGGCAGTAATACCTAGTCACAACAGACCAGTTTTGGGCCAGAAAGCAAGACAGTGTTGATATATGATCCTTGAGTTCTCATGAAGTTGTAGGGGATAATTGATAAATATATATATGTGTCATCTAAAAAAAAAAAAAATTTCTTCTTTTGAATTTCATTTTACTGTTTAGTAATAATCAGGAGATACTTAATATGAATCAGAAGCAACAGCTTAATACAAATATTTATCATCATAATATTTGATGTTCATTATTCAAAAGAGGCAGGATGCTGTCTCTGTGTTCTTCAAGATCTGCAACTTAAGTATGTTTTGGTAATTAATCTCAGCATATTTTAAATGTAGCAAAGAAAGAATGAATTCACCTTTCACAAACATGACGCTTATCTTAGACCTTACTATTAAATTGTTCGGGAAAGTAGTGTAATATATTCATATTAACCAGGTAGTTTATTAGTTTTATTTCTAAGATTACAAGCTCATGAAAAAAACATTCTCAACAACACTGAATGCCAGAAGTGTACTAGTTTACTTTTTGAATAAGGTGTTAACAATTATACTCCAGAAATCCTTTAGGAGGGGACAGAGGATGAGATATGGTATATTGTGCATTTCGTTCTCTTCAGAGTAAGCAGGAGAATCTGTAAAAGGAATGATTAGAGATTATGGCTGCTTTAACGGGAGAAATTAATGGCAAGGTCAGGAACTTCCTTGGAGTTATCTTGTTTACTTGTAGGGTTTTGACACTTCAGCTTGTGATGTCTGACACGTTCCTTTAATGGTCTTGTATAAATAACAAATACAAGTTGGGAAAAGTTGTGAACTTCTGCAGATGAGAGCTTTGGAGGTAAAAACTATTAAAAAAAATAAATAAAAAGAAAAGCCTTTGGTTTGGGATAAGGGAAATTATCTGCACCTTTTTGAGATGTTTCCATTCATTGTTTCAGGCTCCCAGGGCTCAAATAGCAGTATTTGATTATCAGTGTTACTAAATGACAAACAGAGAGATGTCTGGATAAGTACAAGTATGTTTCCCTTGTATAGCAGAAGAAATTGGCCAATATATAAATCTGTGAGGAACGAATAACATCAAATGTATTCTATATCTACTTGGTATCAAACTCTAGGCTACATTTTGAGGAGCATAATATAGAAATCACACTTTTCATTTTCAAGCTAGTATTAAAAATGCTTACAGTAAGTAGTCTCAATAAGAACAAAGATGCCCCAATCTTACACAAGACTGTCTCTTTTCCTTATTTTTTCCTGACAGAATTTAAAAATCATAACACTAGTCTTTAATTTTTTTCCTCGAGATGTTTTTTTCTGCTTTAGCCAATATTTTTAATATAAGATTGTACTCTCATTTTTTCGGGCTTTTCTTTTGTTTGTTTTTCAGTGGATCTTGAAATACTATTTTCCTTTTTTTTTTTTTTTTTTTTTCCTGTAATTTAACACTGGTAATCTGTTTACCAAAGTTTTCACAACTGGATTAAGGTCAAAAAACAAGTGCATCTTTTCATGTATACTTGCACATCAGCTGAGATTTGTTTTTTTTCATGAGGCTTTTACTCATTTTTAAAGTATATCCAGCCTGTTGACAAAAGAGCTTTATTTAAATGAGCTATGTAATCTTTACCAGCAGTCTGTGGAGCAGATTTGACAATAAAGAAATATCTCATTACCTGGGAGCTTTGTATATTGTACAGGTGTAACTTGGTAGTTGAACAGTACAAAAAGATAAATATTAACTGGATTTTGTTAATAAATCTGCCATTCTTACAGTGCCAAAATCTGTAGAGTTGTTGTAATTGCCGTTGTTTGAGTTGTAACAATGAATGGAACTGATAAGGCTTATGTCATTTACATAGAATTTAGCATTCACAGCGCACTATTGAATTAATATGACACACACATTGGGTCCTCTGATATAAGATTAACATCATTTGAAAATAGAGAGTGTAGATTTAGAAGTGACATATTATTCTCTGTTTGAAATGTAATGGTAATTTGCTGAGGTCTGAAAATTGTAGCAGGTGATAGCAGTGACTAGTAGTTAATACTTCTTCTGTTAGTTTCATTTTGGTTTGCCACATTTTGTAGTAAACTGATGTCTCATGTTAAGAGGAACTACTGCAGAATTATGAAATAATATTATGTTGAACCCAGAAGGTCAGGTTTCTGCACCACTTATATCAATGTCAGTCAAGAGTAATGTCAAAAGAATTATACTCTCTGAATATAAACCAGAGTTGTGTTTTAATAGAAAAATTCAATGAAATACTCTTAGCATCCTGTACTGTCAAATACATAGGGTAACTATGGTTATAGCTGCCTAGCATAGCAATGAGATACCTAAAGCCTTCTGCAAGTCCAGCCCCAGTCTAGGAATGATAGAAATATATCCTGCCTCCTGGCAAACTATGATTTCAAGTCTTCCCACTGTCTTCAGGTGAATCTGTCATTGTTAACCAGCTCTGTAAATTAAAGACTTAAAATGGATACCACCACCATCAATACCCTCCCTGCCCTGTCCCCCCCCACCCCACCCCCCCCAAAAAAAAAGAGAAGGGGAGCACAAAATTCCCAATTATCTCTGAAAAACTGGAGTTAAAGGATTTGGTTAACATGCCAAGGGTACAGTGTGGCAGAGAGATAAAAATACATTTCTGCAGAGATACATTCAGGACCCTTGCTCATTACGGTACACTTTGTCTTCCGTCATTCTCTGCCTTCTTCATAGCACCAACCTCATTCACGCTCAGTATATGATTGCAGGTGTATATAAGCCTTCCAGGGTTTTTGAGAATTGATGATGTGCTGCATTTAATGTATTATTTTATGATGGTCCTTACTATGAATATCTGTAGTTCATTCATGTTCACCTCAGCTGAATCCAGCCTATTGTTCACTGAGATTTGTGTCCAGCTTCATCTTACCTCTTGTAGGGTATTGCACTGCAAAAGATTTCTCTTGCAGGAGGGACGGGAGGGAGCTTTTTCTCTGAATGAGTTTTGTTTAAATGGTGGAATCTAGTGCTCCGTTTCTTGGTGACACAATCATTGCCATCTGCCTTGACATTTTTTAACTTCTGGATTGCTCTGTGTATGGCCGACATCTCAATTGGTTATTGTTAATGTTAAATGGTTTAGGTTCATAATATTTCATCAAAATATGGTATTGATGGTGGGCTGAGTCTAGTGAGACTTCTTGGAAATGCTCTGCCCATCTGTTTCTCTCATCTGCCTCAGCTATGTGTATTTTTCCGTTCTTGCTGCTGCTTAGTCCATTTCTTCTTCATTTCAATATCCACAAATGGTTTTAGTCACTTGATAAGTAGCTCTAACTACCTACTACGTCTGCAACTTCAACTTCAGCTGCTAGCTCTTTAAAATGTCTCAATATGTAATTCCTTAGATTGTTTTCAGTCTGGAATAAACGTTTGTTTGGAGCAGCTGTGTCTCTAAGTCTCTTTAATCTTAATGGTAAAGTATTATTGCACTGGCAACTAATATTCCATGTTGATGCTCTAGGTTTGGGTGTCCTTATTAGATCTCGTTGCTGTATCCTAGCATAGCTATATAAAACCTAGATTAGGCTTCTGCTGTTAGAATTACACCAGTTTTGACTAACAGCTGGATTTCTTAATCGTAAGTGGGCATCCTTAACCCAGACTTCAGTTTGATCCAAATATACCTTCCAGTTTTCAAAATGACTTTTTTCCTCTGTGTTTGCTGAGCACCAAAAGATGGATGTTTATGCAGATACACAGATAGGCACATTGTTGTTAGTGACAAATCTCATTCTGGACTGAAATAACAGCCATTATAGAGAAAATCAAGTTTCAGTGCTGTATTCTTGATCTGATGTATGACAAACTGTTTTGTGAAAATGGTTTATGCACAGAGTAGAGTTATGCAGAGATAGGCATTCTCTCTTGCTTGGCAAGGTTGGTACGTTAACAGACTGGTCAAGTCTAGGAGCAGTGAGAGGCTCAAGAATGCTTACAGGGAACAGTGTTTTTGAAAGTTTTAGCCGATAAAAATGGAAAAAATTGCTAGTGGCTATCTGCAGTCAGAAGTTTTCCAAAGGCCTATAATTTTCACCAGATGATTTTTATGGAGTCGTCATGTCATATACAAAAATGCCACCCCCTCCTTGAAATTTCAGCCCCCTTTGCACATTGTATCTAGTAAAGGAAACATCAGTACAATTTTTTAACAGGGACAGAATAATGTATTTTGCCTAGAAAACCTCACAGAAAAAGCAAACTGCTTGGGCTATCCAAACAAATTCAGCCTGAGGCAAACACCTGCCATGCACATTTTTCAGTCAAATGTTTAAAGTTTGGCAAAATTAAAAGAGAATCTTCTTTTGAGAAAAGAAGCATACTAGTACTGACTATAATAATATATTAATATATCAATTAGTATATTAATATATCAATTGAATCTCACTAATTAAAAACAGCTGTGAGGAGAATTAGGTTTGTAATCATAACGCAGTATAATGCTAGTGTGTAGTCAATGGCTAGAACTGGCAACCGAAGCAGACCAAGTAGTGTGTTTTTGACCACTGGAAAAGCATCATGACTGAGTTCCACGTGCTGTTCCTCTTGTATTCTTAATGGTGCCAGATGCCATTTGATGTTTAATCAAGTAAACACCCCTAGCTTTTTGTTCATTGTAAAGTATGTCCATAATCTGCATTGGTCTATTCTGACACAGCTAGACGGTATGATAAAAGATGAGCAGGTAAAAATGTTGGGTCCCTGTGAACTGCCAGGCAATGAGATTAGAAAATATTCTGGTCTATGTGTAATACAGTTCCTTTTACCTATGTGGGGTTTTCTTTTCTTTTTCTTTAATTTTGAAAATGTACCAGCAAACATTGTCTCTTTATTTAAAATAACTTGCCCAAACTCAGGGGCCAAGTTTTCTGGTGCTGGTATCACACCACAGCAAAATGAAGGTTCTGTTGTTGTACATGTAAGTATGTCTGTGCAAGCCCAGTATTGTTCCTATCCATAACAGCAGCAACCTGTGCTTGATGATGTGGGCTTTTTTATATGCTACTAACTGTAGTACAAGCCTTCTAGTGCCTTAATTAGTGAACAAAAATTAACGCTTGCACCCACAGCATCTTACTTGCTATCATTAGCCATGCCAGCTAGATTGTGAATATAGGTGTGGCAAGTACTAGAATTTGCCTTTTGTTTACTGTATAGAGAATCCAAATATTATCATAGCTTTAATTAACAAGGACCTAGAAACAATACCACTGGAATAATGTGTTAGGCTTGAATAGGCCTCAGCTTTGAGTGTTACCGTGTGCTTTTGGTTCCAGTTTGATCTCTCAAATGAGAAATCTCAGATTAAAATAGCAGCTTAATTTCAATCTCATATTACAGCAAATCAGGCATGAATTTAGTGAAGTATCTTGATTTATCATACCAAAAAACTGATAAAAATGAGAACAGAATAAGGCACCATGTTTAGTATGCACCAAATCATAATCTAAGCTTCCTCTCTAGTAACATGGCAGCTAGTTCATACCTCCTTTTCCCAAATTTACACTAATATTATTGATGATATTAGTACCATATGTAAACAAGAAATTAAAGAAATATAGAGCCATACATTCTCTTCTGAGAAGCATGGAGGGGAACCACAACATGAGTAAAGGAGAATAGCAGTAAGGCCCCAAAGCAGCAGAATGGCGAGGGCAGTTCCTCGACAGCAACATTCATTCTCCCCAGCAGCTCGCAAAGGCACATCTTCAGCAAAGCCGTTGGTTCAACAGTATGTCATTGGTAGGATGAGGACTGGGAGAAGCAACATGCTGCAAAAATTGTTCCCTCTCAGCCAAGAGAAAGCTCTTTGAAAGCGATTGTTCAGCCTTGCCGGATTAACTTTGTTTTGATGTTTGCAGAAACAGCTAGAGTCCCTTTAACCGAAGGTTATTTTGTGGGTACTAACCATAGACCTACATCAGCTCCAGTTGTGGCAGGTACAAAAATGACAGAACAAGATTCCTGGTGCTTCCTTTCCTTTTGAATGCCCCAAATCTGGAGCGCTCTCGTCTTTTTGTTTGCTTTTCCTTCAGTCCTGCTCCTATAGCAAAATAAACATCAAAACCAAAGGGACTTTCATACAAATATTCGGCTACTCTGCATGTTCCTGTGCCTGGACCACTGAAGATATTGTTACCTCCTCTGTCAGCATTTTGTTCAATGTGTCGAAAATACCCAGGAAACAGCATGTTTTTCATATAGCGAAACAAAGCAATGAAAAATGAAGAATTAGCAGTAATGTCATATGTGCAACTCATGCATGCCATGACTTCTTAAGTCTATACATGTGATAAAAATTCAAAAGATAAGGCAAAGCTAACAACTGTATTACATGACTGAGAAGAGGATCTAAGGGAAAAGTGTCATTGCTTATAGAGACAGAGAGTCAATGGCCAAACCTACAAAACTTACAGGCTGCTTTTGGACTGGAAGTGCTCTTCAGCTGGGTCAGTCAGGATTTTTCTGCTTTAAATTGTTCCACTAACTATGGGTCTGAATTTGACTCAGGAAGTTACATTGCCCCTCCTAGGTTAGTGAGTCCTTCAGTTTATTTGCAGCTTTCAGGTAACAGTATTTGATTAAGCTGTTACCTTCACACATAGACATGTATTTCTGACTGTGTGCATGAATGTTATTTATGATGCAATTAATATTGTAAAATTAATAAATATTGAGTTTAGTCTCCATTATGCTAGGCACAATAAAATGTATTCAAAATATGAAATACATTAGATATTGGATACTTACAATAGTAACAACAGCTATCGTGGACTTGTAATTTGCAAGTGGTTATTTGGTTCTTTGAAATGAGAAACATTAGTGAAGGTCCTGTTGAATGCTATCCATTATAAACTGTCAGTTTCTCAATACTTATTACAGCAATTTTCAAATAGTCAAACCACAGAACTTTTGAACATATTTTTATTCTCTCAACACAAAACCCTGGATAGCCTTTGGACTGGATAGCCACTGATCCTTTTCACTATTCAGTAACAAATCCTTTCACATGCTCCCCCAACTTCTATTTTCCTCATAATGACAATATATCTTGCAATTATTTTATATTTTTACAAAAATGCGAATTTTGATAATTCAAAAATAGTTTTCTACTTAAGTTGTTTTTCTATTGGGCTGAAGCAGATTGTTATATTAAAATGTCACAAGTTGTTTTGCTCCTCTCCCACCTGCATTCCTTCTCAGACTCCAGAATGGTATCAAACAACATGAGATTTGAAAATAGCTGAATTAACAACAGACTCATAGAAAGCTGGAGGTTTATTTCTTAAAAAAAAAAAAAAGGAGCAGTGACACTTAGAAAAGCTTCTTCAAACTGGAAAACATATACATATTTGGTTTCAGGTTTTGGCTGTGATTCAGATCGATATTTTTATATTTTCCCATTGAGTTCACCTACCTTCCCTCATGTTATTTCTAATATACACTGGCATGACTCAAAAAAATTATGTACAAAGATCTGTTTTAATATTTTACAGCCTCATTTACAAAGATGCGGAGTACTCACAGCTTCTATAGAATCTAATGGGACTTGTGGAAACTCAGTATCTCTGAAAATCAGGCCATTAATTTTGAAAATGTGCATTAATTACTCTCTAGGCTGTAATAGCTCACTTGATATTACTGTAATCTACATTCTTTTGAAAAAGTGTATTTTTCACCTGGTACACTGCGCTTGCTCCTAAAGAGCAGTCATATCTTATCATGTAAAAGCTTCTTTATAACTGATCCAATTATTGACCTGTGGCATTGACCTTAATGAAATGTAATATTTCCAAAGGAATGGTACAATCCATTGTGTTAATCTGGTTGACAGGCATACTCTTGAAGGCCTCATGCTAACAGTAGCTATGAAATTTATTGAAATAATTAACTTGATGAAACACAAAACCATGTATTTCCACTAAGCAATAATTTAGGTAGTTTAAACTTCCGTTTTCTGAGTTACAGCTTGTCGAGAGTATGAAGAAATGTTTGCAGAATTTACCAAAACACATGGTCTTTCAAAAACATTGTGTTGGTAGATTTTCAGATCTTATTAAAACATTTTTCTTCTCAACTGAGACCTGCTGCACCATGAGTTACAAATTTTTGCAGATTAAGGAAAAACTGATACAAGTCTTAACTGTGGATTGTAGCAATAATTAATGTTAAGAAATAGTAAAAGCGTATCAGGTAAGCATTCCTACTTTGAGTAATATCAATTATAATTGTTTGCAATGAATGCAGTTCCTACAGTAAGCTTTACCTTTGCTATGCATCTTTAGAAAATCGTTTTTTTACGTAGTGTCACTCTCAGCAGCTACATTCAGTGTAATGTAGTGCTGTTAGATGCTTTCATGTCACATGGTTATAGCTAGGTAGATTAATAGGAAGTTCTATCTGGAAATTTCTTTCCTGTTATTGTTCTCCCTGAGCAGTTGATGGCTAAGTTAATTCTCTTTAGTTTTGTCATGCACTAAAGCACACATTGCCAAGCTATGATAAGCTTTACACAGGGGAAAAAAAAAAAAAAAGCCCTCATGTCCATCAAAGTCTTAAACTTGCATTTTAAAGTTTGGCCTGACCTGATGTGCCATTCAAAAAGCTTCAAAAGATTATTTTTTTAAGAAAGGTTCAATATGTCCCGAGGCTATCGGTTTTGAGTTAAACTGGGTGAAGTAGAAATATTTTACTCATCAGCTTTGCAGTCACAGAGTTTGCCTCAGCTAGAACAAAACTGCTGAGGCATTTAGAGAAAATTAACCCCCCATCCTGGCAGCCAGATGTGACTGGTTTCTGATGAATGCACATGAGTGGGCTGAAAAATCAAGAGACTGTGAAATTCCTGTCAGGTCCGTACAGCGCAGAATGGGCTATTGACTGCTTTCTATATTTACCTCCATCATTCTTCTTGAACACTGCCATTAATTTCCTCTCCTACTCTGACTTGGGATTTTTTCTCATCCCCCCTCATCCCCTCTTTTTCGCCTCCATCCCCCCTCCCGCCCCCGGCTCCCGTTCCAGCTGTGCGTGCTGCAGAGCAGGATGCGCAGGGCGCTGGCGGCGTACTTGAGCCAGCGCGGGCTCTACGGCCAGGCTGGGCTGGCGAGGATCCAGGCAGCCTCTCAGGAGAACGCTCAGAAAATATTAGCTGTGCAGGTAGGTGATTGCAGGGAAGTAGGAAAGATCATTCTGATCTAGATTGAAAAGCAAATGATGGGTAGTGTGATGAAGCATTAAAACCATATCCCATCAGAGTTTTATAAATTTTTAACCTCTTTAATAAACTGGAATTGCATGAAGGATGAATTCAGTAAGTTAGCACATATACCATGCATAGTTTGGGGAAAAAAAAAAAAAAAAAAGAAGAAGAAGAAGATTAGATTTATTTCTCACAAACCTTTGAAAAGATTATTATAAATACATTGGATATAAATATTTGAAACACAGAGCAGCATTAGTATTGCTGCTCAGTTGTTTTACAAAATGTTATTCTGTCCTGTTTTGTGCAAATATTATTTCCATGGTAAACAATATTGTCATTTTCACTGTATTCATATTTAATTTCTTTAGCATGGGACTATTTTTTAGAAGTATCATACCTTTTCAGCTCAGTTACATGATAACTTTCCCTTATTTGTAAAAAAAGCAACGTTGTGGGGTTATAAGATTTAAAAATGATTTCCAGCCATGTATTGTTTTTCATTTTATGACTTGTTCCCCAGGTATATATATTGACTAGGGAAAATAACTACTATATAATATATGGTTTGAATGTTCTTGTTCTTTTTGTCTTGTGCAATGGTATCTTATTCATATTTCTGTAAAGCCACTCCTTTCAATCTCTTCCCATAGTTAATGGCCATAACCAGATGGTGTTTGTGAAGGGTTTTAAAAAGACTTAAGTGAAAAATTTCTTCAGACTTATTCCTCACAGAAGAAGTTATGTTGCTCATGCAGCTTTAGTGCAGCATGATCTTATAAACCTTGATTTGTAATTTTTAACACTCAGGCTTTGTTGTATGATAGAGAAAAAAAAATTAAATTTTAATATTATATAATTGCACTTCCCAGTTAATATCCCATGCACTAAAGTAAAAGCTAACTTGAATAACTTCTAGAACTCCATTAAACTGCATCAGCATCATGGTCAGTTTTCAGAATCTCACTAAGGGATAGAGAGGACTTTTATTTTAAAATCCCAATTTTCCATATATGTTCTACTGCTATAAAAGATTTAGAAAATCCTACTCATATTAAAATCAGAAATTCAAGAAAAAATAATTGCAATAAAAATACAATTGCATTTTATACTCTATTTGAAATACTTTTCTAATTTTATCGATTTGTTTTTGTGTTATATGTGTTAAATATTGCACGAACTGTGTGCCAGTGAAGACAGGTAAGTGGAGAATTACACTTTTTTTCATTCAAATTTCTCATTTAGCATTTGAAAAACTGGAAAAGCTCCTTTTTCATTTTTGCTGTGGGATAGCTGTGATGAATTCTGTTCTCTCCTGTGTTCAACTACTCCAATAGTGAGCGAAGAAAAAAGGTGATCGATGTGCAGCCTAAAGCTCATGAATAGTAATAACAGGGACATAGAACCCACAGGTGGCAGCTGGTTTCCTCACACATGAATCTTTACGTTAGTCTAATGTTACACAGTATTCTAACAGATGCACTATGAACCTCACATATCATTGAACATTGGACTAGTCAATAACTAGTCTACATTTTAATTGATTAGTTTTTCAGAAATCCTTCACCTTAGCATAATTTTTTCCATGTATGTCTTTCACACTGAGAAGCCGTGTCTGTAAATCTTGTCTTCCTGAATAATCGAACTGATGGTAGAGGTGGATTTAAGTTAAGCTTTTAGATATAAGCCCCTGCAACGTTTGGGGTTGTTCAGAGCTGAATAGCTCAGACCTACCAGAGACAACATTTTGTTCAAAGTCTGGAAAACATTCTGCTCCCTACCCACTTTCATTATCCGTGGCATCCTTTTCTGACAAGGGTTCTGGTATTCTAATACTCTTACTATGTGTTCATGCAGTTTGCCTGAAAATAACTTAAAAAATAATGAACAAGCAAAGGAAGTAAAATGAAAATGGAAACTAGTTCAGCTATGAGCAATTACCAAGGCATATAGAAGAGTATTTCCCCTCAGCAGCATGATATTTTTATATTTTAGGGGTCTTGGCAATGATTTATTTACATATGGACCAGCGTCTTTGCCTTATCTGTGTTATTGTCAGATCAATCTATCCTTCTGCTAATTAAGTTCTTATCCTGATGACATTCAGCTCAGTGGCAGGCACTTCCAAAACAACGTGACAGCCATTCCCCTCCCTTCCTTTCCTCTCAGCAAGAAATACACTTCGCTTGCTGTTGTTTCTCGTGTCCGTCTCGCATTAACGTGTGAGGCTGAGGACCTGCTGTGCTGAGCAGCATGCGAGTGTGCAGCATGGAGGTGATTTCGGCTCATGAGTGCTTGTGTTCCAGCAGCTACATTGACTAGAGCAAACCAGAGCAGGTGAATCACAAAGGAAGAGTGAATTAGAAGAGGCAGTAGATACAGTACATTGGCTGCCTAAGTGTTTTCTAATATTTTACAGAAGCCATGACCTGGGTGAGATCCAAAGAGAGACTTAAAAGTAGATAATGCAGGTTTTTTTTTTACCTTTCCAGGAGGTACTTTTTAACTAGCAACACTCTCCAGTTACACACAGCAGCAGAGTTTGGGGAAAATTATGATGGGAAAATCAAGAGCTGCCTCAGACTGGAAGACAGATTGCACCAGTGTTTCTTCATTACTAGCCTACACTGTTAAGCCTACTTTTAGAAGCCTAGACTTGTCTTCCCAGCTTTTCCAATGGTGGAGGTAGACCATGGCACCTGTAAGACTTTTTGCTCCAGAGGGAAGAACCGTGGCCTAGATGAGAGAGGAACAGTGCCAAAGCCATTAGTGAGGAGGATGTTTGCGGTAACTGGCATCGGTGGAGTTAGTCATCAATCTTAACAAAACAAAACAAAAAGCAAAACCTTAAGTGGCATCCCACTTAATAGCAAAGTGCTTTATTTAATGATAAGTTGAAAAAAACCCAGATGTTTGCAATTAAATCTCCCTAAAAGTTTAAAATTAAAAGTAGAACTTTACAATGATGGCAAGCTCCTTTGGTGTCTGGTGTCTCAAATTTATTTCAGACAGAATTATGTGCAGTACCAGTCCCCATTTCTATCAGCACCAAACTGGGCATCAGTGCCAGAGGTTTGCCACTGGTCATCCACCCTGCTAGTTAAGCACGGATCTGAGCTTGCTGCTAATTGCAGGCTTCCCTCCCCGTCACACTGCTAGCATGTGCCCTTGGCTAAGCCGACTGGCAGGTCAGACTCTGCGCACATGTGGTTTGGAGGGATTGGGAAGATGAAATATGTTGCAATCCAGAACATGATGGCTACTTTGTCCATGAAGCTATCAGCCAGAAGTAAGGCTGGCAAGTGATGGAAAACGAAGGAGTCATCAGCCTGGCACGCGCCTGACCTCTCTCAAGCCCTCTCCTGCGCACTTAGCTTCACTGCGTGGAGGAAAGAAGGACAAGAGGAAATACATGGCTTGCAAACACTTTTCAAGCAGGTTTTTTTGAACACACAGCTGCTTGTGGGATGCTGCAGTCCCCAGAGGCAGCAGCCAGGCTGCCGCTTGCCATCACTGCCTTAAATGTCCTAGGGCCAGATTTTCTGCTTTGCCATGATTATGCTTAGGGTGGAAAAGGCGGAGAGTCCCTTGTTGCCTCCTTGGCTCGCTGTCCAGCTTTAGCTCTGACTGTACACATTTTGCTTGGCCCCACCCAGAAGCAGTCCCTTCATCAGGAAATCATAACCAGAACACACCAGCTTCTGGATGCAGAAGATCTCCTGTTCTGAGAAAGAACACCAAAAAATTATTCAGTATGTAGGAAAAAATAGTATAGCCGAGTCTATGCTTACTGAGCTCTCGCCATGATTGTGTGACCAACGGCAGCACATACAATCCAAAACATCAACAGTATCAGTGTGAACCATGAAGGCAGAATTATGGGAGTCAACCTCTAGTAAATATTAGCTTCTGCTTTCTTTTTGCTAAAGGTCAGTAGTCTATATTGCACATGGTGGCATTAATAGATCCTTTTTAAAACAAAATGCCATTTTAATTTTTATTAAGCTCCTTTTATTTCAATTATTCAAACATTTAAATATAGATATTCCCTGATTTTTCACATGATTCTTGCAGCTATTTAGTTTTTTCAACATTTAATATTTGCCTTGGAAGTAGGAATGGTCAACTGATTACTTAGTGTCCATATGCTTGGTGAATATATTTCTGGTGGAAATAAAATAAAATAAAATAAAATAAAATAAAATAAAATAAAATAAAATAAAAATCAAGCATTTAAATTGTGATGTTAAAAAAGGAGATAAGAAATTCTTCCAAAGGAACAGCAAAAAATAAGTAAGTTGGCAATCAAATCAACTGCAAGAGCAGAGATCAATGGCTGAAATGATTTATACTTTCAATTTTGGCTCTTTTTCTGTTTTATCTTTTGTAGAGCAAAACGCAGGGCTTTTCTTAAGCAAGACTGTTCTTCATATGCACTACCTTTTTCCATCTGGTTTCAAGTTTTAAAAATTCCTTTACTACAGTCTGATTACGACTTAATTCTGGAAAGTTTATACACATGCCTAATGGCTCTGAAAAGAGACTTTGTTTTTGTCATGGCAGTCAAAGGAAGTTCTCTGAACTCCATTGTAGATTACACTGATTCTTCAAGGAAACTTAGTTTTCTTAAGAGTTGAAGGACAACCTATGTAATAGCAGAAGAGCAAAGACTATTGCTGAAGTCAGTGACAGCTTGTCTTCCAGTAAAAGCTGCATGGAGATTTTTTCTTGTTAGGGTCTGAAGAAATATGACAAAACAACGTGGAGAAAATTTCACCATCACAGTCGGTGCTGTCCATATGCGGTAGTTTGCTGGAGGATTTCAGTCCTCAAAAATCCTTCTGCAATCGCTAAATGCATTCTTAATCCAACAGTAAAGAATGAAAATAATCTATTTATTTTAAGAAACTTGAGAAAAAAATAAAACCTTTTCTCCCAGAAGCATACAGGCAAGGTATTTGTTCAGTCAGTGACTTTTGTTTTCCCAATAACGTTTTGGAGTTTCAATAACTTGGCTCTTGAGTAAGTTCAATTAGCTATCTAATTGCAAAAATGATATATGATGGCAGATGTAGCTTTATTTAGGATCGTGACTGTACTTTAATCCTGACAGTTTTCAATTTAGTTCATCATTTTAGATGATTTATCTTGACTATAGTTCTGTCAAAATTATTTTGGGGGCCAAAGTGCTAACAAAAAAGATTGTAGCTTTAAAATATTTCATACATACGTTTTTTCTGATGGTGGTGACACGTAGGTACCATTTTAACCAATACAAGATTATTGGCTTAATTTTTAGTAGATTTGCACCTTAATCTGCATTCACACCAGTGCAGAGTGGTATATGAAAATAGAAAATCAGGATTTAGAGTTCAGAAACTTCTTGGAAGTGGTTTTACCCATTTTGATTAAGAGGAAATTGCTGCATAAGACACAAAGGAACTGAAGGATCAGCCCATAGACTCTGTCGTTTCAACTCCAGAATGCTTTCATTATTCATATTTTTTCCGCAGTTTTACTGAAGTTCCTTGAATGTTTAGAAAACTTTTGGCTAAATTATAAGATGTCATTGTTCAAAATAGTTCCACTGTATTGAACTATGCTACTTTACACTACAAAAGAGTTTTGGTCTATTTTGGATAGTCATTATTTGGACAATTTTTGCAGAAATTTCCATAGAAAGGGCTATTTTTTTCTAAGGCTTTGGGACTTTGATGAATCTATTGAGAACATCTCTGTGGATACTACATCTTACTTGAGGAAATGTTTTCCTGAATCTGCAAAATTCCTCTGGTTTTCATGGCTCCCTGTTCTGCCTCCTTGCAGGAAACAATACAGTTCCACTAGGGCTGGGACCAACTATAATGCTGGGTATTACAAGCAGGGTTTGTCCTTTTGCTTCCTGAAAACCGCTCATTCTTATTTTGCTTCTTATCTGTCAGATGGTAGTCAATATAAGTACATCTTTTGTTCTCTAACTTATTAACACAGGTGTGTTATGGTGTCCCCCAGGGCTGATGCTCTTCAAAATCTGCCTTCTCTTTTATTTTTCTCTGTTATGGGTTGAGTTATCACCATTTATGCTGATTACACTCAGTTGTATCTTTTTTGCCTGCTGATTTCACTTTAGCAGTCTTGCTGTTTCTGCCTTGTCTTGGAGACATATGGGGTTAGATGACAGATAACTTTTCTTAAGGAGACATAGCTACACACCTTTTAATTAATTCTAAGCTTTTGTATCTAGTCACATTTATTCATAGTAAACACAGTTTTGAAGTTAAATTTTGCTGGTTTTATTATACATTTATAAAATATTTCTTTTGTACAATTAAAGGGGAATTGAGACCAACAAGATACCTATTTTTGCTTCTGCTCATGTGGGTGATGTTTCTGAGTGGAAGAATTTGTTACTTGATCAATAGGTTTCTGAATAAACATGGAAATTAGCATCCAGTATATAGTTTCTAAAAATACATGGCCTTCCTCTCAAATCCTTAGGAATTTTGGATCATAACACCTGAAATTCTTCAAAATATGATCTCATATTTTATTTCAATCTTTCAATCTGACAAGCGTCCACCAAAATCTTTGAATTTACTTATCGTGTAGGTATAGTGGCAAATACAACTGTCATGGAATAGACACAAAAATGTTCATAGCCATTTATTTTGCTGTTGCATGATGAGAGGGACTCTTCTAGTGAAAGAGTGGAAAGTAATCTCAAAATAAGCCCCGTTCCAAAAAAAAAAAAAAAACAGAGTCTGCTTGATGCCTCATTTTCATGGTCTGCCATTGTGCTTTTCACATAGCAAAATTCTGATGTCTTTATTCTGACATCATTTCCTTCTTACTGTTGAAGTGTACATATCATTTGACAGAACTCTGTTGCATTTAGGTTTTTGTGCCACTTACACCTTAGAGCACCATGCCTCTTATACTCCACATCAATTCTTTATTTTTCAAAGCATCATGCTCAAACACTGACATAACCTCAAACATTTCCTGGCATGCATAAGAACACCTAGAGAGACCCTAACTGGCTGCCTCTTCTGTGGCTTCACTTGAAAGTTTCAGTAGCTGAAGTAAATGGGATATGAATGGAATCACTTAGAAATGCGACTGCCACCTAAAAGCTGTAGACTATAGTAGGAAAAAAAAAAAAAAAAGGCAAACAGGACAACACTTCTGTTTACCAAAGCAGAATCATTACCTGAAGGACAGTTCTACTGACTGCCTGTCAGTGATGGAAGCTGGGAGATGGTCTCTGCAAACAAAACAGTTGTTCTCATATTTTCAAGATTAACCTGAGCAGGATTATTGTGGTGATGAATTATTTAGTTTGCTTGCAGGTGTCCATTTTCAGTATATATATATATTTCTTTTGTGTGTGTGCAGAAATACGTAGTAGTATTCTGAGCACTAAAAATTGCAACCTAGCAGAAAATGGAACAATGACATCTAATCTAGGCGATTTATTTTTAAATTTCTTTTAAAAGAAGAATTCCTATGAGTTACATTTCTTCAATATTCACCACCACTTATTGGAGTCCATCCTCATATATTATCAGAATAGCCCTACTTATCCACATTCTTACACTAACTTCCAAAAGCAGAAACACCATAATTTATAACATGCTGACTAATGGAAAGGAAGAGATAACAATTTTTTAACAGTGAAACACAAGGTTACAGAATTAAAAGTTTCCTACAGGCAACTTGATATCTAACTGTTGATGAGATGACTAGACAATCTTCATTTCCCATTGAGCAAAAATTATTCTCCCATCAAAGAAAATTAGAATTCAGAAATGTAATCTACGAATTCGTATTCATTCCACTTGCAACTGTGATAACTTACATTTGTGGGCCAAACATCCAAAATTCCGGTCAGATCTGAGGAACTGGCAAACCTAACATCTCTGCTGCTTTTATTGTCAGCAGAGCAACTCAAATCAGTAGACCCTAAAAGGCAAGAAGACAGAAACTCTGTGACTCCCAGCTTCTTAAAAATTGATCCACTGAGTCACGTCATTGCTACAGCAATCTTTAAATCTCATTATTCTCTGTATCCTCTGGCAGGGTGATTCAGAAATTTGGTTGAAAACTTGATGGAATAAAAATTTGATGAAACACTGGATCATGTATTGTGAAGTTTTCAAATAACATTGAAGTTGTTATGCTTGATGCCTTTTCCAGAGGATTTCTTTTTCTTGAAGTAGCGTAAATTTTAAGCATTGAATTAAATAACTAAAATCTGTATTGAAATGTTTATACAAAATAATTTTGGATAAACTGT
>VXAL01003392.1:74426-82348 GCA_013399475.1 Chauna torquata | reverse complement strand
TATGTCGAACAGCAGTAGTTCACAACACAGCAATAATTAATTCAAGGTGTGTCTTCCTTCCTAGCAAAATGTATAGGAATCCTTCATTCTCTTTGCAAAACTTTGCTGTCTTGGTTTGAGTAGGTGTGTTATTAGTATCTGGGACAACATGGGAAAACACCTACACAACCAAAATCTCATTCAAGTATTTTATTATAGTTTTGTGAAAAGTATATATTTTTTTTCAGAGAAGTGTAACCATTTCTTATCAATAATATTATTTTTCTAATTCATATTTTGTCCTGATTTGGAGCTATAGTAGTGAATAGCAGGAAAGCCGTAGTTTTCTTAAGCAACACTGTCTAGACAAGAGAAAACATAGTTTGAATGTAATGTATGTTTCCACCAGCTAAACTAATAGATACCTAAAAAGAAATAGAGGGAACAAGTTTCTAAACAGTTCCTTTTAATATAAAATGTTGTGTTACTGAGGCACTTGTGCTAAAATGACTATACATATTTGGATACTGGGTTCAAGTTTAATGCCAAGTTATAAGTAACATTGACATTTATTATGATGATTCTGTAGCTCATGAACCTCTCTTTCAAGATCTTGGCCCAAAACGACAAACCTCTCAAAGACAATTTGGATCACAAGATTCCTTTTGGAAGCAAAACCGTGTACTGATCCATTCAAAACAAATGGTGGTTTTGAATGACAAGAGAATGAAGCAATGAGCCAACAAGTAAGATGGTTATTCAGTTGTTATGTGTCAAAAAGAAAAGAAAGTGACACTTTGTAGATTTGCTTTTCCAGCAATTGACAGAAGCCTCTAGTGTATAATTAAGAAAAGTTAAAGTCCGTTCTTAGGAAGACAAGATTAAGGACAGAATTTGTGAAATTATAATGTTGCCCAATAAGCAAATGTTTAGCTCTGATTTTAGAAGTAAAAAACAAGAAAATAAATTTCTTTATCCAGTACAGTGAGTAAAGAATCAGAGAAATGACATTTTAAATTAGTGATTCAACCTTGCAACATCACTTTGGGCTATCTGAAGTTGAGTAACCTCCTTCTACTCATTTTAAACATATATCAAAACACAGGTTTAATGATGAACTGTTTACATGTTGAAAGCTCCTTTTTGGCAGCTCTTCTGTTTTTGTCATTACCTGAATTAATTATGGTAGTTCAGAGCATCTCTAGTAAACATGCTGATATATCATAGATTATAAACTCATCTGCTGAACTCTTAACCATCATTGCAAAGTAGATTATTTTATTTAAAGACAGCGGTTTAAAAATTCAGACATTTAATTTAATTATCCTCTCCCAGAAGCATAAGAAGAAACCAGAGTCCCAGTGTGAATAGCATTATACTTGTATAAGAAAACTCACAGGAGCATTTTTGCCTCAAACTCAATAATTTTAGTTATAATCACTAACTATGTTTTTGTTTTACAGGAACAGTATGATTTGGAAAAAGAATAAAATTGCTTTTAAAGTACAAAAATAATTATGAACCACTTGAAATGTAATGTCTGTATTTTATTTCTCATCAGAATTCATTAGTGTGTAACATCAATAATTTAGCCCATCATTTGCCAACACTGACTTGGCTCAGTAGTTCAATCATGTAACCCTGTAAACTCACTTTCCATTAAAATGAATGTTGCTGACAAAGGATAACTAAAGAGATACTTCATTTATTAGCTAAAGAGATACTTCATTTATCAACATTTTTAAATTAGGAGTTTGGGACCACAGACACTTAGCTGGATAAATTATTCAAAGGAATCTTTGCATTAGGCCTAAAGATGTTTGTAGAATCAAATACAATGTTATCCAGAACTATAACTGCCTTTCATTTGTGTAACATGTAATTCACAGTATACTATTCCAGAAACCAACAGAGCCACCTGCAGAGAATCAAATGACCTACCAGAATGAAATCCTGACTGTCATGTACAAAATTATAAAATGTGTAATAGTTATCCCATATTTTGATTGACTCAATCAAGCATTTCCCACGGAAAACTCGCTACAAGGAACTTCTTGCAACAGGCACTATAATTACCCAAAGTTGCATTTGAGGTATTACATATGTTACATTATTTTACTGTAAGCAGCATCTTCAAAACCCCTCGTCATCTTCTCCAAATACATCACTTAAAAACATTCAGGTTTCAGATGCAACATATCAGCTTGTTGTTTCTCCAGCCTTTTTCCTACACTCCTATTCTTTTTTACCTGGTTTCGTTTTCCAATCTTCAGCCTCTTTTTTTTTTTTTTTTGCTGGCATAGTACAACTTGGACATAAACTTTTTTCTTTAAAAAAAACTACCAGAGGCATGTGGGGACAAAGTTAGGAATAAAATAAAAACCTTTCAGATCATGTCTTTTGACTGTGTCTCTCTGGGAAGATAGATTGGGAAACCAAATCCTTCTTGTGGACAAATCAGTAAACATCTGTCACAGGGCCAACAAAACAGGACTGTCATCTGGCCGTGTACTCAGAGGGCTGCTGCTGGTGGTACAGAAGGAACCAATTAAGGCCATAAGCAGAAGATGAATAAAGATGTTATAATACCGGTTTGTTGCAAGCCATGACATTACTATCCATTCCGATTATTCTTTCTCGCACTGATGATATCTTAACCTAGAACCAAGAACTACTCCTTCTTTTGAGCAATGTTCCAAGTAAATCGTTACAGTCCCTGTGCTCCTAGGTTGTTGTAATGCATTCTTACGATACTCCAGGCTGAGAAGTAAGGGATCAAGTTTAGGTCTTTGTTTCTGACCATTCTCATAATTACTTTTCAAAACGGAGTGAGATATTTTGAGCCTGAGCACTGTGGTAACTGAGCATGTATGTGGTAGCAGAACAGAATTCTGTGAGTGAAATAAAGGAGAAGACACTACTGTTGGCTAATTCAGAGGACTGAGAAGGTCTGTAAAAGGAATTTTTTTAAAAAACTTTTCTCTTTTTTTTTATGGTGGGGAGTGGGGTGAGAAGGATTATGCCTTAGAGAACTACTTAGAGAATTATTCTTAAGAATAATTTTGAAGAAAATGAGAACAGAAACAGTTCTCTTTCAATATAGCTAAAGGTGTATTTCTCAGCCGGTGATATGCAGCACTGCTACAGGTGTATGGAATCTGAATCATCACTTGATTCGGCATCGTTTTTGGTGCTCCTACTGGCACTGGGGCAAAAAGCTGAGTAGAAGACTCAGGAAGACCAGTTTATTTCTTACATTTAACTCTCCAAAACTGTGATGGGTCACAGCAGTTTCACTGAGTTGCTTTATCATGCCAGCTTGCATAGCTATCGTGGAATTTTAGTGGAGCATTTTAATTATCTATAATAACTCCAGAACCCACACCCCCTTTTCATTTGGCACAGCTTTTTAAAGCTACCAGTTCTAGTTTTATTACAATTTCTAAAATAAGAAAATGAAAGAGTACACCAAACAAGAAAAATTTTAGTGCTATGCTTCACTCCAATTAACCTTCAGGGTCTAGGAAGCCTTGCAAAATGAAATACACACTTGAATTTGATCCCATTGAAGTCAATGACGAAGCTTATACTGGCTTCCTTGGATACAGAACTATTTTCCTCAGGAGAAAGGAAGAAGAAACTGAGTTAATATACATACTCTCACTATGTTGCCTTGTAGCAAAACTTACATTCTGAAGGCTAAAATTACATTTGTGTTTTAAAGTAAGTGTTGTGGTGATATTTTGTTATAATCTTCATGGCCTAAGAAGATAAGCAAGGCAGATTTATAAGGAAAGAAACTATCTTTTATTATACTGGAAAAGACAAACTTTTGAGCACGAGCCCTTCCTGTTAGCATCATTTCTTGTATCTTTGATAAATATCTGGGACAGTGTTGAGTATTGTTATGTTCTTAGTTTCAATGGTATATTCATCAATTATTACCATTCTAATTACCACTCAGTTTAAAATGTATCTGTATAATTATGCAGCAAAGACTATATCCTGATCTTTCTTAGGTCTTAATATCTTATTTAACTCAATATAATAATAATTCTCCACATTCAGTACTGACTCCTTTGACCTATACAGATGATGAGTCTAACCACTGCTGGTGTTATATTATTACCTTTCTTTTCCATTTATTTCTCATTCTTTTTAATTCCTACTTCTTTCTTCTTAACAGGTAGAATTTAAAAGATAAGGAAAATTTAGAGGACATGATGAAGGATATGATTTGACTAGATAGGTAAGATTAGCATTTGAGATTAGAGAGCTAAAACGTGGTGATTCAGTCTTCTGAATTAACTTGCAGTGTTTCTTTGCTTTCTCTAATTTTCTCAGTTCCATGTGTTTCAAAGATAAAAAGACAGCTGCTGTCTTTCTTCTATTGATCATCAAGGAGCTGAGTTTTTCCTGCATATAAGCCATCAAAATTTTTCATTGCTTTATCATCACTCAAACAGCATATAATTCTGGAGCTCAAACTGTAATAGCCTGACAGTGTCAGTGTCACCCTGACAGACACGATGCTGCCCAGTAACCATTCAGGTTGAGAAGTCATGCACTTTAGCTTCTCCAGTATAATTTCTGCTTTACCAAGATCAACATACAGAAGAGTGGCCTGCTTGGGCTGCAATTTGATTTGGAATAATTTTAAAAAATCTTTTAGAGTAGACTTGTGTCTTGAAATAACAGTTTGCTATTAAGGAATACTAAACATTTTTCCTTTTCAAAACTAAAAAATAATCTTTTATGGGAATAAATTAGTGACACATGATTTTGGTGCCCAGTCAACTTTGTTTGGGGGTGGCAGAAGTCTATAGGATGCATGTGGATTCCCTCTGAAGCAGCATTTGCAATTTTCAGTCCCTCCTGCATGATGAAGGCAGCTGGCTTGGACACAAATGTCCTTGGGGGCATGATGGACAGGACCTGAGCGAGCCAATTCATGACTTTCGCCCTCCCTGCCATACTTCTTGACTTTGAGTAGTACAAGTTGTCTTCCTAGGTGGTCAGTCTTACCAAGATGCTTTAACATCTCTTTTCAGAGACTATGAATGTATTTGCAGAGTTGTTGGTGGATATATAGATCTTCTAACTCTTAATAGGTTAACGCAAAACCTTCCTTTCTTGAGCTTCCATGTGTGCTACAGGGACAACAGAAGAAGAAACATCTGACAGTATGGAAACTCAGAAGGATAACCCTGAGATTACAAGAAGGTCTGAAATTTAGGAACACTTGCTGAAGCATGGGGAATTTTGGCAAAAATTCTCTTCAGCCTGTTCTCTTCTGTCTGTTCTGGGATGGGAAAATGACAGGAAGAAATATTGCTTAAGTTTATTCTGCCCGTATAGTCTTCCCTGCATAGTCTCTCATCATGACTATTGCTGAAAAGAAAACAGTGGGTTAAATGGACCTTTGATTTGACTCCATGTTGCTGTTCATATGTTACGGTGTTACGGAATAATGAGAACCTCAACACTAATGTTGCTGGCTTCTAAGGCAGTATGTGCATTTTCCAATCTGATATTCACATTTTGTTTACAGTTATTCCTATGTCCTACTCCATACTTTTCTGATTACCTTGTCAATTTACTATATCTTCACATATTTCAGGTATTCTGCATCTGTGTCAAAGGGCAGTTTGCAACTATTATCCTTTTTTTTCTGCCTGAAAATAGCTTAAATTATTTATTTTTGAGGAACTCTTTTGAAAGTAACTTTAAAATAGACCATATGAGAGAACAGGTTTGTACAAAAAGTGAATCACAGCTGGATTTGTATCACACCTAGGAAGAAGCTGATTCTCCAGGAGTTAAGTTTAAAATACTCCCAAGTTACAATACTTATCAAACAATACTTTGCACATCTTTAAGCTAACATATTTGTGATGAATCTTAGAGGAAATTAATCTTCAAGTACTGTTTAGGAAATTTCTGTTTGACTACAAGCATAAGAGTTCAAGACTGGATAGAGTTCATTCCCTGTTGTCTTTTTCTTTTTTTCCCATTCTTTCCTCCAGTACTTGACTCTTTGTAGGCCTCCAAAGAGGAAAAATGTTATAAAATAGGGGTCATCAGTAAAAGAATCAAGCTACTGAAGCTTAAAGTTTTGCAGTCTTTCTCAAACAATGTCGTACCTCTTTGCTGTTCTTATAATATGTTCGGTAGAACAGTTGACAAATGAAAAGCCAGTAAGGGCTATTAAGGACTCAGGGCTGATTTTGATAGTTTTTTGTGTTTTAAATCCATTAATTTCATTCCAGTTACACCTAATTTACATCTGTGTGAAAATCAAGCATTAAGTTTTCCTTATATTTTTAGTCTTTATTTCTAATGATTTGAGAGCTACTAGCGTATGATACTGTCAGCCTAATGGAGCAAATTGAAGATGAGTGACCATATATCATGTCACTGTATATTTAAAATAAATGTTTTCAGTTTTTAAAATGAAATAATGTATTTTTTTTTTATTGAAGCATTAATAAAGCTTATGACAGTCATAAACTTAATTTACTTAGTACATTTTACAGCCACTGTAAAATGCAGCTTCCTTCTTAACAAGCTGAACCTTTTTTAGGGAAAGGAGTGGAAAGTTTCCCATGACCCAGTGCTTCACAAATGTATGACAGAAATGGCAACTAGAATAAAATGAAGCATTTCCTCAGCAGCAACTATGCTGAGATTCAAATTGCTGTCCCATCGAAGTGTACAACCTAATTCAAAAATTTGTTTTACATGAATGTAATCGCATTGATGTAAATCATTCATGGAAATGAGATCAGAAATACCATGTACAGTTGTTTTTCATTTTCAGGAGTGAAAAAATATATCCACAGCTCTCAGTCTACAGTTAATGGGAATCCAAATACATGCTAAACCTTGGACCTAGATAGACATATCAGTATCATTTTGTCAATGAGCCAGCACAGAAAATTTTCCTTTAAGACAATTCAATCTAATCTTAAATGTTTTATTAAATCTATTTTGAAATCAGGTCAGTGTGGTTAACAAATTATCATTTGATGATTAGCTCTCCCATTTGTAAACATTAGTTATTAGAAATCATATTCAGCAAAATTTACAATACATGTTAATATTACATTCATTTTATTACTAAAAGACAGTACTTCAGATATAAATAAAAGGTATTCATCCTCCAGACAAGATTGTTCTGGTGGAGGTTGTTTTAATTATGTAAAAAAAGGTCCTAAATGATTCATCTACATTCAATTTCACAACATCTTGAGAAAGTGGAACACCAAGAAAAAAGGTACCTTTTCCAATGCTAGCTTCTTTACTGAGGGTAAACTCAGCAAAATCTTTAAAAGTAAAATCAGTACATTAGTGAAATAATCTTAACACTCCCTCTTCCTTTTCTGTCATCTTTCTTAAGAGTTTCATTCATTTTGATATTTTACCCAAAATCGTATTACCACTGCATTTGTCTGTAACACCATTACACTCATGGCTCTCTCAGGAGTAGTGGCCCAGTGCATTTACTTTCAATTTGTCAGTCTATTTCCTTTGAAAGTTCAGACTTACTGAAACCAGCAGTTTGCATCAAAATGTTGATGGTAGTGGCGATGCATCAATGGCAAGCAGCACAGCCCTGGTTCCCAGCCAGCACAGCTCACTAGCAAAAGGACCGTCAAAGAGCAAGATCTCCAGATCCTCCAGTTAATTTGCAGCTCTCTAGCTTCTGAGTATAGAGATGAAGAGTTTTTGTACTCTGAGAGCATCTCTCTAATGGGCTGCACTGCTGTGAATAGTCCCCAGGTTACTGCAGATACATTGACTGAAAAAATGCACAAAAAAAAATGGTAGTTGTGCATTAGAGTATGGAGAAGGTGCCCTGAAAGACTCATGCTTCTGTGCCAGTTGGCCTCAGGGCTAGGGCAGAGTCCCTGGCCCTGCTTTATTTAGCAGGTAAAACGCTG
>VXAL01003392.1:1926-69426 GCA_013399475.1 Chauna torquata | reverse complement strand
CAGCATCAGGAGATAATGACAATTTTCTCTCACTACACTGAGTTTTCCTAATGCCCTGTCATGGTTAGAAAGTGCGTTCAGCCTTCAGCGTGTCCTGCTAAAACATGTACTCATGTCTCCTCCTTTGAAAGGAGGCAAGGACAGAGCATTGCTCTAGGGCGCTGGTCCGATCTGAGCACTTTTGCAGCCCTCTTCTGCACATGTCCTACACACTTGTCCGAGGAAATGCAACAGCACGGCTCATGATTGGGACACCACTGTGCTTTGTAAAACAAACAACTGGGCACTGCTTCAATATTCATGATGATGAAGAGAAAGTTAATAAGCTGCCCTGTAAGAAATAAAGCCTGGGAAGACCAGGAGTCAATGGCAGGAGTCAAAGAATGGCAGGATAGACCAGTATGAGTGGAAATCAGGTGCAGTAACTTGTGTAGGTGGAGGTTCCTAGAGATGTTTTATGAGGCTACCAGGACCTGTCAGAGGAGCTATAGCTCCACAGTTCCGTTACCTGCTCATTCTGGCTACAAATAGTGCAAATCTGAGTAGCCTTGATGTTCTTGATAGCAAACCACCAGCAAAGACTGCAGAAACAAGCAATAGCTTTGAAAGTGCAGAGCACTTCTTTTGAGACGTCACTTTATCAACTCAAGGATAATGCTTGTCACTCTGAGTGAAAGTTTCCAGTCTCTACTAAGACCAAGTGAAAATGAACACAGATTACTCCCAAGGACAGATTTTCAAATACAGAAAAGATTATTTACTTCCTCAAATGTTTTGGAAAATCCCATTCTGAACTCTTTGTAGATCTCTGAGCTGATGATGGCAGGATTTTTGAAGAATTAAGTTTCTGTTGAATTTACCAAGACCATAAGTTTTCTCAGAGCGTGACTATTAATTTAAATGGATGTAGATCAAGACCCACAGTAAACTTTTGGAAATACAATAAGCTCCCTTTATTTCGTTAAGTGATAACTTAATTATTCAGGAAAGGATATATTGTCATGAGATAGAAGAATTACTTGCATGAGAGTTTGGATCCCTGTTACAGTGATTTGGATCTAAACCTCATTTCACAGGTTTTCAACAGAAAACAGAAGGTAAGAGAAGAACCAGTGTGATTTATAGAAAATAAAACAGGTTCACCCATTTCCTGGTTATGGTCATTAACAGTGGTATAATTGTGCATAATCACTGGTCTTGTTCTTAGTGTACATTGCTAGAGGGTGACTAAACTTTGCATTTGCATAGGAATTCAGATGTAAATATGAGTTGTGTTCATTGGTATGACTAGTGTAAAGTAAACAAAGGGTATTTCTATTGTATATTTAAGGCTGAGAAACCTATTTCATGAACAGCATGCTATCAGTGAAGACTTCACAGTTAGTAAGTAACTGCAAAAGGACATGGTTAGGTCAATGATGGGTTAGGAGAAATGGATATACAAAGAGCACAGTGGTGTAAGGATACTGATAGGCACTTGTAGTTGTCCCCATCTGGGAAAACTGCAATAATTCTCTGTGTATTTCTGTGTTTTAAAACAAAACAAAAAGTGTTGGGAGGGGGGGAAAGAGGGGATGAACGCCAAGCAGTAGCTTTAAGGTGAAGAATGCAAAAAAAGTCAATGCAAAATGGATGATTTAATTTCTCATCACTATTCTACTGAAGAATTAAATTTGCAAGGTCATGTTGAGGCTTATTCAGTCAGAGGCGTATCAGTGAAGGCAACGGGATTCAGATGAGTTCCCATCCAAGAGATATTTAAAGAAGTGACTGTTCTCTAAATATATGTACAAATCAGCGTTGTCTAGACTCACATTGCATATTAAATCAAAGCTTGGCTTCCTGCAGTTAAAGGACCTTATTTTAGGTTCTTATCAAAAAACTGACCCAAGTTCTGAAGTCTACATTCCCACTTTTACTTTTTAAGATACCATTGCATTTCATTTGCTATGGCTTGCATGTACTTCATTTCTTTGTTTCTTTTTAAAATTCTCTACCAATACCTGTAACAGCAGAAATATGTTTTATAATTCCCATGCTTCACTAATCAATAATCATGCTAGAAGAGACATGAAAAATATTGGTTACCTGTACCAGGCTTATGCATTTACTGAACATATTAGATGAGTACTTCCTCTAATTCATGTATTTAATATATAGTTGTGTTTCAGGTGTGTTTGCAATTGAATGTGGGAAGGAAAATTCAGAACATGGAAGAAAGGAAAGAAGAGGAGTGGAATTACTCTAGAAAAATTCTTGGATAATTTTTGAAAAATCTATACTGTAAATTATTTCAAGTGCTAATAAATTTTCCCTTTTAACGTACACCTTTTTATTTTATTAACTTTTTGAACTCTGCACTGAACTGCAGAGAAAGATATCATTTTAGATCTTCTTTACTACTTTAGAAATGCCTGTCAGCTGTTTTTGATTGAATTTGTTATTAACAGCTAACGGCCTTAGCTTTAGGAATCCAACTGTGATACGTAAAAATGATATCTCGCATTTTTCTTTTAAACAAACCCCTAATTTGCAGAGTCTTAAATGATTCAGTTCTGTTTTTTTTTTAGTTCTTTTTCTTTTGCAATATATAGAGAACACCGAGACTTTTGTCTTCTTCACAGGGAGAAGTGTTTCAAAACTCAACTCAGATTAGCCTCTGAATGAAAAGCAGAATCCATGTAACACTGAAATAGGTAAAAGGGGAAGTATCCATAAACTTTTTTTCCCCTGTAACATCTCCACTATGCCCTCATATGGTTAAAACTATGTACAGCTTTGGGAAGTTTTGTAGAAAATAACAAATGAATAGACATGCCAGCAAAAATGTGGTTACTTCTATAATGGTGCAGAAAAGATCCCACCTTTTCTTACCCAACACACCCATGATTCAGCATTCCAAATGTTCATAAACCTCAGGTTTGATCATTGAGGAAACATCTCGGAAAGAATTGCAGTCTCCGGCATGAACTCTTTCAAGTCCCATAAGTTTCAAGAGCCTCTTGAATTTTTGTTTGGAACAGGTAAACTCCTGCCCTGTCCACCACATAGTTCCCTTCCCCTCAAACCTTTGTCACTACGTCAATGTGCAGAAATAGTTTGCCACTTCTGGAAAGTGGTTTGATCAAACAGTCAATTTGAAGTTTTTATAGAAAAGATATAGGGCAATAGCTCCAGTTTTACAAAGTTCATACTGACCTGTGAAGCAGTCATATGAGAATTGCCCTCCCGTTCTCTTGAACCTGCTCCTTAAATCCCATGTGCCTTAATTCTAAGGACCCTTTGTGGCTCAGTTTGTTCATGTATGTATTTTATTTCGTCTACTGCATCTCCATGTGGTAATCTCTTTAGGAGACGAGCTCAGTCATTTGCCATATGTCTCTTTTTGTACGTTGTAGCACATGTGAAGGACATACTGCAAATTAAAAATCATAAGAAACACACTGAACAAAATTAAGACCTTGTGAAAGCCATAAACCACTGGAGTGGCTTATTAGAGGCTGGCTCAACACCCAAAATGCAATTTTAATACAAAAACTTAAACACTATACTGGTACTGTTTTTATCAACAGGATCCTTTTGTTTTAAAAATACCACTTTTAGAAAATCTACTTTTAGAAAATCAAGAGGAAATGAATGGGAAAGAGGAATTCTCTTTTGGTACACACATTGAACCCCAAGAACTGGGGAACTATTTATGACACTAAAATGGGGGCAAAAAAATAATTTTGCCTGTGAGAAAAGGCTGTGTGACAGCAGTATCCCAGCTTGAAGGGGTGCAGGGCTTTCCCTTGTCAAGGTCAGACAAACATTTAGCAAATAGTTTAGAAAAATAAGTAGTTGTGAAGGATACACAAAACAGAATGATTCCACTCCTTCAGACACCATGTGCATCATGAAATTTAGTTTGGAAATGATGAGGGCTCAATTTTATAAAATTACTTGATGTAAAAAATTTTAATCTTAAAAATGTTATGCCTATTTTCTCTCGTATATATGGCAATCTGGCTTTTTATTTCTTTTAAAGAAAAATGAAAACATGGAAGTGGGTTTATAACAGCTTCTTTAATTTTTTTCTGTTTTCTAAATTATGCTTATTCACCCATACATTCCCTCTCCAAGTATTCATTTAGAAGGAAGGTTTTGCAATAGTCACATTTAATTTATCAGGGTGCAATAATTTGTGTTTCCCAATCATCTCGCAGACTTTGGTTCATTATACTATTGTTTCACATGAGTAAGTTAGCAAAGTTTGGATTGATTGACTCTAATTAACTAAAACTGGTTCCAGGCTGTGCATCTATTGTCATGGTAGCTAGCCACAAAGCCCCAAACTGTTCAGTAATGGCAATATAACGTACTATCGATATGAAAACTCCAGCAAATGTTTAATGTTGGGCTTGTCAGCAAATGAAAAAAAGCAATAGTGGAGGAGGGAGAAAGGGACATTAGGACAAGCATGTCTCAGAAGGCTTTGGGGAAATGCAGCCTTCCAAAGCTGCTGATGCCCTGATCTTTTCACTTATTGTCATCTGGGCCTCCAACAGGGAAAAAAAAATGCATGCCAAGCCAGTGATGTGCACATTGTTCTTTGAAAGAAAATTCCACATATTTTGATGTTTAAAAAACCTTGAAATGTACCCAAAACTCTAGGCTAAGCTAAGACCTTCTGGAATAAAGTATGTGGACATTTCTCTCTCTATATTTTATATTTCTATTATCCAAAAATTCTTTTCTCCTCTTTTTGTTAGTTCACTTGCATGAAGTCTGAATCTATTCTCTGTTTATTGCCATCAGGAGAATCTAACCACTAGTAAAAGCATCCCCTTACACTTTACACTGGTGAACCAGCTGCATTGAAAGCAATGGATGACAAACAAATCTTCCTTCTCTTGGCTTGTTCTTTAGAGTCTTTCTGAAAGTAAGTTAAGAGACGAGGACCTCAGAGGATGAGCTGCCTCTGCTGCCAGTAGTGTGCAGCACCTTGGCACATCCAGAACATGCAAGCCTAAAGGTGTAAAAGCTTTATACCATATTGTGGAGGCTATGTGCTCTCCAGAGATGCATGACCTGAAATACCAGCCTCTATACACCATTATATGCGAAAGTACAGTTAGGAGAACACTCCCTGAAGTGCCAGTGTCCAGCACAAAAGCTGGGAAATGACAGGACCACTTTCCTTTGCTTGACCTACCCGTGTGACTGCACTGCTGCCATCTCCAGTGCCTTGGTCAGGAGGCACTGACAGGTCCTGTCAGTGTCTTGGACCGATTCACCCAAGGACCAATTCCTTAGGGCAATGTTTAGACCTTTCTGTGCAACATGGGTCTGTCTCTATTTTTAATGCATGTGATTCAGATCATGATTTGAATACAGTTGTGTCATTCATTTCTATGTTTTCTATGTCCTGTAATTACAAGACATGTCACAGCTCCACTCTTCAACATGGGGAGCTGATTCAGTTCTGTACAGGTGAGACTTACTTTACAGGTGAGTCTTTGCCCAAACTTTGCACTATTTGCAGCGCCTGCACTTGAACGTGGCTGGTTTCACCCTGTAGCACCTGGCAGCTGGGGACGAAGCAGGAGGGTTGCCCCATTGCCCTGACCCCAGGGACAGGTCTGCTGTGGCCAGGGCTGGGGTGGCTGAGCACCACGGCATGGGCAGCCTGGCTGCCTCGCATCTTCAGCCTTTATTCAGGCAAAGACCTTCTGGGTTTCCCAAACCGGCACGACTCGTCACGGGCCATTTCCAAGGAGCTCTTTGTAGCTTCATTTCTTCCTCAGCCTGGAAGGAGGGATTGAGAACAAAGCTTGCAGGTAGGAACCATGGAGGGCTCTTCAGTCCCATCGGATGTGTGCACACAGCTCCCATCAACTTCAGTGCAATTTACGTCCCTGGGAGTGATGGAATTGGGTCCTGGAGCCTGGTGCCGGCCCTGCTCTGACTCATTGCGCGCCTCTGGGCAAGTCATTTAACACCAGGCTGTGATACCTCTCATTGAACTACACATTACACCAAAAAGGGTCTCGCAGAAGTCAATGGAGCTACTTGTGGAGCACTTGTACTTAGTAAGTGTGTCACAATCTGGCCTTCACTTAAGTTTCCCCTTTTATAGGAAATTACAGGCTCATTTCCAAGGTTGTGGGGCTTAATTAGTTTATGCTTTCAAAACACTTCTTATTGCTGGTGAAAGGGAATAACCATTATTATTATGATGATGTGTTCAGTGCATGGCAAGGTCTTGGGTCTGTTTAGGCTTTGCTTCATTTGTTCTGTGTAAAAAAAAAAAAATCCGTCCTTTGCAATCATTTGAAAATGTATTTCTAGGAATGGTGCACTCATTCTTCTGTCAGAAGCATTAGGGAAAAAAGGAAGCAAATGCTTCCTGGGCAAAGTTCCCTGGAGCCTGTGCCCACAGCACCCATCCAGTAGCCAGTGGCAGGACGATGGGGCCTGACCAACTGCAGCAAATCTGTGATGTGAGTGCTGTTCAGATCAACTTGTTGGGTAATACTCTCCCAAACACAAATGCCGTTCCCTTTCCCAGACTCAACATATGTTCTTCTTTAACCCTAACACGTATCACACCTTTAAAACTCAGCATTAGCAAACAGTTTGTTTTTTCACCAGTTGTAATTGGTTTCTTGAATTCTGTTTTTTGTTGGGGTTTTTTGTTTTTTTAATCCAAGTATGGTTCTCATGGTGTAGTAAATGACATTAGGCTTTTGTAAATTCTTGCAGAATATAACAGATCATTGGTTTTATAACACAGTCACTGCTTTTGCATTCTGATGAGATTATTAGTAGCAGCCTAGAATACAACATCCCTGCATACTCTTAGTTAAAAAAAATAAAACTTTACTAAATGGTCTCTTGTCAACTGTATCTGAAAATCATTATAGTTCCTCTGGTTTCCTTAACTTGGAGGAGTTCTTCATGTAAGCTGGTGGGTTACATCAGTCTGAAGGTACAGAATTATTGTAGAGACGCTGTTTATTTCTCCCTAGCACTGTTTGTTTTTCTACAGAAAAACAGTTTTTTAAGTATTTATAAATCGATTGTAAAAATTGTTCACATGCCCGAGACATGCAATATGGTATCTGAGCTCAGTAAATATATTCTTCCTTTCATATTTTAACTGCAATTACATTAGACATTTTTATCTCGTGTCAAAGCAAATACAAATCAAGCAGTTTTCTGATCTTTTCACACATCCTGTCTTACAGCCCTAAGGCAGTTTCATTTGCCAATGAAGACACAAACCATCTGATCTTTTCAGGCCAAACTCCCTCTCTTCCACCGTGCATTGCAGCTCCCCGCTGTAGGTCCCACGTTTGCCAGGCTGCTGACCCACAAGCAGCCTCCACCCAGGGCCCCGCCTCACACCCAGCTCACAAGGCAGATGGGAAGGGAGAATTTTAGCTTTAATATATTTTCAAAAGGTTAAAAATGCTGGTTACTAACATGCAGCTTTTTCTCTGCTTCCATACTGTTATTAACATATATCTGTATTAGCACCATGACAGTCCACCCTACAAATTGAAACAATACCAAATAAAGAGCCTGCACTGTGCACCATAACAACTCTACAGGAGCCATTACATCTGATATAGTCAATATTATACATTTTTTAAAAATGTATAAATGCATATTTAACTGAGAGATCTGATCTGCTCCAGCAGTTCTGGTCTATCAGAAACATAATATGCATTTTAAAAAACTGCTGGCATACATTTTACATTTTTACCTGAGAAGCAGAACACTAGGTCACATACAAACATTTTCTTTTCTATGCCTGCCCATGACATGTTTGTTTCAAAACAAAACAAAAATAAGAGAGAAAACTGTTGAAGTGCTGGCTGCCTTGTCTTGCCGTGCCACCGCCAGCTTTCCCATTCCCCCTGAAGCACGAATCGATACCCCACACTTTGCATCTCCCTCCTGCAGATTTTGCTCCATGTCCCCAGCATGGCAAATGGGTGCATTTGCTTTCAGTACAGCTGGGAGGAGTGATCCACCTGCAGCTCAGCAGTGCATAAGGAGCGTCACAGGCCTGGGCTGTGATTTACACTACTGCAGCTCACAGCCGTGCCACCAGCTGCATGTACCCACACACATGCTAAAACAGTGGAAGTGAAGAGGGGGGAGATGCCACCTACACCCATGGGTTACCTGAGCTTTGCTGGGAGGGGATGAGAGAGAGAACTCATTTGTAAAATACTGGGTGATGTATTTCTCTTTTGAATGAAATCTTACCCTGTGTTTTTTACAGCATGGGGCTGTTTGGAGTGGGAGCAGCTCATTCGGGGACCTGATTTTGGGATGCAAACAGCATCACCCCAGACTGAGACCTGGACTTGAGCACGGGGCAGCTGGAGGGTTCACCCCTGTTTTTCGTACTTTGCTGGTGGGAGAAGTTGAACATTCTCAGGCACCCCCAGCTCTTCGTGAAGGTGCGGCTGTCTCCCCTGCTGTGTCTGCTGGCCCCACTGACCTATTCTGTGTCGTGAGAAGAGGACACATGAGTTCAGCCATCGTCTTCAGGAGAGAGGGGGTAGAGAGAAGGGTTGTGGGGAAACATCACCCACAACATGCAGCAGGCCGCAGTTAAATTTCAAAAAGTAACGAACGTTGCCAAACATTGCCAGCTCTACCAGAAGTTTTACTCTTGGATTTTCCCTTAAAGCACTCATTCCTGGAGTCAGGTGATTGGCAGGCAGCTCATGTTTCTAAACTAAAGTGGGTTTCTGTCATATGCCATTGTGGTTTGAAGACATGTAACGTAAAGGAGCTAGTCTCACAATGCTGAGTCAGACGTGCTTAGTTGTGCCTACATGGTTCTTTTATTGGGCGACACGAAGAGGGGTGCACGTGCACACCTTAATGGGCACATGGAGGTAACAGGCATGTACTGTTGGCAAAGTAGGCTGGTATGAGGTATGCCACATCAGCCCTTTGAACCCATACAAAGGCATATTTTGGAACAGCCTGGTTGGAGATGGCAGTTGTAACTGTTTCAGGCACTGTGGGTAAGTTCAGAGAAGCAATTAGTGACCACAGGGGCAGTTTTGGATGGAGGTGCAATTTCTTTACCCTGTACTTCCTTTGCTTCCTAGGTGAGAAGGTCTGGGTGCTAGTGTTACTGGCGTATGTCCTCCTTTAATATTATAATAAATAAGCTACTAATGCAAGAGCTAAGTGTTTACTCAGTGCTGTGTAAGACCAAAAGGTGACTGTCCTTCACTGATAGAGCCAGCTA
Organism: Chauna torquata; assembly: GCA_013399475.1. NCBI lineage: Eukaryota > Metazoa > Chordata > Aves > Anseriformes > Anhimidae > Chauna > Chauna torquata. The sequence goes on along the minus strand of VXAL01003392.1, from coordinate 60,164 downwards.
AGAGATGGCCACCAGCTTGAACCGGTGAGAAATCAGAACAGCACAGAAGAAAACTGTTTTAAAAACAGTCCCTGATCTTACAGTTGTCTCCTGTTCTCATAACAGAAGAATAATTCAGTGCAAATATTATTAAAGAAGAAATGTATGAAATAATGAAGAATCATTTCTGTCAAATGGATATAAGATGCTAATTGGTGATGTACTGAATCCCAGAGATGCTTGACATTCAAAAAGTGAGTGAAGTACGGCAGAGCATTTGTATAGGCCATCTGGAGATGTACACCATACTCTACACTTGATGAGAAAGTGGCATTAAACTGAAATTTCTGATTCTAAGACCTAAATATGCATCACTCCAGGTTTCAAATTTCATAGATTGCTGAGAAGATGGCAGATAAGCAGCAATCTGGCACATCTCCGACTAGAGGGAGATGTATGCCACTGAGAGAAATGCTTTGTGCTCCATTCCTTGCAAAATTATTAATGATTTGAAGAACTTCCATTAACTTAAGAAGCAAAAACTTTAAAGCTCACATTCCTGTTTCTATACTGTTCTGACTGCTGGGGTAATTTGACTGAGAAATCTCTGTGCAGACAGGGATATCCAAGTTTCGTATTAGCGAACTCTGGTACTGTCACAGAGGGAACAGCATCTAAAGCACGGCCAGAAACACCATACAAAACTGCCTGGCAACGCCCCCTGTTCTTTCATGACACCAGGATTTCTCTGGTAAGAGAACAAAAAAGTTGTAAAAGCAGGTAGTAGCAGTAGCTGTTCAACATCCCCTTTTTCTAGTTTCCAGGTATCTGTAACTTAAGTCACTGAACAATTTCTGTTCTTTCTGAAAGTTGCTCTCATGAAGCACTTATACAGCATTTTAAACATCAAAATGATCCACATGGTAGTGTCGAAGGCATTACATCACAGCTGTACACACTTCTACTTCCTTCATACGTTACCATCAATTCTTTGCAGTGCCGTGGGCCCTACAGGCTACACTGGTATGTCCTGAATCCACTGTGTCAGATGCTGTACCAACAACACAGAGCTGCAGGTGAATCACAGCCCAGATACCCTGCAAGCTAAGAGAGGGACAGAACATGGCTGGAGGGTCATAGTGAGGGATTTTCAGATAGGAAGCAAGGCAGAGCTCTCAGCATAGCTGCCTTGCAAATGGTGCCAACTTTTATAGGTGCCAGAGGAAAAAAAAAAAAAAGAAAAAAACTGAAGAAAACAAAGAAGTGAGTTTCCTGATGTTGATATAAACTTGAAGAACAACAGTTGAGAAAGCAAGGAAGTGCGTGCTTGGATGTAGCATCTGGGAGCTGCTCACATGGGTCAGGGAGGAGTCACCTCATCAGTGCCAGGAGCATGGAGGACATTGCAGGTCGCTTAGGGAGGCAGAAATTTTGCAAATTACATAGATAGGGGTTTAGATATGATGCTGGCAGATCTACAAAGAGCAAGGACAAAGCTGAACACAGGCCTCAGTGACCAGCAGGATGATGAAGGTGTAGGTAAAAACGCAGGAAGCAGAGAGAGGTTTGAAGGGAAAAATTAAGATCACTGTTTTTGTCACCTCAGTCTTGAACTGGTGGCAAGGAGACACCAGAAAAACAATCTGCTCTCTCCCCATAGCCAAGGGGAGGCATGCTGGCTGGGAGTTTTTGGGCACCTTTACCCCTCTTGCATGCCTGCTGCTTTCACTGTACCACCCCAATTCACCGGGGTAGGTGCGGGGAGATAGCAGAAGGGAGAGGGGAAAGAACTGACCCTAAGTAGCCTAATCAAATTATTGGTTCCCTTGGATGCTGTAACTATAAGAGCAAAAGTACAGTGGTTAGTAAATCTGCACAAAAACAACCTAGTGACCACAAAGTAAGCAATATAAACACATAATAAGTTGAATATGCTGTTTCCAAGTTTGTCTGGAGCGGCTCTAATGTGTCCCTACTTAGCCAACTACCCTTTTACTGTCCTCTCTGATTGTATTGCAAGCTTCCTAGGTGAGGTTCATATCTTAAATGTGTTCTGCAGCCTGCCTTGTAAAATGGCTTTATATGGGACAGATAAAACAAAATAATAATTTGCACTGTCTGCACTGATTGCCAGGGACAGAAATCCTGCAATCCAGAAAGAAAATCTTAAATAAGTATAATAAAAACATGGCATGAGATCTTGCTACTCTGCACAGCTCTTCAGAAACAACGAATGCAGAAAGGACAAACCACATTTCTTAAAGGATAGTCCAAGGCCAATGATAAAGTGCTCAGAGCATTGCATTGGTATTGGATGTAGTCAGGTTGGGGCTCTCTGCCTCACAGGCTAAAGAAAAGTACTCTGGAAAGTATCTGGATATATGCTGGATAAATACCACAATACAAAAGTCTGCATAGTCCTTCTCATCTTCACTATACTTGTAGAAAAGGCTTACTTACAAGTAGCGTCCCACTTGCACTCTTATTTCTATTAAAGACAAGGAGAAAGCAAAGGCAGGGCCATTCCACCGCCTCATCTTCACATTTTAGTTTTATTGGTACCAATCCCCTCCATGGTACGCCTGCTCTGCACTGCTCCTGCATTGCTCTGCATTGCTCCTGCAATGGAGTTATCCATGTGCTGATGATGTCCAGCTCCCCAGATCTCTAGATCAGGGTCTAATCATGTTCTACACACAGGTGCTGAGTGAACCAGAAGAGTAGCTCTAAGAAAGCCGAATTCAGGTGAAAATTAACTACACTACACACCAAAGCAACAATTTCCAACGAGCTATTCATAAAGGTGATGTTACATTTCAACAAGCTGCTGCCAGTAGGGTGTGAGGGATGTGGTCTCCGAGTTATACTCAGTTCCTCAACCCTTTTGATTACCCAGGTGGTCCAAGGTTTCCAGACAACTGGATCATGCCTGTCCTAGGCAGACCCATGGCGATGACTGATGTAGTCCAAAATATCCCACCACAGCCTGCAACCTGTGCAGCATGCAGAGTCCCTCCTTTTGATCAGGGCACATCTGCCCTCAAGGCTGTCTGTGTGGCTTCCAATCCATTTGACCTTTCTGCTTGACAATATTTGCCTGGTTGCCTGGAAGTGATGTGGTGTCCGTAATTGCCTTTTCATCCTACCTTTACCACCAACCCCCATTTGCAATGGCCATGTCTCTTGGTGACACCCAGTGCAGACAAGGCAGTGTTTCCACTGTGCGTGGCAGTGTAGGCAGGGTATTCTTGGTGGAAGGTCTGTCAATCTGACAGTGGTACTGCTGTAGTTACAGTGATTGAAAGAAATTAGTAGATCAAGATCAAGTAGATCTTAGACCAGCTGATATATTCAGAATAAACAGTCTCCAAGGTACACCAGCCATTCTTCAGCTCACTCTCAGTAGCCCTTGCTGGGACAAATCATCAAGTTTGTCAAGTTGTAGCAAATCAGCATCTAAAGATTGAGATATTTCACTTCTCCAAAGTGTTATGGTGATTGTTTATCCTGATAATGCAGTTTCACATCTGGTTCCAAAGTATTTACAACCACAACATACCCACCATGACATAACATATTGAGCCAGCTAAAGCTCATTTGTTTGCTTCAAATTTGTTCACAAACATTGAATGCAGATTAACAAAATCTAGATCCTGATGGATCAGATGCTTGCATATTGCTCTAATTTTATGCTGGATTAAGCAATGTCTGTCTTCCTGCACAAAGCTGGTATGAACATTGTGTTGTACTTTCAGACCAGGTCTACAGGAATGCAGTTGTGTGCTTTGGCTGCTTCACATCTGATCTGTGCAGTCTGGGGATCTGCTCCTAAATGGATCCAGTGTTAATTAATGTGAAACTGTGCTCTGGGAGCAAGGACACCACACTAATAACTCACCAGCGTGCCAGGTGGAAGAGCTGCAGAGATCATCTTGTCTGCTCCTCTGCCACAAGACAGGAGTGAAATTAGGAAAAAAAAAAAAAATCACCACCACCACTACCAAAAACCAACAGAAAATTTGCCTGACCTCTTCTTAAAAGTCCCCGGTGGTGGCAACTCCATAATTTCCCTGAACAATTTGTGACAAAACTTCACTGCTTTTGTTTACGGGAAGGTTTTCCCAATGTCTGAATGTAGTCTTCATTAATACCCATTAAATTTACCACTTCCTGTCTTACCAAATAAGCTATATTCTTTAAAATTAGGTTTTGATCATTTATTGTTAACACAGATTCCAATGGATTTATAGAGTTGTCAGACATAGTTTTTGTGAACAACTTGCTCTTGAGTAATTAATCATTGCATCTGTTTTCTGTTATTGTGATTCCAATTCTGCATGTGTATACATGATTGATTTTTAGGCACTCAAATGGTCCTATTAAAGGCAATGACACTTGTGGATTTACAGCTGAGCACATACTTCTAGGTCTGCAGAATCAAGATTATGGTAGTAATTGTGTTGTTGTATAAAAATCCTCCCATTTCAGTCCTGGACTTCAGTTATCCCAGATCATAAGTAGTCTGTCAAACCAGAAGTACCGAAAAGTCATTAATGACACTCAAGAACTTTGAAAGTCAATAAATGTTTTATGGCTACACTGCAAAATGATTATGGCACTGTCACAGCCAAGGGGTACTTTGACAGACTGGGTTGTCATTTCCAGGGTAGTATAACTCACCAAGTATTTGCACCCTTAAAATAATATTTGTAAAGATCAGCTGCTAGAGATACTCTGCATCCCTCCATAACAATTGCTGGTGACATTACAAATTTTGGAAAACAAATGATTAAGGACTGACTCAACTAAGACACAAATAGTATTAGGCGATGACCTCAGATTAATACTTTGAAGTGGCTGACTTTGGGGAATGGTTTTTAAATATGTATTATTTTGCCCATTACATGGATGTCAATTAAAAAGTCGATTAAAAGTTGCTGGGAGAAATTATTAAAAAACATTTTAGCTTGATTTGAATGAATACTACAATTCAATAATAAAAATACACTAACTGAACTGTCTATTGTGGTTTGTTAAAATCTGATCATAAATTTTGAATTTCCTGAGAGTCCTAAGTTTTTAATGCTGGTGAAATTTGTCCAATTAATAATTTTGTAATAGATAACAACATGCTTACAAGCTCAGATGAGATGCAGATCCCTTGTTCCCAGCATGGGGATGTAGAAGTTAAACTCCATGGGGAAAAATGAAATCCTGGAGAATAGAAGGGATGCGCCTGAGAGCAACCCACCTTATCCTTGTAGTGGGCTCATTGACTCCTCAGGAAGTGCACACCCTTGGATGGGAGAATTGCTAGAAAAGCCAAGGAACAGTCAATTTAAAGGCTGACTTATTCAGGGCTTGGAATCTGAGAGGTTCAACACATTAGAGGTATCTGCCAGCACACACAAGAGAAGCTGCAAACATATGTGTTTCTGCTGCTTTTCACTTCTCCTGTTTCAAATGCACACTGAATCCTTGCCAACAGGGAAGGACAACACCACAGAAAGGAGCAAGGAGCCAAGTGTCTCTAGCCCCCGCCCTGTGAAACACTCGCAACTGGTCAGTGTTGTTTTCTCCACGCTAAGGAAAGGCAGCTGCAGGGGCTCTCTCACCGGGAAGCTGCCCCACTCACCCCGACCTCGGCTGCCAGCCAGCCAAGGGTACCAGGCAAAAGAGAACATCCATTTTCCTGAGTTTCAGGATGCATCTCCATCAGTGAACCAAGATGTTTGTGCCTGTCTCTGCAATGAGCCTCAGAGAGCATGTGAACAGCCTAGGCTCGCTCTCTGTGCCACGGGGCCCAGGAGCATTTTATGCTACAAAAGCACCCTGCTCCTCTCCTGTAGCTCCAGGACATTCCCACTAGGCAAAAATGCTGCATTCCTTCGCTATGGATGGGGTGAGGGATATCTCTGAAGCCAAGGAATTAGCAGGACTAGCTGCTGCCCTCCTTTTCTGGTAGCACTGATGGTGGCAGCAGGACATGCTGAATCTAGCATAGTGGAGCTTGGGCTGAGCTCTTCGCTTTCCTGACAATTAGTCTGGAAACCATCCTATCATCTGCTGATCATCTGCTCCCCTTATTAACTTACTGCAGCATAAAGCTGAGGGGAGGGGAAGCAAAGAGCACATTGCTGTTCACCTGTGCCACTGCCCTTTGGGAGCCCTGGCACTTTCCTTTTCCAAGCAGAGTTCGCCTGCTGGCAGGCAGGAGGGCAAATACTGGGGTGCCAAGATGACCCACTCCTGTAAAACACCAAACCAATATCGTGTCTGATTTTGTATGATGCTCTTGTTCTGGTCATGTATGACTTTGCTCTCGTGTCAGATGTTACCTGAATATTGCAGCTGCTCAGGTTTCTCTCTGGACTTAGCGGAACCACAGACAAGGGTCCTTCAAGCACTGACGAGGCTGAAAGAGGAAAATGACCCTCCATGGGCTTGGGAGAGCCCATGTTGTTCCCCCAGGATGCAGAGCTGCTGGTGAGGTTGGGATCTGCTGGCATCTTTGTGATCTTCTCAGCAGGAGTGGTGGCACGTGGCTGGGCCCCCCGGGGGAGCTGCAACTCATCACACACACATGTAGCCACAGGCAGCACAGGGCACATCCTGAGGAGTAGCCTCAGCTTTTCACCTTTTGGTGGAGACCTCACAGTGCATCAGCTGGACTGCAGGGATCTACATCCCCACCGAAATGGCCGCACAAAGACCACAGGAAACTTGCAGCCCTGAGTTCTGATGGTTGCGTGTCTCCTTAATATGTCTCCCTGCTTTAGGTAGGTCTGGGGAATGGTACCAAAGTCAGCCCTTTGAAGTCATTGCTGGCTCCCTGTGGCCAGGACTTTGCTACCTGTCTGTCTGGCACTTTGCACCTTAATGTCTTCACAGGCAGAATTTGAGTCCGAATGTAAAAAGGATAAAGCTGTAACCACCCCCCCAGCAATGTGCTCTCAGCTTTCCAGTCTTCTGCCGAGCTAACATCTCCCCCTGAGAAAGGGGAGAAGTTCGAGAAAAGAGAGGCCTGGGAGGCCAACAAGAGGAGTGGGGATGAAATGGAGAAAGAAAACTGGTGTTCTCTGATAAAACAAACAACTTAGAAAAACCATGTGAACATAACATTGAAGGTGTGAATGCAAAAGGCCAGGTAATAGAGAAGTTAGGCCTCTCACTTTTAATCAAACCATAAATAATGTATTAGATTGCATAGTGGCAATACAAAATACTCTGTCTGATGTGACTTCTATTCATGGATTACTATGGAGAAGACTCTCTTGAAAATTTCTGTCAACTTTTCTTCTTCTCTCACAATCACTCCTTCTGACTTTTATGCTTTCTTTTTTCTTGGCAATAGTGGCACAGCATTCATATGAGGTGCAAAAGCAAGCAGTCTGCCAGCTTTAGATACCTGAGCTCAGTAACGAATGTCTAAGTTTTTTAAGTGAGTTGCACAGTGTTGCCTGTTTCACTTGGATATTTTGGTTAAAGAGGTATTTAATTAAAAGGACAAAATGCTAGCAATTCAGTAAATATCACATTAATTTCAAAGAGTGTAATTACTAGATATGTATTAATAAGAGAATCGTAAACTATCCTCATAGCTGTTATTTAAGAAATAGGTCTTAAGAATAATTATACAGCGGTCACATTTTGTTTTGTTATGATAATATTTCAAGCATTTTACAGCGGACTCCCTGTTCATCACTGTGCATCACATTGCAGTATCTGGGATACAGCACTGCCTCCACTCTAGTTGCCTTTCAAACCTTTGCACTACCGGACCCCCTGTAGTGCATCAGATGCTCTCGGTGCTCCCAGCAGTGCTGCGTGGAGGAGATGTTATGCGCAGTAGTAATGACTGCTGGGTTAGGACAGGATTGCAGAGGTGTTAATGCACCTACCCTACTCACAGTTACAAAAACCCAGTGGCATCCTAACAAGACTGTGGTAGTTGTATATGGGTTTCTTAATGCTACTCTTCCAGAAAAATCTGATGCAGTGATGCCTTTTTCCACAGGGCGTTTACATCACTCAATATTATACTAGAAGAAGTGTGCAATATGAATGCTGCTTGGTTCAATAGGTTAGCTCTTCAGTTCTTCAGAATTAAAGTAATTCTCAAGTAAATCTCATCTGTTATTCAGGGAAATTTCTTCTGAATCCCATTGGTTTCACCCCTTTTATCTTCTCCAGATTCCACTGCTCATGGTGAGTCAGCATGGTCTAAAAGGCTGAGCACAAAGAGCCAGAAATGAGACATTTTTCCAGGAGGAAAAGTACATAAGCAGGATGTCCTTTCCAAATGCTGAGTTAGGGAATTTTATTTCGCTTAGCTAAATTCCCCTTGAAGCTTCTGGTAGGTGCAAAATTTTTCTTTATGTTCTGCCATAAACTTCTCTTCTGCTATGCACTGCTAAATACTTACCTCCAGCTGTAGGCTGCATTTCAATAGTAAGCAGAGTCATATTTGTTTCTGTTTCTTTTTGTTTGTAAATGCTTTGGAAGCCTTCTCCGGAAAAGGTGCTGCACAAAGTATAAAATGTACGTTTGTATTATAAGCATCATCACTTGCAGGGGAAGCTCTAAATATATTCCATTCTTATTTTAGTCTGTCATACTAATGTGATGATGAACATTAAGGCCTTCTATAAATCAGCTGAAGGATGCAAATATTTTTTCTCCAAATCGTGTAGAACTGAGTAAACCCCAATGCAGGCATAGTACACAAAAACCCATCTTAGTCACCTTGCATGTCTCTCAGGAGAAGTGTCCAGAGATGACTACTGGGCAAAGCAGTGCAAGTGACACCTCCACTCCTGGCCTACTTCAGAATTCAGTTTGCAGGAATGGGAGAGAGAATTTTAGGTCCAAAAGTTGGATTTCACACATCTGCCCATACGGGCTGTGCATTTTCCAAGCGTTTTTGTCTCTGATTCTGTGGAAGGAGTTAGGCGATGTTGTTCTCATATCTCTTTGGCCTTGGAAAAGACACAGTGTTCCCTTATTCTTCAAAAATGAAATGCCCTTCAGATCAACTCCCCCTGGGAGAAATATAAGTTTCACAAAACTTATATTTCAGCTTTCTCCCTCTGCAAAGTGCCTCTAATGTTTGCCTTCTTCCTCACTTATCACCTTTTTGAGACAGGTGTTGTGGATCATGAATCAAAACATGCTTCTAGCCAAGCCACATTGGGGTTATTCAGGTGAGGAGCGGAGTGTAATGTAGGTGTTGGAGTTATTTGAATATCTAAGGAGTGACTTCCTTTAGTTGTACGCTGCACCATTATACACATATATACAGAATGTGTATACATACATATGTAATACCATGATAATGGCACTACTTCCTCTGAACTGCACTTAACATTCATTTTTCTTTTTTTTAATGGAAAATTCTTAAGATTTTTATTGCTCTTGTTCTTTTTCTTACAGAAGTATGGAAAGACAGGCAGTGGTAATATGTTTATGGTGTGACCAGGTAGATGGCAGAAAAAGTCACCTCTAGAATTCTCCCGTAAAATCCTCAAGCACGAAGAGATTGCTTTTTGTTCGGTTGGTTGGTTTGTGGGTTTTGTTTTGTTTTGTTGATATTGCTGTTTTTAATTGCATATGTTCCATTCTATTTGATTTGGAGAAAAAAATAGTTCATCACCCATGTTTATGGCTGGCTGAGGATGCAGGAGTATGTCTTTGTGTTCCAGCAACTTTCCTATTCTGCCAAATGTCCTGTAAGCAAATAGGAGCAACCCTCTCACTAGAGGTTGTTAGAGAGTGTAGAGATCTTAGAGATGGCAGAGATTATGCTGGAGATAGTGAATGGCCCCAGAGTGTTTTTGAGGGCCATATAATAACTCTTTTGTACCCCTCAAGATCAACTCCATGTTATTTGCCCTGGGGCCACATTTGTCACTGTTGAACTTAGTGTGAAGTAAGAGATAGGGTTGGTTTATGACAGTAAGAGGTAGAAGAAAGCCTGAAGAGCTATGTGGGACAACATGAAGAAGGCTGCTAGGACTCAGGAGGAATGCAAAACCAGTATTCTAAATAAAATATGCCACGGACTGTTCTCCAGTCCTAGGCCATGCAGCAATGCACAGCTCACATCTGCATGCCTGGGCTCTCTCCGCCCCCTTGTCCACTCAAGACAACGTGGCTACACCCAGGAACGGTCCCTGGCTCATGATGCCACTTCAGCTGTGCTGGGGGACTGTGTGGATGAGCACCAGCTATCACTGATCTCATGCCAGGGAGCAATGAAGCAGTGTGGACAGGAGTGGATAACGCTTGATCCAACACCCTGGCTCTGCTTTAATCACTAGTGCAGGCGGCTGAAGTGGTACTATGGAGCCCTCCTTGGTTTCTGCACAGTAGCAATGGATGGTTTAGACTGGCGAAGCTAATGGCACCTGAGGGCTAAGATGGTCAGAGCTCTTGGCAATGGCATTGAAGGGGCAATGAACCTCTGGCAAGACTTGAGGTAAAAGTAATCATGGCATCATGGTGCACTGCTGTTCTTCAGAGCAGCAAAACAGCAGCTGCCCAGCTGTGCAGCAAGTCAGTGCTCTACACAAGTGCTCATCATCCTGGAAGTAGGTCAGCTGTTCTATATGCTGGTGAGAACACCCACTCTATCTCTGTCTGTTCCCTGCCATAGCCTGCTCCCCTAGTACAGGAAAGACATCATCAAACTGGAGCAAGTTCAACCAAAGCCACCAGAATGGTCAGGGCTGGAGCAGTTGCCCTGCGAAAAGATGCGGTGCAACCAGGGCTTGTTTGACCTGGAGATGAGACAGCTTCACGGGGGTACCTAGCAGTGGCCTTCCAGTACATTTGGGGAAGTTATCGAGAAGGTAGAGCCAGGTTATTTAGAACAGTGCATGGTGAGAAGACAACAGACAGCAGGCATAAGTTGAAATGACATCTACACACTGGATATGAGGAGAAAAATTTCCCTGGGAATAGAGTGAGGTAGTGGCACAGGCTGCCCATAGAGGTTGTCCAGTTACCATCCTTGGAGCTTTTCAAGACCTGACCAAAAAAGCTCTTGACAACCTAGTCGGAGAAGAAGGTTGGACTAAGGACGTGCTGAGGTCCCTTCTGATTTATCCTGTGATCCTGTAGATTGTGTAGAAAACTTCTTCCTGGTAGAGGCAGTAATACTGTGTCAATAAATGTAGCTAAACAGACTGCCACATCATGTTTATAAAAAGCGTTGTCTAGGATAGGGAAGGTTTCAGATTAATTTTCTTTCTAAATCCCCTTTTTGTGACTTCTCCAAACTTTCTAAGAAACTGTTCTCCTACGGGATGAAATAGAAACTGTTAGGAAATTGGTTTGCATAGGAAGAGGGGGGCAGTTGGAAGAAAATCAAGCATCGGGTGCTCAGCAGGTACTAATTGGGTGGTTAGTTGTGAAGAAACTGCTTCCCCCAGGTGCTGGGATAACGCAGCACAGAAATGACTTGAAATATGGATGTGACCCAATACCTCCCTTTTAATTCAATCTTTTTCCAGCCCATCACTGGAATTTACACAACGTTTTATTGACTATGGTATCAGAAGCTATCAATTTGCTGCAGCCTCATAAAAATAAAATAGTGATATAGAAGAGAAACTGCTGTGTCAGACACACTTCAGCTATTCCCAGCTTTCCTCGACCCCTTCATCTACCCTCTCATCATAAACATCACTATTCCGTTTGCCTCTTGCTTCTCCTAACCATTAAAACAGGGAAACAAAACACATAGCCCAGAAGCTGCTAATACAAGACCCAGGAATGTGTCAATTATTCAGTCTCTGAAATATTTGTTGGTATCAGCCGGTAGGAAGGAGCAAACAAGCAAGCATACGGCATAAAATCAGGTGTGTCTGTGGGTAAGAGAGACAGAAAAGCAAGAATATGTATTTGAAATGGAGCAAGGGTGTTGTATGATACCATGATTGCTGTGGTAATTACCCATTTTAACGCTTATTAGTGCAAACAGCTGTGCAAAATTCATACAAATGGTGGAACATAAGTAATATGCTTTAATTAAAAAATTACAAGGTTGTTTTTTAGAAGGGGTGAATGTATTTTGCTCATCTTGCTCAATCCCTTATGACACGAATATCTCCCAAGGAACAGTAATGGGTTTACCTCTTGGTTGAATTACCTATTCATACATTAATACAAGGTATTAAAAATAGCTTGGTTTGGTAGGTTCAGCAGTGTGTTTTGGAACAATACCTTCCTTTTGGCCCTGACAGTCATAGACCTTCTGCAATACATTTGCTGTTTATCATACTTCATGCATGGCCACCCATCAAAGCACTTAATAAAACAGAAAATAGTTTGGATTTGGGGGAGCTATAATGCTACTGTTGCGACCATGAAAAGTGGATCTGGTAAAATATATTAGTAGCTGGAGCTGCAGATATTCAGACCAAAAATATGGCCCTGGGTAACTTGAATCCATGAAGAAACATGACATATCATTTTCTGTAAAGAGACAAAAATGTTTAGGACAAACCGTAAGATCAGATCCTAAAGGTGTGATCTCGTGCCTGCTAACAACTCAAGGGGAAGCCCTGGAGTGTGGAACCCCTGTTAATCTCATCACCCAGATACTGGGGCTTGCAAACTTTGCCAGTAAGTTTCAAGTGCTTTAGTGCATGCATTTGCTGATGAGAATTGTTCCCTTAAGTACACGCCCAAAGAGATAAACTTTATGCTGTATGCCAACTTTATGATGTGATAAAAGTTTGTGTTTGAGGTACCTTACTGATTATCTATTAGGTAGAAGAAAAAGAATAAAACAACCAATTAAACAGTAGCTCTCGTATCTATATCTTAGCTAACTTGGTAATTGAAAAATGGCCCCCATTTTTCCCTCCCCCATCCATTTCCATGTAGGATTTCAAGAACTCTGTCCAAGAATATCACTATATGAAAAAAAAAAAAACAACCATCATCTCAAAATTATTAAAATCTCTGTGGGAATTCATGATTAATTTTAAGGCCTGGCAGATTAAAATACATTATTATGTACACTCTAGTGCATCCTTTCAGATATTTTCAGAATCTGATTTTGCTCTCTTGATACACACCAATGATTCTACATGTATCTAGTAGATTGCAAGGAATAGATTAGCATTAAAGAGGCAGTATTGTGTTGTTAGGTTGTTATGTGTAACTTGTGCTCATACATTAAGAAAAATGTAGCTGGCATTCCCTTGGACATGACCAGACCCCTTAAAAAAAGAGAGAATTATTAATAGTTGGTTGTAATACATTTGTAGAGCACTTCTGAAATTTTGACCTTTAGTACATTAACTAGCTGTTTTTATCCAGCTCCCAGGCAGAGTAAGATCTACAGTAGCCTGCCTAGGAAACAGAAATAACGGGCTTATTAGCTGGACCTGTTAAACCTCTGTTCCTGAACAGAGCGTCTCTTCTACCTTTATCACTGGACATAGCTTTGCAATGAATCTGTCGCTCTAAACAGCAAAATTAACAGCATTTACCATCAAGAAGGCAGGAAAAATGTTTTTTATTTGGGACAGACTAACAAAATTGATCATTACTGCAAAGTCATTCATTCCAGTTTAACTTTATAAATGTGAAGGCTCTAGCTTCAGCCCCAGCAGTTGGTTCCTATTGTATTTCTGACTAGAAGACTGAGGACCCATCTAGCATCAGTTTTCCATCCTCCAGAAACATCTTTTCCCCCACCCTGACAAGGTAAGTAAATAGACCTCCTTAAGCCTTATTTTATTAAGCCATGTTTTCTAATGTAATTCTAATGTAATTATCTTTGAGACTCTTTTGTAGTCCACTTACAGCTTGGGATCAACCTGTCTGAACTGTGGGCACAAAAACAGGACACAGGACTATGACAGCACTGGCATAACCAAATCTCTCTGTTACTGCATAGTCTCTTGCTTATACACGCAGAGACCACACCAGATGCAGGGTCAGACATGAGCTCATGCTGAGCTAACCATCTTTTTAAATGCCTTTGTTATGAAGATGTCCCCTCTTTTTCAAATATTTTTCCCCCGGATACAACACATACTGAAATTATACTGCTTGTTTGTGCCCATTGTCCTAGTAATCAGACCCTTCTGTTGCAGAGATCTCTTCAGTTCATTACTTAATACGGCCCCAAATGTCATGTCATCTGCAAACTTTATCATAATGATTTTATGTTTTCTTCCATGTCACTGATAATGTTAAATGATATACAGCCAAGAACCAATCCCTGCAGAACCCCACTAGCAACAAACACAGTCAGTGGCAATTGGTGTTTATAATTACATTTTGGGGCATATCATTTAACCAATTTTAATGTATTTAATGTGGGCCACATTGGTTTTGTATTCCTGTAGTATATTAATTAAAGTGCTTTGCAGTACAACATCAAATACTTTACAAAAACCAAAGTATACACTGTCAATATAATTATCAACCAAATTAATAATTTCATTAAAATGTTAGGAAGTTCGTGTTACAAGACTTGTTTTCTATAAACCACGTTAATTTTCACTAATTACATTATATTCTCTGTTAATCAGATCCTCTACCAGCAATCCCATTTCAAAACTCTGGACTGACATCAGACTGAGAGGCCTGGAGCAAATGAGATCATCATATTTACTCTTCTTTTAATACTGGCACAACGCTGACTTTCTGTTCCTCCTCTACAACATCCAAACTGTTTTGAAAAAATATTGAAAAGCAATGTCAGCAATTTAAAGAGGTCCGTGGATAGCTCTAATTATAACATGTATTTGGCATGATGATTTTAAATATCTAACCTTAGTAATGGCTGCCTAATATCAGCCTTACATACTGTTGGGAATGCTGGGAAATATTTCATCAGCAGTTTCATATCATCTAAATGTATAGCTACTTTTTTCCCCAAATGCAGAAGAGAGAGATTTCTTGAATGCTTCCACTGTTTTATATTATAAATGTTTATTTGACTTTACCCATCTTCTTCTCTAACAACACCCTTCAGCTAGGACCCTTTTTATTCTTCAAAGTCTAAAAAGAACCTTCTATTATTTTTTCTTTAACTCTCGTGTTGTAAATTTCCTCTGCATGTCCACTAGCTTTATAATTCAGTTTTCTGTTTTTTTCTTGCTTTTAATGTATGTTCACTGCTATTGGGGTCCCATTCATCCATTCATTTAACTTTTTTTTTTTTTTTTTTTGCTTTGGTATTTATTACTGTACATATTTCCAGGCTTTCTTAGCCCATACAGCCTTTTGTCTGGACTTATGTGAATTTCAGGAGGTAATTATTTCTCAAGAAATTTACAGTTATCATTCATATTTTTCTGCTTACATTTCATGGATCAGATATTTTAGGCTGTGTAAAATACACCCCTTCTAAAGCACCAGATAGATGTATTGGGGGTTCAGTCTGTGTTCTGTTTTCACATCATAACAAACACAGTCAATTTACAACCCTGAGTGGCTGTCAGACTTTATTTCAGACATAAATTTCTCTTTTGTTAGATGAGCTCCAACATAACTTTTCCTATGCTGGATGCAACATGTGTGGGTTTTGTGTTTTTATAGAACTTATGAAATTGTCTTCCATGCTTTTAAAAAAATCCAAGGACATTTTAGTTCTGCCAGCCAGAGGCTTCCTGCTCATGTCAATCAGATTGAAGTCTGTTTCTCTAATACAGCTTTTTTCCCCCCACATCTTATATATAGAAAGATGTTTAAAGGTCTGGACATCCTGTTCTCTTGTGTGGTTTGGTAGAGCAGAGAAGATGTCAATTGCCACTTCATCTTGTTCCTTATCCGCTATACTTTTAATAATAAGCAGTTGATATCATCTCCTTCAGAGCTGTCAATGACTCAGAAGCAAGTACTGGCATAATGTATGCAGAGTTCTCTTCTTTCTATTCTTTTGCTCATCTGGTTCTTCCAAAAAGAAAAAAAAAAAAAAAAAAACAATATCAAAAAAACCATTAACAACAAAAACAACATACCAGCCATGAAGTTCTTTCTATTTCAAGACATAAGCAATAGCAAAGTGCAAGACAATGCAAATTCGGGTTAAGTGAGAGTAAATCGAACAGTGTTTATTTTCAAAAGTGAGTCCTTCTGTGAGTGCCTCATCCCCTGGTATCTGATTGCAGCAGGAAAGTATCTGCACTCACAGGCACTGTACATCCCGTCCCCACTGTAACTTACTAAGATCTCTGAAGTGAAAACTCTTGGGCTGGACTTCATTACCCCCTCTCCCAACTTTAGATGTCCTCAGGGTGGAAGTCAAACACTGGTCATGTGAATGCCACCTCCAGTGCCTACTCACGAACCCAAACAAGAGACCCAAACAAGAGCCTGTTTTTGTTAGTGTGGCTATTTTACTCTTTATATTTCAGTGCATCTGCTTCTATGAAGCAGAAATGGGAGTAATAGTGGGTGTGGAGAGACAATACTACAAAGGCTCTGACATCCAAAGAGATGAGCACCATGGAAGAATGATTACGGGACATGCTCCTGCAGCTCCAGCAGTGCCTTCTGAAAAATGTAGAATGTCGTCACCTGCTGTGAAGGCCAGGAGAGCCGATGACACTTAGCATCTTGCAGGAACTGACCTATTGTCACCCTTTTTTTTTTTTNTTTTTTTTTTTTTTTTATGATTTCCATTACCTTGAGGATAAGTTATGTCAATGTCTTACCTACTGCAGCTCTGAAGAAAATCTCTCCCTTCTCTGCCTTTTTAGTTGCCTGAATCTTAGAGTTCATTTGGGTAGCCCCAGAATTTTGGATGATCCCTACAGTTAAGCAAATAGAAGGGGTAGAGCAGCTTTATATCCTGTTACCCCCCTCAATGACCAGGTTGACTGTATGGGCAAAAGGAGGGAAATAGCTTACACCTCTTCAATAACAGAAATAATGTATGTATCCCTAAATAAGATAGGGAGAGGGTACTCTGTGAGGCATCAGACCTTGGGTTCGAACAAATTCATGACACCCTGCTTACTACCCAGACCTGTGACTTGCATCCTTACTATAGTTGTTAAACGAAAGACTGCACAGCAGGTCAATGTGCTGATGCAGTATCCAGAGCCACGGGGCTCATCTCATCACCAGCAACCACACGAGAACTAGAGAGCTGGGGAAAAAGCTGAAATGGCAGCGCAGTGATGAGGCATCAGGTTTAAACACAGGAAGGAAAACAGAATAAAATCAATGAACAGATGCAGTGGTCACTTCTTAGGACTTGTCCAAAGGTTTGCTTTTCAACCATACTGCAAACTGAAAAACTCTCTACTTTCTTTTTCTGCTCCTGGTTACGTGGGAGACAAGTGTGTCAGACACTGAGGAAATTAATGCAAGAATGTAAGAAGAACAACTGAACATAATCAGTCATGAAATGGAAATGAACATTTGTAAGAGAATCACATGAGAATCTGCCAATAATGCTCTTTGATTAATAAAAAAAAAAAAAAAAATCTGGCATTGGTGTATATTTTATCGTGCTTGATATATTTTGAAGAATATTTTTTCTTTCCTTTTAAAAACAAAACTAGAAGTCTAAATGTTTTAGTAGTGAGAACCCAAACAGTTTGCAGTCTGGATTCTTTCCTCCACAATTAAAATGGCTGAGTTTTTTTCAACGTAGGAAAACCCAAAATACTGCACCTTCTGTCTGCTGCTTCTTCGGGACTCTCTCCACTTCAAACAGACCTCTTCTTCCTGCCAAACCTGTGAGACATCTTCTTCTCCACCATCCTGTCCATGACAGGGTGAGAGGTACCATTATTACGTACTGTTGCTCTGCACAAAAATTGAACCTCAGTTTCATCTGCCAGGTGGAAAGAAAGAAGTTTAAATATACAGCATCTGCAGTGACTCAATAGGTGCATTTAGTGTTTAGCATTTTAAATATCTCCACAAGGAGTTTCATCCTGGGTACTTATCTGTCAGTGACCCAAATGGACTAGAGAGGTGGGATTTGGGTATGGAAGAGGTCAGTGGGTGGAAGTTACAGTACTCATGTCAGGAGGTGATCAGAAAGCTGATGCTGTGCACTTTCCTGCTCCTCAGTGAACTGATTCACTTTGAATGGTTCATTTATTTATGTGACCATCTAGGGGGAAAAAAGTCTTTAATTGCAGGCTCCATAATGTGTTCTTCACATTAAATTCCAAAGTGCTGATTTCAGTTGATTCTGTTTAGAGGTCCATATAGTTTCGTTGGTGAGCTGTTCTCATGCTTTAACTCTTCCGGTTTTGGTGACATTATATTCTTTTTAACAACCCAAATCACCTTTGGAAGGTAGCTAAATACTGCTAACCCCTTTGTGTAGAGGAAAAAGAAATTATAAAATTAAAAAAAAAAACCTAATGTAGATTTGCCCCAGTGTGATAAAGTAGGGATAAAGTATAACTAAATATAGGAATAAGAAGTGAATTCTTTACTTTGGAGTAGAGATCACCTTCTTAAGCCCTAGTGCTCATGGGGAAGGATCCATATTTAGGCAAAGGGAGATATATTTCCTTCTCTTTTCATGAGCCCAGCTTGGACACAGTGCACAAGACTTGCTTCTCAGAGGCAGTCTGTTAGTTTCTCTGAAACTCCTCCCGCAAGAGCTCGAATATCCAGCAACTGTGCAGCACTGTTTCCTCATCTGTCTTCTCACCCTCCAGCAAATTGTTTTCCGGACTTCCAAAGAAATTGTCTTTCCATGTCTTCCACTGCTCTTGTAGCTGTTCTTACAATAACCAGAAACACCTGTGCAGAAAGACCATCCAAATACCTGCTTTCTTTCACTGCAGTCAGAGATCAGTTTCCAGAATGAAGAGAGACCTACATGAGGAATAAAAAGCAAAGATCAGCCTTTTCCCAATGTTAGAGGTTAGTTCTTTGGGAAACAAAAACCTACAAAGGATTGTTTTGACACAAGGCTGTTTATTAATGAGCTGACTCACCCACATGTCTTTTCCAAAAACCCAAATGTTATATATGACGTGACCCATCTTCTAGGTTGTGAATTACATTTACCCCTCTTTCCGAGGTGCTAAACTCAAGGGCGAGAGAGAAAAAAACAGTAAAGCGATCTTGCCGTGCCGTGCAGCTCAAGATTTTAAAAGCATAACAACTGTACTTTTTAGATAGTCTGGACTTAGTGAACCATTGAAAGTGACCCAGTTCATTGAGCGGAGCTGAACAGATGGAATTCCAGCCTTGCCATGCTTGGGTGACTCTCTGAACAATACAAAATCTTCTTTCAAAACCCTCTCCACCAAGCTTCCCGTCTCACGCACGTAACATTTGGGGATGTTCTGGTTGCTTTTCAGCTCAGTTCACCATGTTTTGAGGTACAGTAGATGACGTACTCTTAGCATTGGGCTATTGCTTGGTTTTTTTTATTCCGGCTTTTAAAACTATTGCTGTTTTGTTTCAGACTTAAAAAAATCCTATAGAATGGTCTTTGTTTATTGGAAAATGTCTCAGCAGGCTCTAGCCCCAGAAATACAAGTTATTTTCCATTTTCCTTTTGACTTGCCTACCACCAAATGTTGACAAAACACATTCAATGCATTTGTCATTTTCAGCAAGGCCCCTCCCTTTTCACAGGCTAAACAAATGACAAACAACATTTCATGTCTTTGTTAACCGTTTAATTGGCTTTTTGTCTAAAATATTCATCAGTTTCTACAAGACTTTTTTAATTTAGGGAATAACAAAGAAAAATATGTCATTTCTAATATAAAACATTTCATTTGAAAATATCTATATGAAAATTTTTCATATTTTAAATAGTATTCTTACATGTTTACCTAAATTTGTGAGCAGTTTGGATTGCCCCACCAAAAACTGAGTTTCTTGCATTTAATAGTTGCTCTTCCCCCATCTCATGTTGTTCTAATTAAAATTTCAATAAGTGTCTCTAGAGTTGGAGCACAGTGAATGAGAGGGTGAGGGTTTTTTAAATAAGTTCAATGTTTGTTTGCTGAAAAGGTAGCTGTTAAGGAGCAACTCAGTCCCTCTGTTTTGGGGTGGGGGGAGTTGAAATTTAATAGATTTTTTAATATGCTTTAAAAATTTTCTTTCATAAATGCGAACTTACAGAAAAAAATAGGGAAGGAAATATAAAAGGAAATTAAAGAGGTGCAAACAATGTTAAAAACATCTTGGTTTCATTGTCACTGTTGCTAGTAAATTGGAAACAAGTTTTTCTACTCAGAGAAAAAATAAAACAGCAGATTTTCTACAGTCCTTATTTAGAAACCTGAAACAAAGGTTAAAAAAGAGCATGTATTATACCTCTCCTCTTTTTCTGTGAACGTATATGAAAAGATTTCCTAGCAGTCAGGGTACTCTGGATCCCCAAATGATACTCACCAATTTTAAAGTTGAAAACACTCATGTGTTTAGTCCAGGAATAGTTGTTTACACACATGTAATGAGCACATAAATTGCTATAAAATGAAAACGCAAGTGTGAGTTAAATCACAGATCCAGAATATTTTATGAGAAACCACAGCAAAGGTCAAAAAAGTCACATAAAGATTCAAACAACTTCATTGGTTTCCGTATCTAAAGATGCCTTCAAAGGGATAGTTCTTCAGAGTTCTCAGTCTTGTCTGCTAAATTGCCCCATTAACGATATAAAAGCAGTAGTACCTTATCAAAAGGTAGCAACCAAAGCAAAACAAAACTTTTGTGGCCTTGGACTTGAGCAACTCAATTCAATTATCATGGTGCTGATACTACCTTTCTTGGCTGACAATTGAATGGTCATCCTGGGGTCTCACTCCAGCTCTTGCATGGCTTGCCCTGCTCTCTCACTTGACAGTGTCCTCAGGTCAGCATCTCCAAGGGACATGGCAACCCCATGGCTGCTGGACAGAAACCACCAGCATCATCTGTGAGCTGGGTGCTACAGTGGGGTGATGCGGGGGAAGACAAAAAGTAATTATGGGAATTAAGGAAGAATAAATGTGACCTGAAAGCTGCCATCACTTCCTTGGGGTGAGAACAGAGAAAGAAGATGGATGGAAAGCTTTAGGTAAGGTATTGATTTGCTAAGTGAGAGCTGAGCATTTCAGACAGAGACCTCCTCTTGGAGCTGTTGCATTGCAAGTCCTCCTAATAGCAAACCATCCAGGGCTCTGGTGCTTGTGGACTGACAAGAAGAAGTGAGCTTGGATGAGGCAGGCTTCAAGCTAAATGCAGGAAGCTGTGCACAGAAAGACTGTAAGGTTTTAATCTTCCTGCATGCCTGAATAACTTAGAAAACTGACTCTATTTCAGACTCTTTTTTAAGTGCACTTAGCAACCTCTTCACTTGTCTTGGTTAGGAAAGTCTCAGTGTTTGTTTCTTTTACAGTGAACTTGGAGCTTATTGATTAGATAGAACTTCGTAAGAGAAGGATCTGAGCGTACTAATACACCAGAGAGTGACTATGAAAAACCAAAATGCTGAAGCCATGCAGCCTGGAACATATCAGATCAGTTAGCTGTGGCATGGATAGGGAAATACTCATACCACTGTACAAGGCAAAGGTGATATGAAAGCATCTGAAATAGTGAGGTGATTGAATCCCAAAAAGGGAGCATGGACTGGGCAGGTGCAGAAAAGGATTGGGAGGCTGGTTAGGAGAATGAAGATCTTTTTGCATGGGAGACCAGAGGGTATTCTTTTGTGTAAAAACCAAACCCTCTGAAGAGATATAGTTCCTCTGTGTTTGTGTGTCCACAAGGCAAGAAAACTGATAAACTCAGGGATGGAGAAGAGCTGTTTAATCTGAAGGACAGAGTAGGCAGAAGCACACATGGGTATAGGCTGATCAGAAGAGTTTCTGGCCAACTGGAAAGGGGTTCTGAACCATTGAAGAAAGGCCACTGTCTTAGTGCTCAACCAAGGCAAGCAGGGCCAAGTACAGCTCTGTGGGTGTATCTGGCACGGCTTCACACAAGGAGACACTGCCTGACCAAGGAGACCTTCCACTCCAGCCCTTAAATAAAGATGCCTACACCAGTAGCTAGCACTTGGTATTTCTCCTAGTGGAGACATCTAGAAAAGAGTCAAAATCTTCCCTTTTTTTCCAAATTGACCTGATGGCCTACCAGAAAGGCAATGCAGACCAGGTTTTGTCACTCTCTTTGCTATAGCCTTTCAGCAGATGAAGAGCTGTTGCTCAAAGGCTTCTCACCTGCACTGAATTCACTGACTTTTTTATAAGAACAGGTAGGTCCCTGAAGTCTATCTGTGTGGTAATGGGAGATAGTAGAGATACCTGTAATCAAATTAACTCCAGTACCAGTACCAGTTGCTAATAACCTTGACTAAGTCCTTGACATATGGGCAAGCTCCTAGCCTCCTGGAAAGGTTTTAATCATCTTGTTTGAGTGTCTCCTTCTCCTGTTTCACTCTGTGCGTACAATAGCTAGGTTACAGCTAGCTCTGCTGCGTGCAAACGGCTGCAGCCACATCTGTAACTGCACTGTTCACACAGCCTTGGTCAGCAGCCCCTCCTCGAACAAACACTCGGTGCTGAGTCATGAGCACATCTGCTATTTTTGGGTTGACAGATATACCTGCTGAACTACCTCCTGTCTGAACCAAGAAAGGAAATTAAATGTAATGAACTTATAGATCATCAAAAATAGTAACTCATAGGAGAGGAATGCTCCTCTGGTAGCTCAGACTGTAAACACTGAAGGATGCCAGTGGCTGGATGAGATTTATACACATCCCCTGAACCCACCAAGTACTCCTGTTTGGGGCACTCTGGGATTTGTAAGCACTAGGTGAGCCACACCGTAGCCCTGTAGCAGGTAAGGAATTAACAGATTTGTTACCATACATTGCTCCATGGCAAAGCTGATGGCGAAGTGGCCAGCTGGGATGCCCAGAGGCTGGGGTAGCCTGACTACCTGCTTGCAGCCCTGTTTTCTCTCCTGTCTGAATGAGGACACTTGACAACAGGCTGTCCTTGCTACACAGTTCCATCCATCCCCTGAACCTTGCAACACGCACCCCGTGGTCTGGGGGGTCAGGCATCACCTGTCCCCCACCATTGACATGTATGGGGTTCAACGCACCAGCTCATAACTGCTTGGATGCGCTTTGTTTGCTGGAAAGAGGGTAGGTGTGCATTGCAGTCCACCCCTGTCCAGAGCACCTACTCCTCTTGGAGGCTGCAAATTCTCTTCTGGAGGCAAATAATCTTTGCTAAGCCTCTGCCCCAGCCACAGTGACACCCATTTAACTGATGGAGAGATGTAAAAAGCAAGCACCTCACTTGATCCAGTGGGAAGTTGGACAAGGAGAAGCTATCCCCAGTATAGTAATGCCTGGCATGAGCCTAGTAAGTGTTATAATTAGGTGGCATTAATTAGTGCCGGAAAAGACTGTCATGTTTTACACCAAGCCTTTGGTTAAAAGACAGGAGCATAATACTTTTCTTGAAAAAATTCCGTGTATATTTTCTTGTTTTACTAGTAGGGATTTTTAATCAGTTGAATGAACTTGTATGTACTAGTTAACTTTGCTGGAGTTTAGTGGTTGTATTTAAAGCAGATTTTATCCTAGAATGATATTAATTTGATAGGATCCCTGATCTGTAAAACCATTGGTTATCTTGGTCTCTCCTGATAAGAAAAAAAAAGTGCCGAGGGTTTCCAGTTGGTGAGCACATTTGGGCAGAATCTTTCACACGTCACAAATTGCAGATGGGAGGCAGTGATCTCGAACATGCAGTCACATTGCGTGACCATCTGACACCTTCCATTTAGAAAAATAATACTTTCCTCACAGCATACGCTCCCTGCTGCAACCAGCACCAAAAATTATGCCTGGGAGAGCTGTTCCTCCTAGACTAAGGTCTTAAATATTTCTTAGGCTGCTTTTAAAAGATTCATGCAGCAGCACCACCTCACTTACATCCTGCTAAACCAGAGAAAATACTGAAATTCTTCCCCAGACAGTGTTAATCACAAAACAGCTGAAAAGAACAAAAGGGGGAAAAAGACAGCAGGAAAATTATATACTTGCACTAGCGAGGTGAACAATGGAAGGCTCCTGTTGTATGTGTAATTCAAACATGCCCATGTAAAACAATGAATAGAGTTATTTCCTATTGCTACCAGTTCCTCAGCTGCAGAAAATCCCACAACTGTGGGGAAGTTCAGCTTTCAAGCGCCTTGGTTTGTGCATAATTCCTTTTGACAATGTGGTATACTGATGCTCGTTCATTTGAAATAGTAATGACCATTTCAGGGTGTCCTTTGCTATATATTGAGGTGTCAGTAGTGATAAAAAAAATCTTTACTGTTTAAGGACAAAGCCATGTGAATTTAAAGTCTGACATCTCATGCTAGCCTATTGTGTCCTGCTTGTTACCATATCCCAGGAAATACCAAGAATAAAAATTAACCAACATGCATTCTTTCTACCCAAATTACAAGACTATCTTGGATGACATTTTTTAACCCATGAAAATATCACCAGTAGTGTGGTGTGACCCAAAACAGGAGGAAGCTCCTGCTGTCCTATCTGACCTTGCCAAGTGTAGCTGTCTTAAAGACCGGTCCACGTTTTCCCATTCATCTGCTGAGCAGGTGTGCCCCAGCAGCCAAGTCAGCCAAGCGCTTGATTTCTGCAGAGCACCTTCCTCCCCACCTCACAGCATCACCACTTCAGGTCTGCTGTCAACTGGGAGCTTCACTGCGGCAGGTGCCGTGCTCCAGGGCTGGATATCCCTTTCCAGTGGAAGGCAGGTATCATTCTGGTGCTTGAGTTCGAGTGGGAGCCGGACAGGCTGGTGCCTTGTTTAGCTACCCTTGGTGGTTGTGAAGGGTCTGATACCACCGTGCAGGACCTGAGGTAAGTGCACTGGATGGACTCCAGCAAGGTGCCAATGGCTCCACAGGCACAGGACAGGTTTCCTGTAGCTGCGTTCAGTCTCTGTGCACCTGAGCGCCATTAATACCAATGAGACAGAGGTGCCTGCGTAGCTGTAAAAGTGTGGCTGTCTTCCTAGGGAGTAGGGTGTTACCTAATTGCTGTACTGGTGGCATTTAACAAACTGATGTTTGGGCAAACCTCTCCCCCTCCCCTCATGCTGCCATGGGTGTGATGTGAGCAGGGGCAGGGTCTCGCACACCACCCTGGAAGGCTGGACCAGGCTCCAGAGCCTGCTCCCAGCAGCCCAGCGGACTCCACCAGCCTCCGGGGCTTTTGATGACAGTTTTGTCTCACTGCAGATTTCTGGCCATCGGGGCTGGCCTGAGCCCACCAAGCAGCCTTACAAATGCCCATCATGCAGAAATAGCAATTAGTGTCTGCCATCAAGGGCCAAGCTTGAACTCACGAACCAGAGAACCTCCCTGTCCTCTGATACGGCCTTTCAATGCCACGAGCCATGAACTGGATGCCAGTATCTTTGAAAGCCAATTCCTCCAAGCTCCCATCTTGTACTTTCCAGCCCAGGCCTCCACAGAATTCCTTCTTCCCGCAGCAACTTCTCACACGAGGTCCTTGTTAAGCAGGTGCAATGCTGTAGCTGTGTGAAGACTTTGTGCTGCCTTCACAAGACACACACGATATCTGGGCTCAGTGTTATCTCCTCCCTCACCCCAGCTGAGCTCACAGGATGGTGAGCAGGGTGAGGGAGAAGGTCCTCCCAAGTGAGAGTGGTGTGTGCTGCACCTCTAGTGCTGAGGCTACATATGACGTGTAGGTGGTCTGTCTGCACCAGGACCTAGAGAAGACCCATGCATCAAATCTGGGAGGACAGGGAAGCACTGGTTCAGGGCAGGTGGCCAAAATCATGGTGAGGAAGCTGTGCAGCTGCTTAACTATTCCTCTAGGCCTGGCTGTGGACACGCACACCACCGTGGCTGGTGTCAGCATGTCTCTGTGCATCCCTGCAGGCAGGTGCCATCCTTTTGCCCCTTCTACCAACAGCCATGTCACATACACCGCTGCTTCCTAGCCCCACGATTAGCTCCCCCATCTACCTAAGTGTTCACAGGGCTGCCTCATCCAGCCTTCTTGCAGAGCAAGGACTGCAGTTTTCGAGTGTTGCAGGACTGACCAAAGGGTCCATTTGGTGAGCCAAGACAAAATTTCTTCCCTTGGGGCTGTAAGTGTCAGATGCTGATGTATCTCGCTTCTAGGACAACTTAAGCAGAATATGGACTTCAACGTTTTGTTTTAACAAAACAGCCCATGACAGTAGCCTAGTGAGGATTACAAGCCTCAGGTTTACTTCCCAAAAGCAAAGGAGCTCAGGAATTCCTTTGGTGGTCCTAATGTTTGTCAGAGGAAAAGAAGACCTTGTGACTTTGCAGAACAAATGTTCCTCACCCCCACTGGCACCTTGCAGGAAGGAGCCTGGGGAGGCGCAGAATGTGACCTGAATCTTCCCTGTGGCTCAGGGTAGCCTAAGTTATTCTGGGGCAGATGTTGCCCTCTTGAAACCCACTTTTTTGATCCATTATCTCAAAAGTTGCGACTTGCTGCTTATATCTTATCCTTGCGTCTGCCAGGAGTCATTGCCATGTCTGGATCAGCAAGACTGGTGAACTTGTCTCATTATCTCCTTGCCGAAAACTTACAAGCGTTACTTATTCTTGGATACTTGTAGTATTTATGTTTTTCCTACCCAGAAGATTAGCTCAGGCATAGCAGAGCAAACCCATCTTTTGGCATTAACTTAGCCTGGGCTGGCTGTCATTTTACAGTAGCTGCACAAAAAGAGTAACTAGCAACAGCACTTACAAATCACAGATTATATTGTATTGGTTTAGCTCATATTGTTTGCTTTAAATTTATATTGTGCTTTAAATGCCAGCCATTAAAATTATTAGGGCAAGGTTTGCCCTCAGTTTACAGCCCCTCTCCCCAGCAGCTCATAAGAGAAGCTGCTGCACAGTTGTCCTGGTCTCTCTTTAGTTGTGCAGTAGAAGCCACAGAGAGTATCCAGAGAGTCATAACACAGCCTGGAGCTGTTTCACTTCCAGACATGATTTGCATTTGGAAATCCAGGTACAGAACCAGGCAAAGGGCATTAGCAAGCTGCATTTCATTTGCTCCACCTGTTCACCTTCGTCACCCCCTTGCCCCCTGCCCCAATCCCCACCCTAAATCCATGGCATCTCTCTGGTGCAGTGATGCAAAAGGGAATAGGGACTAAACAGCCCCACTTTGTCTTTGGTAATAGATTATTTTGGGTTGGTATCTAAGCCTAAGGAAGACCCTTTCTTTTTCAGGAGACTGCTTTATTAATGTATTCTTTTTGACTGTCATTATTCTCTCTCATGTGTTGCTTTGCATTTTTGTAGTCTGTCCTCATATTTCCTGTAAAACATAGTTTTTAAATAGCTTCAGTCGTGCATACAGAACTTTCTGTGGATGTTCGTAATCTGTGAAAACAAGATTTGTAGCATAGGAACTAATACAGTCCTAAGCACAGAGACACAAGTGACACTTCTTCAGGGCCCTTAAACCGATGAATACAGTCTTATTTTGGCTTATGACAAATCCCAGCGATGAAATGTCAGCAGAGTTTACACAGAAGTCTACCTATCATGGGCAGTGCAAAATTAACCCCTTCTAGCACCACTGCCAGGACAGAACACAGCTGTTGTGTCCTTCTGCAAGCATTGAACAAGCAGAGAAGAAGGAAACGGGAGCAGAAGTATTGCCAAACACAAGCAGAGCAGAGACCCTGTGAAGCTGACCACACTCTGCAGGGTGTGACAAACTAAATAAGACATGACTTGCTTGGGAGTTGTCCCAGGCAGCGTTTTCCAGACACGCCTGGTGTGGGCAATGACAATTTGTCCAGAATTCCTGAATGGAAGCTTGAACCAAAATCACAGCTACTTTCTAGGCTCAGTTATAGCATTACATGTGATGCCCAGGTCTCTCAGCTTCCACAGGATAGTTTCTGTGTGAGACAACGTCGGACAAAGTTTCAGTGGGAAACTTGAAATATATCTTGCCATGTAATTCCCTGATTGTTCGTTAACAGTGCATGTGGTGATCCAGAAACACAACGGCAAGACACAGTCCGCCGTTGGGAGCGTTGCATGAGCCAGTGGGTGGCAAGATGGCAAGACACTAGTGGTAGAAAAACATTAACATGTCCCTTGGGAGAAGCGTGGCAAGAAGGACCAGGAGAAAATGGGATCTGGAGATTCAGTTGTAGGAGAACCAGTGGAGGTGTCTAAACGAGGAGAGCTGAAGGTCTCTCTGCAGGAGGCAAAGCAGTGGGTGGCAGGTCCAATGGTTTCCTACATGAGGTTAAGACAAAGAGGTAAGGAGGAGAGGGATCCTACATGAGGTTAAGACAAAGAGGTAAGGAGGAGAGGGAACAAGCGAAATGTTTTGTGGAGATGCAACTGAGAACTTTTTGTAAATGCAACTGCAGAAAAAGCATGTTGAGGAAAGAACTGGATTTGGGGAGTATCAGAGGGGGTGAAGGAGTGGAACTGACCCCCGCATCGGCCTGGGAGAGCAGACAGAGGACACCACAGGTTTGTACAATGGAGATGCACAGTGGGACAGCAGCAGCCCAGGTACGCTGAAGAAAATCTCCTCTGTTGTCTTGTGCCTTTTGCAGGGGATGGAGATGGAGCTCTGGCAGTAGCTTTGGCTGGAAACTATGCTGGAAAATCACAGAGCTGCTCCCGCACTGCAGTAAGAGCAATTTGTGAAGTGTGTCACCCTGAGGTCAGGCAGCAATGGGAGTAGGGGACGCCTTGCACAAAACAAGGAAACTTTGGGAGGCAGGAAGACTTGTGCAACCCTGACATTTTATTGTTGCTAACTAAATTAGCTATAAAGCTGAATTGTAAGAATAGGCCAGCTTTGAGACTATTTAGCGATACACATATGTGCTTATAGGCTTTGTTTCTTTTTTTGTAGGCTTTGTTTGGGTCAATGGGGAGTGCTAGCTATGCCCAGGAAGCTGTGGTGTCCACTGCACTGGTAAGGGAAGAAAGCATTAATCAGGAAAAATTGCTTAGAAATTCAGAGTTATTATCCTGGCTTGTTCAGAGACTTTATTACAGCATCACCTTCTTTCCTCTTCCAGATGTACTGAGCAATTCCAGTTCCTGTGGAAGTTTAGTGTAGGTGCAGGCATCTATCTGCTTTGAAAATCATGTGGTATAATGCTCCCCATGTGTGCTCCGTCCCTAAATCCCATATAGACACAACTGCCCTATGCCTTTTGACTGAAAGGCAAGTTGAATTAAACACAACCATTAAAGGCAGTTTAACTACGGCCTCTGTGTCTCAGCCCATGCTCTGGCAAAATGCATGTACTTTCTTCACACAGACAAGTAGGATAAGACATAAAGCTTCATTCCTGATGCAAGACACAATGAAAAGCCAAAAAAAAATAGAAAGAAGAAAGAGAAAAATAGGAACAGGAGGGCTGACAAAAGGATGGGTAAGAAAAGTAGAATGAGTATATTGGAAAAGAAATCGCCTTAAAGGAGAAGGAGGAGAGGCACAGAGAAGAGGCAATATGGTGCCGACAGGGTCTGGCTGATGTCTCTCGTACGCTTTGCCCTCCCCTGCAGCAGTGACTCCTCCAGCAAGAGAGGAGGGTGATTCGGGGGCTGAAGCATGCGGCAGAGGGGCAGGACAGGAGCACTGGGGGAGCCATGGACCCCGGCTCCGCCTGCCGGCTGCTGTGTGAGTAGTGCTTCCCAAGGGAGTTGGGTCAGGCGGTAACTGACTCACGGGTTCGTTACATTGTGTGGTTGCACATATCAAAAATACGCAACAAATCCAGCCGGCATTCTTTGTACTGCACGATGTCACAGGAAAAAAAACAGATGAAAATAAATGCGTTATACTGGGCACAAGAGGAGTCTGGATGTTCCTTCCCAACACACCTTTCCCCTTTCAGGGCTTTGCTTTAGGTTTCAAGCACCCTTTATAGAGAGAAAAACTGTAGCCCCGTTCCTGAGGCTTTTGGGTAGCCAGACTTCTCTCTCCTTGCATTTTGGTCACTGGTTGTGCTTCTCAGAGGCCATTTTGTCATGTTGTAAGGTAAGACAAGGCTGTGACCCAGATTCTGGTCTCTTGGGTGCTGTGGCTCAGCTGCATATACTAATGTTGCTTGGGGTTTCACTGTTTCTACCCTTCCTACTGTTCTTGTAAATTTGATTTCCCACTGCAACACATAAAGAGCAACAATACGTGCTCCGAGGCATCGTCTCTCATCTATTCATCCTCATCCATGAGAAAAAGTCCCTCTCAAAAGCACTTTGCTTGTATTCATTTGGCTTCTGCTCTTTTTCATATCATTTAATATTTTCACTGCATTTTTTTCTGTGATTCTTTCCGTAAGACCTCAGGTAAACCACAGAGCACTAAACAGAACTGCAGCTGCCTCCCAGGACAATAAAAGCTAAGGGTCAAATGAAGAAGAAAACATCACTTAAAGGTGGCCCTATAAAATGTGCATTTCAGGGGCAGCGCAGGAGTCTGTGGTACACATTTGTGACTAACAGCTGGTTGCCCTGTCCTACAAACACTCTTCCTGCTGCAAGCACATTGGAAGGCATTTTAAGGCCAGTGCTGGCTAAGGAGAATTGGTCTGACAGACAGCACCGAAAGACCACAGGAATCCTGCATGCAGAATAATTCCTGGAGGAGGAGCCTTTTGTATTTCGTGTATCATAGCATCCCTCAGAATTTCATAGTGTTTTACTCCAAATAACAGTATGTTATGTACGTGTGTTATTATAAATTTTTCACTGGTTTCTTAGAGGGACGCTTTGTAAGATGGGTTTGAGCAAAGTTCAAAGTCTGCCTCTGTCCCTCTCCACTTGTTTCCTCAAGGGCAAGCAGCTGGAATTACACATCCCTTGTGCTCATCACTTGAGAGAATAAATGATTGCCTGCATCTCTGTCTGGTTACCTAAGGAGCAGGGAGAGCAAAACAAGCATAATGTCAGGCATGGCTTTGCAGTAGGACCCCCCTCTATGTAGTTGCAGTCAACTTATTTATTGTCATGTAGGACACCACAGCTGGGAAATAACAGCTCGCTGCCTCATTCCAGTGTCTGGAAGAGGCATATGACCATCTGATCCCATTCCAGAAATTATCTCCTGTGCAAAGCTTGCATCTATTTTTTGTTTCTTTCTTAACAGCGGAAGAAAGGCTTCTGGATGTATGCACGTGGCCCACACTAATACTTTCAAAAGGCTTTAAGGTTTCTGCCCAACACCTTCTCAGCATGAAATCCTTCATGCACCTCAACAATACTTTGCAAATATTTTTATCGTCATTCCGGTGGCCATAGCGTAAGGAGCATTCAGAAGGACACAGCTCGCTGGACTGCAGCGATGGGGCGGGTGGAGCCCAGCCCTGGGCACGCTCCACCGCTCTGCGCCCTGCCGGGCTTTTTTCTGCCTGTCCTCCTTGGAGCTGCCCTGTGTTTGCGAGTTAAAAGAAAACTGCAGCCACATTATGGAGGCCAGCAGCATGAAAGTACAGTGCAAGAAGCACTTCTCACCACGAATAAACAGTGAAATGCATTTTTTTTTAAAGTTGCTAATTCCACGTGGCATTTCTGAGCTCATCGTTGGAAACATCTATCTTGTTAAAAAGTGATGTCATTTTTGACACTAGTAGTATTAGAAGAGACTGCAAACAAGTTCTCAACATGCTTTAATGATGATTTAACAATCAGGAAAGTGATCAATATTTTAGGGAAAAAAAAATTCCGCTGTGCCTTTAGCAGAATCCATTTGTGCCCATACTGAACTGCGCCTACAGATCTGCAGGTGAAAATACCTGATTGCATGTGCCAAAAATGTACACATGAAATATTATACCTGCAACACTTAGTGCCCATCGTGGAATTAAAAATCCCTTCATCTTTCCAAGTCTCTGATAAAACCAATCCCACCTATCTCTCTGGTGAATCTATAAAATAAACCTTTACACCTGTTTTGTATTACATCTTTTTGTGTTTAAAAACAACAACAAAAAAAACTGGAGAGGTTTTGATAAAGCACAATAGCTAGCAAAGGCACCTGAATGTCATTTACTGATAGAACTGGATGACATTTGGATTTCACATCCTGGTCACAAAATGAGATTACGGCATTCAAAACTGCCTGGATAATTGATGTGCAGATACTTTTTTAAAAAGTGGATAATCCAAACTGATTTGTTTAAAAAAAAAAAAGAGAGAGATCTCAGGTTTCTTCCTTTTTAATGCTGATTCATTCCAGCGCTATGACACTGAGTGGAAGCTTTTGAAATGGTTTTGGGTTTTTGTTTTGTTGGTTTTGTTTTGTTCAATGAATTGTTCTTATTGTTCTCCTACACAATAAATATTCTTATACGATTATTTATTCATAGACAAAGTTCCTGAAAATGTCACAGGTAAGTATGGAATCTATGTCCTCCCTCTTTGGGAGAAATAGAGTAATATTTTCTGTAGTGAGATTATTTAGTGTCTTAAATTAGCCTGTTTTGTTTGTTTGTTTGTTTTACTGAATAGATGCTCTGAACTTTCCAAACCTGAATCACTTGAAATCACTACTCCCCTCAAAAATCTTGGTCCTGCAGCAAAATTCTGTGTGTGACCTCATTTCCTTAAAGGTCTTTTTAACATGACACCAAACTGGAATGATCTGGTTTAGGCTCCAGAATACTCATGTTATTATTGATAGGAAGTCATACTAATGCTAATTGTCACTTAATGATATTTGGTCCTTTATAAGAAGTAAAAAAAAAAAAAGATTGTATTAGATAAAGTATATCCAAAGGGACAATTTCTGAGGGCCTTGTTCCATGTATGTTCAATTCTTTGAGTCACATTCTCTCTTTGAAGTTAATAGGAGTCTCTCTACATATAGCAGTGTAGGATTTGACCCAAGATTGTGGGCACCATGATATTGATGAATAATTTTTCCACCTCTTTCCTCACAATTAAAATCCCTGTGGGTATTATGCCAGCAAATATCTTATTGCTGTGACGTTTAAAATATTACATTTACGTCTAGTGAGAATAATAGCTACATTTTCATTTTAGAGCACACGTGATAATCACAAGCCACTGGAAACTGAGCTTAGCTCACTTGGAGCTGTGTTCATGCCTATTATTAGTGGCAAGATAATTGCATTATATCACACAGGAGCTGCTCTGAACTGTAGTCCAAAACTTGATGTTACATACAATAAAGTGTGAGAAGAAGCAAAAGACATTTTGCTTCTTATTTTCTTCAGTCCTTCCTGGTTTGGAGGTGGACCAGGTATCATAAAACACAACTGGGGAAGCCAAGACCTCATGGAAAGGCTGCTGGAGTCCACACCTTTCAATGCTGGGCAGGAAACTGGTGTGCAGCCTCGGGGGCTGCTCTCCAGGCTGCAAGCCCCAGGCTGACACTCCTGGAAAGCTTCAGGATGTGTGCCTGGCATGGGCACCGTGCACCTCCCAGTCGCTACATGGTGGTCAGTTCGGTGCGAGGAGAAGGCGTCCCTCATCTACATGACAGACGTCAAGCGGAGCAGCATTTCCAAGCAAGTGGGATTGCTAAGCGGGCAGAAATGAATAGGGTGGTGGCAACAGGCAGTGGATAGAGTGCAGACTGCAAGTGACACTGAGAGAAAACTGGAATATCCAAGACTGGTATATTTTGCTTAAAGGATGCACTACAGTAAAAGCTAGCTCAGGTGGGGGATCTGAGGTAGAAGCGGACAGTACAAGAGTACCAGAAAGCTGAATATTGTTCTATTTCCTCTAGCCTTTACCCTAAATTTATCTCAGATTTCATCTGAAATGGGAACTGTATGGAAAGAAATATCCTTTCTCTGACTACCTATTCTCCAACTTTCACTAATTCTCTGAAACAACAGCTGTGACCCTATTAATCATGCAAGGTATTATTGACTTGGGGGATTTGTGTGCCCATATACATGTCTGCATGCATGTGAGCAGGTTTGTAAGACAGTCTGTACTTCCATCCCTAGTACAAAGCACCAGCCTGATATTTCTAACCTAACTTAAATCTGGGAACCTGTGAAATAGAGAAAATATTTTCTTGTGTGCGGTGCAGAGAGACCCTTTTGGGAAGTAAAAAGCTTTAGGCAGGGTGTCAGAGGTATGAAGACAAATGTCTCAGTCACTCTTCTGAGTCTGCTTCCAGTTGTACTGTTGCAAAGAAAAGCCTTCAAAACCTGAAGCAGGCAGTGGCACTTGGTCCTGGCAGCCAGGCTGGTGCAGTAGCTGGGAGGTGTAGATGGCCCCAGCCTATGGTGCAGGCTGCAGCATGGTGCCAGTTTGTCCTACTGCCCTGGCCAGGCTCAACAGCCAAGCAGAGGGGCCCAAACCACACTTGGATGGGAGATGACTTGGTAATCCTTGGTGCACCACGATGCTGAGAAAGCTCCAGCTTCCCACTGGACTCACGAGGGATGCCAGGTGTTAGGTGTTGCTCTGGTAGGCTATGTAAGCCATGCTCAGAAAGGAAAGGCCTGATAAAAAGGAGTCTTGGCTCTCCACACTGGGCTGGAGGGGCTGTCCAGCCAACTTAACGCTGTGGTATGATGTTCCAGCTGGCTGGTGATGGTGGAGTCTTATTTGTCCCCCAAGAGCCCTGGAAGAAGTTATATTGAAATGAACCTGACCAACATACTCTGCCAGAGCAGGTTTTCATGGGAATATATTACTTCCATGACTTGGCATCCCCCCATGAAACATGCCCCAGTGGTCTTCACTAGCCTTCCTGCTTTATTTTCTGAATGCGTGAATCCACAGTCTCCCAAAGCTACCCATTTCCCTGTTTTCTCAGTCTAGCAGGTGAAACACCTGCAAAACACTTTGCCAAACCAGAACTTTTCAACAATTTCTCTTCTGCAAGAAACAAAATAACCTAATCCCACACTCTAGTTTGGAAATTTACATTTTTATTTGAAATAAGAAATATTTTGAGTACATAAGCATCCCTGCATGACTCTGTTGCCAACTTGGAGGCAAATGATGGTATTTTAGACATCTCTATTCTTAACAACTCTATCATGCATGTGTCCTAGAAAGGAGGAGCATCACATCACGCAGACCTAGGGGGTCACTGAAGGGCAGAGAACACTATGGTGAGGAGAAGGTCACTGGACTATGTAAACATAGACCATTAATTACAGGCTGTGAGATTCAGGATGGGCTTCCTGTGGTCTGATTTTGTTAAAGGTGTGCTCAGCCTTTGTAAGCCTGAGAAGTACAGAAGCAAGGGGTGA
This sequence comes from Chauna torquata, assembly GCA_013399475.1. Taxonomy (NCBI): domain Eukaryota; kingdom Metazoa; phylum Chordata; class Aves; order Anseriformes; family Anhimidae; genus Chauna; species Chauna torquata. The sequence continues at coordinate 24,951 of VXAL01003392.1, read as the reverse complement.
CAAATGGTTTAATGATTACAGGATGGTACGCCATATCACATGTTCTTGGTCCTTAGCCTGACCCAACTCCTGACCTGTTATATGACTGTAAGCAAATTCCTTTACTGTTCCAGTCCAAACTGTGCTGTCTGCATCCAGGCAAAACAGTCACTGCAATAAAATTCTGTCTTGCTGAATGTTATATAGCTAACCACAATAATGTTTTTCCTTCCTCTTGCCCACAGCAAGATCTTCTGGTACCATAGTCCCCTGAGGGATGAGGCTAAATGTGGCAGAATTTGGCAACAGGCTGTGATCAAAATCCGATCTGAACACCCGTGTACAGCAGTAGTGACCCACTTTCACTCTTTATTTCCTCCTCTCATCCATGGTTCTCGAAAATCACTTGCCTCTAGCATTGTCACTTCTTTAACTTCCAGCCTAGAAGATCTGCTGTGCCAGAGCACCCCATGACTCAGAGAGATCCAAAAAGCCTGAGCTTAGCAGCATGCCTACTGAACTGAGACAAATAAGATGAGCAGGTCAGTCTGACGAGCTAATCAGAACTCTCCTCTAAGAAAGATAATGCTTCCAGGACATACTCCACATATTGCAGAAAGCACGTGGAACAGAGCCAAGGTAGAGATACCAACTCCAGCATAACCCACGTTCCCTCAGACTTGCTCATCCTCAAGGACAGTTTGTCTTTTGACCTAACATTCAGAACCCTTAAAAGTACAAAATCTTTTCCCTTCTTTCTTAGCAGTGGATGTTTCTTATCTAATCACTTTCTCTATCTAATTTTGTCCCAAAACCGGGGATTCTGCAGCTACTGAAACAATGTCTCCAAGTGCCCCAGACAGAGTTAGGCACAAGAGAGACCCTCCGAGATTCCTCACATATCCTCCACAAGAGCCCTTAAGGCCTGTGTTTGTGACACTAGAGGGTCTTGGAAGGCTACTTAGCCATGGCAATAGAACTGAAGCTGTTACATCTCTTCTCTGTCTCAGGCAGGAAGAGCATGTGTTGTGGCAGAAGAGCTATAGATGGTACCTACTGAGTCCACACAGCTTCATGAATGTCTCTTCAAGTCCAGTCATATTGCTGAGGCAAGCACCCTCAAGTCTGTAAGTCATCATCCCTCTAATTTACTTATTTTTGGACACCCCACAGCACTTTTCTCAATCTTAAAAGCACAACAGAAGATCTCTGTTGAAGAAGCAAGTAAGCCACCCATCTTTTCTGATCTAACCTCCTCTTATCTAGACAGCCATATCAGCTCACTGTTTTCCAATGGTCTTGTTCAAATATCAAAAATATAGCACATTAGCTGAATGGCACCCTGGGACTGACCCACCGTTCAGACAGCAGTGGTCATATCCATTCCACGCATGGTTTAGCCTTCAGATGAATGGCAGGTAACTGATGAACAGAAGCCCCCCTCTTCCACAGTGCATGCTGATCCACAGCTTTAGTTACCTCCAGCCAGTGCATTCATGAACCCCTTTAAAAAAAAAAAAAAAAAAACTCTCAGCCTTTCTAAGAAAAGCCATTATGTGAATTCCAAATGTTGCTATTTTGCTTTGGGTCACAAGTGAAACAGCTTTTTTTAGTTCCATTATTCTTTATAATTTTTGCATTGGACAGGAATAGTAAGACTTTGCAGATCGATACATACATACTAAGGGAAGATCTGTAAGAAAAATAATGCAGTTCTTATCTGCAATGTGCCTTTTTAATAAGAATCACCTACCACTGTTCTTCACGTCTTGTAGCACCAAATTCACATGCAGGTCTAACACCGAAAATAAATAAGCAGTGACTGACTCTCTCCCTCTCTCCCCCTGTATGTGTGTGTGTGTATAGTATGGCAGATACTGGGGCAGATCGTCAGCTGGTGTAAATCAGCCTAGGTCCATTGACTTTAATGGAACTTTGCCAACTTACCCCAGCTGAGAATCTGATTATTGTTTTGTAAGTTCTTGCATTAAAGATAAGCATTCACATTCTGCTCTGTTACACTGGTGTAAGTGGGAGTAACTTCACTGGAGTCTCTGGAGTCTTGCTCGATTTACATACCTAGAGAACAGAATTTAGTTCAAAATCTTAGTGGCAGTTAAAGCAGTTTTCACCTCTACTACATTTCATCTCTAACCTTTTCCTTAAAAAAAAAAAAAAGAAGAAGAAGAAGAAGAAATATTGGGCTGTCATGGAAATTCTCAACTAAATCTTTTTTCTCTGACTCTCATTTGCAGGCTTTGTGCAAATAGTTTATTTGATTTGACACCTACTGCACAAAAGGTTGCCCCTTCTGTTCTATCAAGGCTGGTATCAAGAAAAGAGAGAGTAAAATCGCACAGCTGGTAATACAGAGAACCCAAAAATATACAAAGACGTACCAGAGGGAATAGTCATCAACATAAAGTGAACAAGCACCCAGACTATTGATTACATGCTGCTCACAGAACACCAGGCATTTCTGCCAACTTCTTTCCACTCTTACACTGAGCTGCAGACAGCATGTTGTACTTTGCATCATCAGTTTTGATGAATAATGCACTGATAAACACTGCAGCCAATATTCTGGAGGAGCTGAGAAGCCAGATGTCATCTGGACCTCCAATAGTTTTAACCCTGGGTCTCTGACAGACACAGAAATAAACACTAGACACGCACCACAGAATGGGCAATTCCTAAATCCGAGGTTAGGTACAATGTTTAGCTGGCAGACACAGGAAAAATGGATGGGCATTGTAATTCCTTCACAAGCTACTTCCAGAGGAGCTAAGATAGTGAGAGAGCTCCCTGGCATCATCTGCTCACTGGAAAGACCTGGCAGGTGCAATGTCCAAGTTTAAGTTGGGGTGCCCAGACAAAAGAAACGCTGTTAGCTGCATCGGCTCAGCCCTGCGAGGCACTGCCTGGTTCCATTTCGGAGTGAGTGAAGGGCTCAGAGGACTCGGCACCTTGCAGAATCAGGATGCCTACTCAGAAGAGCAGATGCATTCATCCCACGGCCATGGTTTTGATGTGTCAGGATGGCAATCAGCTGGGTGTCTTAGAGATACGCCAAACCCTTTCTGCTCACAGGCAGCAATGTGTGTTGATGTTTCTCAATCCTTAAATGTCATTTGGTATTTATCTTACATGTATCCTCACCTGTGAGGCTTGGTTCTTAGAAAAGCGATCTGTGGGCGCCCAAGGTCTACCCACTGAAAAGGTCAGTGTTCAGGGGATCTCAAGACCTGTGAAGGTTTCAAAAGTGAGTCTTAGCAGCACCAGCTGCCCTTTAAAATCTCACATGATTTAGCAATATCATCACTGAGCTTAAGCAGTTTTGGAAGTAAGCTATTCTACACACCCATCTCAATAATCCAAGGTCTCAGCATGCTACATAAAAGTACAATTTACTTTTTTAATAAACGAGGGAAAAGTCTCTACCTTCCCCAGAATTACAGTGTAAAGGGCTCATTGCTAACTTGAAATTCTGTTTAAGGAAGATCTGCTTATATAAAAAGCCAAATTAGGCTCTCAAAGGCTCAGCGTATGCCTAAGCAATGGAAGAGTAGTTTCTCTCTGCTGGCACTGCAACATTGCTAGGGTCAGGAAGCCCCCTCATGGTTTGCTCACCAGGAGGAGAGATGTATTATTTGAAGCATCCTAAATGTTCTGCTTTATTTTACCACCAGAATTTCCCAAGAAAAACTGCATGTAGAAAAGAATATATATGGCTTAAATATCGGGGAGAGTGTTTTCCCTCTATTTACTTTCTCTGCTTTCTTTTGCGTCTGAGTAACCATTCTCGGCGTAGCTGGCAAACATTCTAAGACATGTCCTACTCCTGCATTGAGGGGAAATCCAAAAATAGGTAACATGCTCCTTATAAATGCTATTCCTTTTCCATTCAGCTTGTCAAATAACTGACAAATGTGAAGCATGAATAAGGACCTCTTAAAGGTATGAAACAATCCAAGAAGAAAACTGGCATGCATCTTGGAAGTGGTTAAAACAAGGTAGTAGATCAGGAAACGCTTACATAGATAAGGGGTAAGCTGTAAAAAGGCAGAGGCAGTGACTATAGTGGAATTTCAATTATACTGACATTGATGGGCATAGCTGTAGTGGAGTCATTAAGGTTGGATGCATGTTTCTGAGTGGGGTACCAAACTGTTTTTTTCAGTTTGAGGAGCAATCAACAAGACCAGGGGCTATTTTGGACTTAGTCCAAGGAAATGAAACTAAGTGAAATGAATAATATAGAAGATAATAAACCCTTAGGGCTAGGTTATAATATCATCAAATTGGAAACACTTCTGAAAATATTTGTGAATGGTTATAAAAGTACAGTAATTTTGAGGATGGAATGAGTTGAAGAAAGTTGATTGGAATCAACTGTTTGTGGACAATAATGGAAAAGCATGCAGTATTTAAGAAATGGAGAGACTGCTATTTCTGTTCAGTTTATTAGAATCAAAGTCAAAATGATAGCAAAAACAAGCTAATGTGGCCTCAAAAAAATGTAATAAAGGTATCAAAATGCTTTCCTTATTTAAAAGGGCAGGCATCTTTGAAAAATGGGAAGGTTTGGCAGTTTTAAAATGAATGAGAACAACATCAAGAGAATACCAACAATGAATAATATCCATTAAATATTTCAATCAAGATTGAAGCCAAGTTGCTCAAGTGTATGCATGCAATGTAAATGGTAAAAAAGAATAAGAAGAAAAAAAGAAAGATGATAATGAAACATGGAGCCCTCTCATTCATATCTATTTCCATAAATCAAAGGACCAGTGCTCAGGTTGCAATTCCCATGGCTTCAGCAAAGGGATGATACAAGTTAGGGCTCTTCAAGGAGGGGGCCCTAAAAGAAGCTGATTGCTGCTGGAAACCAGGATAACAACTCCTGTACAGTAAGGGTTTGATGCCACTCTTGTGATGCTGAAGACCATTTAGAAGTGGCCACTTTAGAGTCAGCACAGGGTCTACGTTGGCAACATGGTGGTTACTTTCACTTGCCATGACAACCAGGAGGATGCAAGGTGAAGCAGTAAATCTTGATCCATACAAATGAATCCAAGAGCACAGTCAAATGATCAGAGAGGTGGTTCAAGCACATCCATTTTGTTTCTCAGAGAACAACCTCCCACACACACAGTCGGGTACTCTGCCTCACCTGAGATGGCTGCAATTTCCAGCTGAGGGGGGCAGTGACTTCTCCCAGTAAGCTACCTTTACTGGTTACCCGTGTTTTCAGCCACCACTTCTGAGCAAACTCTTGGTATCTCTCCTGAGGGCAAATTTGTGACACCAGAGAGGACCCTCTTCATTCTGCTTAACTAGTGGTACAGGGCCAGAGTTGCCTGGCTAAATCTTACCCAGGGAAAGAAACTGAAGACATTGCCCAGTAAGAGTCTCTGCCAAGAGATGGACAGACAGCATAAGCTAGAGAAAACGAGGCTGTGTAGTGGGTAAGAGGAATGTGCTGAGGAAGGTACTTTGCCTCTTCTTGGGGAGAAACAAGATGTCCTTGGTGAGAGCTTGCTGCAGTCAGCAGAGAGCCCGGCCAGGCAGAAACCGGGCTGGCCGTGCTTGGCTGAGCAGCAGTTCATCCACCCATAGGGATGTGTCTATCAGCTGGCAGCATCTCCTGCTGCTGTATAGAGCCCGTGATGGAGCCCAGGGAAGGAGGTGCCAGAGCCTTCCCCCTTCCTTCCCCACACTGGCCTAGATCACCAGCCAGACATGCCATGATATCACCAACAAAGCCAGGCTCCAGCCTTCTCTGTTGTCCAGAAAGGCTGGAATTACTTATTTCTTTTCAGCCTTGTAAGGTGGAAAGCCCAAGATCCCAGGGTGCTTCTTCATATCCCAAATTTCAAAGTAGGCCTCGTGTCTAGCACCCAAGCTCCAGGACAACTCTTCTAGCTTTCCAGCATGCTTAAGCTGAAGATTAAATGGTGAATTTTCCTGTGCTGCACCACAGTCTCAGAACCTAGAAAGGGACCAATTTAAGTGACTTTTTTCTTCAGCTACAAATTTTGTACTCCATTTTCACCAGATACATAAGACCGTTGAAAACAGAGACACACCTAAATCTTTGTTTTGGGAGACACACCAGCTCTCACATGGGTGAACCTCCCTGTAAAATGCTGAAACTACATGCAGATGAATCCCAAAGACAGCTGTTTTCTGGTTTTCATGGTCTAAAGAACCTCTAATGGTTGAACCTCACAGTAAGCCCCATGACCAGATTTGCACAATGAAGGCCAAAGGCAAGAACAGACTGAGTGGGATCATGGCTGGTTTCTGGACCATGCTGCCATGGTTCAGTGGGAATTAGGAGCAATATTGTGTTCAACAGAGTTTTATGAAGGAGTAAACATGGAACAGGTCAGAGACAAAGAAGGCAGTTAACTCTCTGACTGGCAGAAAATGTGGTTTGGGCTTAAAAGATAAAGATGAAAGGCAGTTGATTTTTTCCAGTTATGTGTTCTGGAAATGAATCCAGCTCAAATTAAGCTTATCAAGAGGTCCAAATTGTAGATGGGGACCTTGCAATTATGGGCTGGGATGTTAAATGTGTCCAAATACAAGCAAGATCAATACTTTCTGTGCTACCTTTCACTCATCATTGAGACTCCTTGGATGTAGAGGATGGTCCTGAGTGGAACTGGAGTTTATTGTGTGAATCCTCTCCCCTCAAGCACTTTGGCACCTACCAAGTGCCAAGCATCCCTTCAGCTGTCCCCACAGCCTGCCTTTACCTGTGGCTGCTGCATCACTGGTTCACATGGCCCTCTGGAGCTCACAGGCCCCCTACTAGCCTTTACTGCAAGCTGGCCTGGGTAAGATGGCTCACACTGTGCTTGCAAAAACCACAAAACTCCATTGAAATTTCAGCCCTGCAATAGTGATCCAAATTTCCATGAGCCCATAAAAAACTAGTGGGGAGAATGCAAGATCATGCATACTTGTGCAGAATTATTTGTCGCCTTGGCAGGAAAGCTGAGAGGAGGATGTAAAGGAGCAGGAACAAGTGCAAGAGCAGCAACAGTGGGGGCAATGTCCTTCTCTCCGGAAAATTCAGAACTATGGAGGCACAAACATCTGTTTCCAAAGAAAATGGATACTTTTTTTTTTTTTTAAGTAAAATCTGGAGAAAATGAGACTGTTGGTGATCCATAAAACCCTGGAAAGCTCAAATCAGGATGTCTCTCCTTTTCTCCAAGCATCCGTAGTAAGTGAGGAACAAAGAAAGGATTGCACGAGTGTTGAAACCAGAGTAATTTTATTTTTTTTCCAAATCCCACCACACAGCCTCGCTGCAGAGAAGAGCGAGCCCCAGCCTTTGTGACGGTAGAACCTGCCACATATTTGCCCTGGGTAATGAGCTCAGAGGAGGAGATTTGCAAGAAGACTTTGCATTGTTCGTGAAGGCTCTCGAGCAGAGGGAGGGTGGAATTCCATCTGTTCACTCCAGCGCGGTTCAGTGAGCTGCCTCACTTTTAATGGTTCACTAGGCTGTGACACTTAGCAGAAATTACGGTAAATGTTTTTTAAAACCTTTACATTATCATTTAAGAAGCCTCGTGACAAGATCACTGAAAAGCTAACCCTTTGATCTCTGTCTCTTGTGAGGCTTTTTGTCTGATAATGGAGACAATGTAGCATGTGCCATTGAGGCTGAGTAATGTCTTGGTGTGCTTACATTCCTTTTGCCCCCTATCTTCATGGCATTCTCCATAAAGTTTTTTTCACTCAGTCACACACACACAAAAAATAGATTATTGCTTTTAAAATCTATAGTCACCTCAGCAGTTCCCATAGAGCTCTTCACATACTAGGAAAGATGAGAAGCAGCTCACTTGCCAGCTCAGATAGGAAGTACCCTATGTTACTGATCAGGTGGAATTCCACTTTGCCTGCTTGAGTGACTCTTTGAACAATGTAAATCATTAAGTAAGTCTTTGCAATGGTGCAGAAAGGTGATGGGGGAAGGGAGTTCTCTGTCTGGTGCTTGTTCAGTGCAATTTCACAGGAAGTCTGTTTATTTTCCATAAACCTTTGAAGAAGAACAAGTGGTAGACAACAAGGTCAGTTTAACTTGAAAGATAAGAATGGGGTGTCACAGTAAATTCTTGTGCACTTTGGGGTTTAGTCAACACCTAGGACATTTTTTTATCCCTATGTTTTCTCCTTACCATCACTGTTTTCAACACTTTCTTGTATAAATCTGACTTTACCATCTGGAGGAAAGTCTATGGAGCATCTGCAAAACTTGTAGTGACCGTTTGAATGCCTTCACTTCTGTAGGAATTGGCCCTGTAAGTACCAAGAGAAAATCTTTATTTTTTTGCACAAAAGAAGGAAAATACATATATACGAAGTCAGACACCCCACAAACCTATGGCTTGCAAAGCTTTCTGTAGCCTTTGCTCTAGTCTAAGGGAATGGTTTACAGCTTCTTGAGATAGACAACCCCTTCTTAAACTGCACTGCACAGGCAGCATGTCTCAAAAACAGGCAGCCTGAAACACGAATGGAGGCTATGGATTCCAGCCATTCGTACCTTCTCCAATCTTCTAGAATTAATTACTAAAGCCAGTTTTGGTGTTAGAGGACATCTACGAAGCGCAGATTCAGATCTGTTTTTTCCATTTATAGCAAGTTGTGTCTGATCCAGAGCATGGGTTTAGGCATGAGTTCAAGCCCTTCTTTATGTGAAGATATCCCCTAGGAAACAGATACCTCAAAGGCTTAGGTTCTGAACTAGGGTGGTATCCATCGAACCAGCTTCATTTTTCTCACAATTTACTGAGAAGCATGGATCAGTACACTTTACAAACAGGATTTTAGTCATCATAAAGGAAAATTCTGAAGTAAAATGTAGCTAAGCAAGCCCAGAGAATTCTTGCTATAGCTTTGCTACTGTGTTGGCCCTCTTGCTGAAAAACATCCATTTTCTTCCTACAAGCTGGAATCTATCAGAAGAGCAGAAAGATGCTGAGATCATTTAGGATAAGGCCGGTAACTACTTGCTAAGAAGAGACAGAGAGGTCACCAGAGAGGGAGAGGGAGAAGGAAGCAAGGGCTGAAGCTGGATTTCAGCTGGAAGAATACAGTACCTTGGACAAGCTAGTGGTAGTCAAGAGGAAGGAAGTAGAAGGGCTGGTTGGGATTCCAGCTGTGAGCAGCTTCATATTGTCCCCTCTAGCTACCGATTAGTGTAAGGCAGCTAGACAATTTGCCTGACACCTAAACCAGAGTAAAGCAAAAGTAAGCAGCTAAATACTGGCACCAGAGACGTGTTTTGCATTGCTCCTTGCTTCACCTCCATGCTACTCTTTGCCCATGCTCCCAGCTCACCTGCACAGCTTGGGAGCGTCCAGGCCAGGGGAGCCCTCACATCACAACCATTCAAACACTTGTTGCCTCTGGCTAGCTCTGACTTGTCTCAAACGGGAGCAGAGACAGTGAGAAACACCCCCCCACACACACCCTCCTCAGCTCTGCTGAAATGTAAGTCCAAATATTTCCTTTCAAGCAGTGCCCAAATCCCGGTCTTTTTTTTTTTTTTTCCCTCTTGGGGATTTCCAAAAGCTCATTTGAACTCCCGTGTCACTGTACCGGTGCAGTGGCCAGTGAATGCTTTATGTTGCAGGGACATTCTACCTCTCAATCTAAAAGTGGAATTCTTCCTGCAGAAATATCCATATCTCATGAAGCTGGAAAAGCATGGCCAATATAGAGCAAATAAATCTATCTGCATGTGGACTTTGACTGGTATCAAACTGGCTCATTTATTGCCACAACTCTTTGCTGGGAGATTTTTGTTCTGCTGTAGAGCTGCTAAATTCCCCTTGAGTACTATTAGTGTTGCTGCTTTTTATGTCTCTCTCCATGACACTACTCAATGCAAGTTATAATTAACTCAGAGGAAGTAGAAGAGGATGGACTCTGTCTGTATAGGGGAAGATGGGTACAGAATGGGAAAAACAATGCCAAATAACCTTTGGGCTTTCTATTTTCCCCTGCACACTTGGGCCTTGGTTATTTTTAGACCTTACCTTTCTACCCAGAGACAGCCCAAAGCCTGTTGTCAGCCACAAACTACGGCAAATCAGGACAGATTTTTGGAGCTGGGGGGTACTTGACTGACTTGACTTGTAAGACCCTTGTACTGGCCTTTTGCAGAGAACTGGTTTTACGCCTTGGAAAACTACAGAAGCCATCCTTGGCTGCGATCTCAGTACCAAAGGTGAAAATGTGTCTGTTTTTCAGCAACACTGGACAACCCAGAGAACAATTTATTGTTTAACTATTAAAGATTTAAATGCCAAATGCAGAAGCTGCCATGACTCCCATATAGTCCCACATTTGTGCATGTACACACAAGCTGGAGGGCAATTATGGGGCCGAGGCACGCAAAGGCAGGCTGAGGGAGGGTAGCGTAGCATTTCTGAAATTATATGCACTTAAATAGCATCCTGGCGAGGTTTCTCACATTTTTTTAAAGTACTGCATTGTGGAAGAATAAAAGGGTAGGAAAACCAGCAAACTAATGATCACATTGCATATGCTTCGGTCACAGAAATTATTTCCCTAGCAGCAGATAGTGAATGTTAATAGGATCTTACCATCAGCTCACAGAATTCTCGGAGGTCGACAAGAAAAAAATAAAGTGTCCTGAGAAGCTTACTGACTTTGACATCTCTCCTGCAGGTACATACAGCTATAAGTAACTTTATACAGCTGAGTAAACTTACTGAGTTCAGCAGGACCACTCACATGTGCACATTAGTCACCTGGGTCTCAGTAATGTAAACTCACAGTCTAAATAGTTCATACTTTTGAACTATTCAAAAAGTGAATTTCTGAACCAAGAAGCCATTTGAATAACTAGTGTGCTATTTTGATCTGCATTCTAATTTGAAAACTCATCATTATTGACATGATAAACATAAATGGTGCATTTGGAGTTGTTATGGTCCATCATGTAAATCCATATTTAAGCATTATGAAAAAGAGGATTTGTGACTCAGTAGATCATATTAGCTTTAAAGCAGCTATTCCTGTTGATCAAATCTATTTTCTTACTGCCCAATGTGCATCAAGTCCATGTGATAAAAAATCCTTATGACATATTTACTGCTGTGTGAAATGATGTGGTCATTTCTAATTTCTTTGTATTTTTCCTGTAATACGCTAATCAGCTTGGCATTCTCGGAGGAGAACAGCAGTATTATTCTAGGTGGACCTGGTTTGAGCTCAGCTAGGTGGCAGTGGGTGATGAGCTCCCACAGGTCTAACAAAGGTTACCAAAAATATTTCCCCTGTCACCCAGTGATGTCTGTGATGCTCTCTAGATATGTCCTCCCCACAAAACCGTACCAGATCTGTAAACTCCCTTCCTGGCCAGAAAACATCAGCTCCGTACTCCTATTTCCCCTGTTTTAACCCATTATCCCACTGATCCATCACACTTCCTCATCCCATTAACCTGGTAGCATTTAGAGGTGATCTCCTCACCCAGTGGCCATTTTTCAGAACTGATTAAGTAGAAAAGAGTTGGGTAGCCTCTTGCCTCCACCGTCCCCTGCGGCGCTTAGCTCTCCAGTGGACGCTAACCCTCCAGTGGTGGCTCACATAAACACCAGCTCTGCTCTGTCATAGGGACAGGCAGTCAGAGGCAGACTCATTTTTCCTTCTGTTCCTCGGGTTGACAGTCCCACGCAGACAGATGAAGGTATCTCCCAAATGCCACAGAGATCTCTATAGCAGGTGCCATAGGGAGAGGCACAAGACCTGTCTTGTGCGGGGCATTTCATGTTTTTCTTGTTTCATGCTGGGCCAAAAAGACTGGTTTCATTCTTCTTGCTGCTGCATCAGAAACATGTATTCAGAAAGGGCTGAAAATATAAACTGGAGAGATCAGCCTTACCATTTTGTCATGAGCAGGAAATTTTCCTTCTTGTCTCCACTCCAACTGCAATAAAAGATATCCGCAATTATCATAACTGCACAATTATCATACGGCACAAAGGTTTTAGGGACTGTTAACAAGCTAAAGTTTTTAGGGTGCTTTTAACTGCCACCATTTTGCGTATATTCTCTGTGTATGCTTGGCGGGGAGATAGAGGCAGATTCTAGCCCTCTCAGCCTCCTGCAGGAGCAGTACTCTGTATTCTTTCTACTCTCTCCACCTAGGTCACATTTTTAATGCTTGCTTTGCCGAGGGAGGGGAAACAAACTTCAGTCCAGATCATCAAAGATTTCTAGAAACCAATGTATTGAAGAAAGCTGATGCTTTTTTATTAACACTGAGGTTATCTTTGCAAAGCCCCAGTGGTTATTGCTATTAGCCCAAGCTTGCAGAAGACCCCCACAAATCCAGTTTCCCTCTTCGGTGAGGACATCAAACAGCAGGGTCCCACCTCGGGTGCAGCTGTGCTTTATCGACCTTTTTGGGTGAAATCTATTGCAGTCTGAAACTGGGGGATGAGTCAGAGAGAATTAAAGGAACAAGGAAAAGGTAAGGCAAGTGATATTGCAAAATAAGGGTACTATTCTACCTAGCAGATGTTCTGTATTCCTATAACTTGTTACCTTTGGTTAAATGTTTGAATCAATGCTTTTAGTTTAATAAACAAAACAGATGCAAAATTTGCAGGTAGGTGTTAGGAGTGAATGTCAAGGCACAGTGAGTGATCTGCATGTCTCCTGGGACTGTGCTTTTTGGTCCAGGATGGGAAACCTGTTGTTAGCATTGTTCCCAGATTATATCCCACTGGCCCTGATTACCTTGATGTTGAGGAAATGTCTCGAGGGACGTAAATTGCCTAGAATCTTCTGCAACAGCTGCCAGCAACTGTGATTCTATGTTATTACAAAAGCAATCTCCCTTCCCAGGAATTTGATTTGCAAAAAAATAGAAGAATTAATGGAAATAGAAAGAGAGGTTTTAAAAAAAAATCAGTTTCCAAAAGCAAGGTGCCCTGTGCTGGTACCCTTTTTGACACAACTACCCCTTATGATCTCAAATGGGAGTAACTACAGAAGTGACTGCCACAAGATGGTACCTGCTTACAAAAAATAAATTTCTCCCTTGAATTTAGGCAGGCTCGAGTCAATATTTCTTGCAGAAGAAATCTCCCCTTTAAGCTCAGTATATTTTCTGGAACAATGGATATTGAATTGTGTCTGTTAATATAATCACTTGACATCTACCGTTTTGTGTATTTCGTGTTCCAGTGAAACCTTCTCTGTATGGCTAATGAAATAATTTTTTTTATGTTCTCAATAATCATTATTCTCTTTAATGAAAAGTTAGGGCAGATCTTTCAGTCCTTACATGTGGGAATAATTTCTACCCTCACATTACTTTCTTGAGTAACTTAAGATGACTTGAGTGAATTAAAGTTTGGTAGGGATGGATTGTTCATAACTTAAGTGCTAATTGACATCTATTTCAGAACATGACATTCCAGAATAAACCTTACTTTAAGACATTAATGCAATTATGGTTTTTATAACAATTGGTATAATTATGTTTTGGGTAGTAACTGATAAGTCGTTGTAGTGGGATGTAACGTAATGTTTCCTGCCAGCTGCCTTCAAAAATTCTTTGTCAGAGAGACAGTGAGAAAAATCTGTCCCGAGTCACATAAAGCACCTCCCGCAAACACTGTGAAATAAAAGAACAGGAGGCATAATGCGTCTGCCTTCTAATTTTGAGGCACGACTAATTCTTGTGCTTGGAAATTTTAAAGTCCTAGTATCACAAATAAAACAAATTGTCTCATTTCAATGCCTTTGCATCAGAAAAAGAGTCAGGTCGAGATACAGAAGTCAGTCTAATAAGTGATTAATAGCTCAAGTGAGCCACTGGTGCTTTATTTCCTATCCCCCGCTCTGTCTCCTCTTTAACACTCAGGTAACTGTCAGAAATGGACCTAGCTATTACAGATGACAAGGGGTAAATGCCTTCATGTTGTCCTCCAAAGGTTAAGGTTTACCAACCTCAGTTGGAAGCCACAATCTCCAATAACCATTAATCCACTAAACTCCAGTGCGAGTGAACATATTTATGGCTGCAGTCACTAAAGGGTGAAATAAAGATTAGTTTTTAGTTAGGAACGCAAAGCTTTTTAGATCAATACAGACCCACTGCTGAAATCAATCTAAAGTTTGGAATTTTTAAGTAAAGATTTACTGGGCTTCCTTGTACAGTTAATTTTCCAAAGGGGGAATAGTCTCAGCAATGTTACATAGTAATCAAATTGAGTAAACACTAGTCAGTTCGTAAACTGACCTCAGTTATGCGCATAGCAAATGAGTGTACAGCAATAAAAACACCCATAATGTGGACAGTAAATTTGCCAATAAACAGGTAAAGCCAAAATGCACATATAGACTAACATGATAAAATAGTAGTAGCTGCATTTGCCTATTTGAAAACATAAATAATCAATAGACATTAATAATGAAGTTGTTCGTGCGTTTCTTTATTACTGTGCATATTAAGTGTTTCAATTATTTCTACTTAGTTTGATAGATAAATGTATATGCACATTTTATGTCTTGAAAAGAATATAGGATTACTCTTCAAAACAAAAGCTACTGTTTAGATGAAAGAACAAGTGGACTGGAAATACACTGCTTGTTATACCCCTCTGCTGTTCATGTTTGATGCATGTATACAATTTATTATGCAATTTCTTGAGATTTGACAAAGTAATTGTCTGGCAAACCATAGCTTTAATGATAGTTTTTCTGCTTCATACAAAAGGTCTGAAGGTAGTGTAGGAAAATGACTTAATAGATCAGTGTCTATAAATGCTGTTAATGTGTATTATATATATATGTGCTATGGTAACCCAAGTTATTTTCTGAGTTACCGCACAATATGTTGTGAGATTCCATGTGGTAAATTCGTTTTTTGTCATCAGAGCTACTGCATGAAATCTTATATGTTGGGCTGTAACTTCCAAAATAACTCGGGTCACTGCCGTAGCTTTAGTCTTGGTGTCTGTCACTGGGAGTTCCTGACAGTGGACCAAAGGCTGTTAAGAAGCCCAGATGTTATAGTATCACCATGGTAGCTTAAAAAAGCCAGAATTTCCATTATTAATCCCATTTTAAAGGGCTTGTCGCTTGGCAGTTAAAATCCATTCAGGTCTGAAACCAAAGTCAAAGTGCAATATATAAATTTCCTTTTAATCATATTCATTTTAAATCATCACAGCTATTCTTGAGATAAGGAGAACAGAAATCCTAAAGTTTTATTATTTTGAACACTTTCACAGTCTTTCGTAACTAAAATATGTCTAATTTTAAAAAATGAAATTTCTCAGCAGAGGGATGTTCTTCATTTTGCCTGTCTCCCAGTTTTATCATCGGTAAAAGACTACTGGCCAGATTCATAGCTTGTGTGAGTGAGCACTGAGTCCACTAGGACCATCCCTTTACATCAGCAATGAACCTTTGTCTGCTGATCAGCAGTACTTGAATAAAGTTAAAATGGAACCCCTTTTTCATTTCTCTCCAGCGTCACTTCTCAGCCTGAGGATATTCGGGATGTTTATTTATACTTTGGTGTAAATGAATAGGAGGCACTGGGCAGACAGGAAGATGTTATCTCATGAGCAATGGGTACCTGAAAATCACCAAGGCAACTTGAGCCAAAGAAAAAAAAAATGAGATGAAGTTCTGGTGACTGGGCTCTGACATCAAGCATTGCTTTATTCTATTTCATCTCCATTTTTTAGAATTAATGATACCTACCCTCATATCTACTTTTTTTACTTCTCATATACAGCTCATGAATGAGCTTGATTGTTGCCAACAGCAAAGACTAAAGCTTCCTCTTAATCCTCTGGTAGAACAGAAATAGAGCTAGTATCGACTTCCTCACATTCCCCATTTGTCACCATGGAAATATTTGAAAAGGTGAGGGGGAACAATTTCCAGCTGTGAATGGTTGGTATTTCCTTCACGCCAAAGCAGACCACAGACGGCCTGCTTGTATTCCAAGATAATGTCACTCAGAGCCAAATACAAGGATGTTTTTATTATGTGAACTAGATGCTGGACTGAAACAGCTGGCTGGTGACACGCAGGGCCTTGCCAGCCATTCCGTGATGACTTCTGTTTGGTTTCTACTGCCTGGGCCAGATTCGAACCAGGAAGCTGGGCACAACTGTCCACTTTTCTGAGAAACAGAGAAACACTCCAGCACAGTAGAGGGATTTTTTTTCTGCTCCCATTTGCACCCCAGGCAGAGTGTCTGCTACCAAATTTATATCCTGCCTGATGAAAAAACATATTTTTACAGTTCTGTGCCTACCTTGGGTTGCTATTTTGCAGTTGGACCTAGTGGAGAGAAGACAGAGGTCCTTGCTTGTCTGGGTAGCTAGTTGGGTTAAGTCTGAGCCACTACTGGAGTTCACCAAAAGCACAGTGCCTAACTAGTGAGGGTCAACACCAGTTAGGGGAATAATGCTTGACCTTCACTGGCCACATTAAGTTAAAGATTACCTGGTTTTGATCTCATGTAGCCCTGTCTCCAGGTTTTGTTTTGCTTTGTTTTTCTCTCAGCAAACTAGCTAACTTAAGTAAGCAGTTTCTGACTCTAAAAATACATTTTGGAATACAGGCGAGAAGGACCACAGGGAGAAAGCAATATTGACTGTTTTCACAATGGCTAACAGCTCTGGTTACTGAGAAAGTGATGATACATCATCTCCATGGGGAGAGCTCTCCTTTTCCCCCCATGCAGCAGAACAAGACTGTACTATTTAGGCAGAGCCTTGTAGGCAGCAACCAGGTCAGAAGGTGCTCTGTATTATCTTAGAAAGATGGGGTAAAGCAAGGGGAGACTGTAAACTTTAAATTGCATTTCCTTTGCTTTTTCATACTTTTGCTTATTTTTTGCCTCCAAAATCATGCTAATGAAGAAACATCTTGGTAGTCAAAGTCAAAGCTACATTTTATTTTAAATCATTATTTCCTCACAAGGGAATCGACATCCAATGAGTCCTCTGTGCTACATCCAAAGGGAGGAAACAGTCTTGGGGCAGTGGAAAGGAAGCACTATGGGAAAGATTTCTGTCCCCAGAGCACTTAGTTGTGATGGAGAACAAAAGTCCTTGTCAGCAGACTTTGCTTGAAATAAAATTAAAAATTCTTTGCAACTCTTCTCTCCCTTAAAAATGGTTAGTGCTCCTTTGGGGCTTGTGAGAGCCACGTTAAACCTATGGATTATGCATTAGATGAGTACAAAAACACGCTCTAAATCTAGGCACTGCAATCCAGCTAGTTCCTGTTGTTCCGAAACTTGCCTTTTCCCATTGTTTCTCAGAACACTGCCTCAAGAATCCAAGCAACTGGGAAGGAGCACTGTCCCATGGGGGACTGCTCTGTACAAAGCCTGAGCACGAATTTGGAGAGATCGCAGTGCCACTTGCCACCACCATGTCCTCCTTGTTTTGCAGTGAGTCCCGCGTGCATCAGGCTGGGAAAACTCAGCCAAACTCAATGGTGAATGCAGACATGTCCCACATCAGGAAAACATTCCCTTTCAAGAGCGCGCTTAAGAAAATGTTTTGGGAAATGTTTAAATGCTTTCCTGAAGAGAAGTGGACTTCAGCACAAGAGAGTATCCTTTAATTGGGACTACAGTGCAGACACAACCGCTAAAGCTCATATTATGTGCCTGAATATCAAGTCCCAGAGCGTAAGCTCTTCTGAGTGATGGTTAGAGGGTTCCTAGTTGTAGCATGGTTCTGTACAGAAGGATTTGCTTAATCCACCTTACTTTTAGATTGCAATTTCCCCAAGCTTAGCTGCTTCTTTTAACAGTTCTGAGTTCTGCCCCCCCTCCAAGTTATTTTAATAACTCTTTCAGAGGCAATACCTTATATTCTGATTTTTCAGAAGCTACCGGTTTTCTACAAACTTTATTCACATCAGCTTAATTGCACAGCATTGCATTGAATGACTTTATTTTTTTTATGTGGTTTACCCTGTTGCCTTTCTGGAGACTGGGAGAGGAGGAAGAACAGTTTGTCTTTCAGTGCTCTTTGGATCACGCATGTGTGGTCCAGTTTAGCATCTCCCATTCCACCTCCACCAGAACTTTGAGTAAGCAGGGCAAAAGTCTGAATACCTAATGCTATTATGACACTTAGTTACAGAAAAAAATCTGTTCTCCATACATTCAGGCATAGAAACAATACTTCAGGATATGACCGTGTGCATAAATAAAAACAGTCAGCATTCCTGGAGGAATCTCAAAGCATCAGAGCAAGCATCAATTAACCAGGACACAACACAGGTGATCAGGATGCCTGTGACACCTCTGGGGCCAGTTGTGCCAGCCTCTAGAGCCACATGGTTGCAGCAGCCATTGGCATAGCAAGCGTAATGGGAAACATTCAAAAATTCCCAGCCGGGGGTGGAGCCGGGCAGGCATGCTCAGTAGGGCAGACGGACCACAAGCTGGGAGAGCCTTGGACTGCACTAATGAAAATCCTTTTTAGCATTTGTTAACTGAAGCACAGAGATATTAAAGGTTGCACCTGGGTCAAGGTTGTTGCATCTATATTACTAGACCCAAGATAACTTCTGATTTCAGGACTCCCTTTCTCACAGCTCCTTGCAAGGCCTCACGGCTCCTTGCTTTCCAGGGAAAAGACCTCCCCAGGGAGCAACAAGGCACCTGTGAGTGTTGGATGATTCTTAGGACCAAACCCCGAAGTGTGCAAATGAGTATAGGTACAATCGCTGTGACATTGGTGAGAATCCAGACGTCCAGATTTGTGGGCTCTCACCGCAACCTCCTGCAATCTTTCCCTCCTGCCCTGTTCCTAAATACACTACCTGGCAATGGATTAAGTGAGTTTGTCTATAGAATCATAGAATCATTTAGGTTGGAAAAGACCTCTAAAATCACGTCCAACCATGGGAATACATGGGAAGTGCTGCTGTGATGGCAGGTCTACCTTCAGAAAGGCAACCTTATGAACTTCCACATCTGAAACTCCACGGTGGATTATACAACAAGGTCTGACATGAGTAGCAATGTTATTGACAACATCCAATACTGCTGTTGCTCACCTATTTGTAAAGTACTTGTACTATGGTATGGATCTATGTGCTCAGAGCTGTCCCATCAACTAGTGTGGCACGTTGCCCAGCAAAGACAATCCAGTTTGTGTGTAGCCTTTACCACTCTGGAAAGTCCTCAAAAGAACATTCTTCTCCTGTGGGGAGAGATCCCATTCATGTATTGGTGGTTCTGGTGAGTATTATCAACCAGTCATGTCTTGTCCACCATTTGAAATCCAATAGTGGCAGAAATGCAAACAGTTGAGGGAGTTCAGCAGGCCAGAAGACATGCAGAAAGGCGACTTCTGTGCCCCAAAGAGTGAAGCCAGCTGGAGCTCTGTTTCTAAAGCAGTCTCTATGACAAAGGCGCAGGTGTTCAGAATTGACACTTACTTTTGCTCTTAATAATCAAGACCCTGTACATGTAACTTGTTGATTTTGGAGCTGTGCTGGGGTATCAACCTCAGTATATATTGCAACAATAAAAAAATGCAAAAAATCCACCAGAGAACATCAATTGTACAGCAATATGTTCCATATTTCAAGCACAGATATTACAGAGGGGTTCAAAGCTTCTCTTTTTTTTGTAATTACTCTTACTGAAAAGTATTGTCCTTGCTTATTTACTGAGTTTGTCCCCTGGGGTTTTAAAGACAGTGCCTTATATTTTCTTGATGAAGGCCTCTTCTGCATGAGGACCTCTTCCTTGAAATGCAAGATGTGATTTAGTTCCCTTTGCAGTATTGACCTCCCTACTACAAGTCTCTGCAATGAGGCTTCAGTAAGGAGTCTGCATGGAAGGGAGATGAGCTGAGGGAAGACAAGCAAATGCACAACATCTACTAACAGCTGGTTTTCAAGACATGAAAGCATGGGGCACTGTCCTCCATTATGCAGAAATCCTGATAAGGGATAGAGCCCTATAGCTACGATAGGGAAGGCTCAGGAGTTAGCAAGTGCTCTGTGCCCCAAGGGAGATGCTCTTCACTCCCAGTAGTTTCCCTCCAGTCTGTGATGCTCTTAGGCTTATAAGCTAGAGACATAAAGTCCCCGCTTAAACCAAATGGCAAGTACAACCAGTTTTGCTCCATAGAAAAAATGAATTATTTTACATGGCGCAGGTCTGGGAGTAATCGGAGAAGAAAGAAAACACACGGTATTTTCTGCTGACAGCTGCTGCCTATAAGAGGTGAACTTTAATCTTCTACTTTGCAGATATAATGTGTAAAATTTTGAAAAGCACCCAAGTGAGCTAGAAGCTTTTAAGTCTCCTTTCAAAAGTACTCAAGTCCATTTAGAAAATAACATACTCAGGACTTTTGGAAATGTTTGTCCAATGTGATTTAATTCAGAAAGCTTCGTGGCAGAAAGTTAAATATTTGTAATTTGTAAGTGACCACAAATCATATCCACAAGTAAGACTGAACTTTATTTTAACTTCAGTTAGTGTAGCAAAGTTAAATAAAAATTAACCAGGTCTAATGTGAAAAACATACCAGAATGCTAGTCCCAGAAACTCGCTACATGTTGGCTCAGACATATTTCGGCAGCTTACAATGGTGTAAGAGTGTGTGACATATCACTCGGTGAAAACTGATACAAAACACCTTGGGGATTATTTACAGCCATTACAGCAGTAAAGTTTAGCAGCACAGGCATAACATAAAAATTGTTCTTCCCATCAACTACAGTTGGGAGACACTGAAAACACCAGCTACTACTGAAATGGAGGCATCTTACGATTCACTCACCTGAATGGGGCTAAGATCTGGGTGTCCAACAGGGTATAGCTGGGAGAAAGGGGAGGCACAACAGGAACAAAACAAAGAAAATGGTTTTAGAAGAAGCCTATGATGGTGTCATTCTTTTGGGAAGAATACCATGCCCTAAAACACCAGCTGCCTAATTTTTCTTGGAAATGTCTTGCAGAAAGAATTGACCTACAAGGGAGGAGGAAGGGAGCTATCTGGTGAGGCAAAATGGAAAGGTATGGCAGAACTTCTTTTTTGAGGTAACCAGAAAATAAATAAAAACGAAAGCTGCCTTGATACCTTTCAGTTCCAGTCCTTCGCATTC
Organism: Chauna torquata; assembly: GCA_013399475.1. Lineage (NCBI taxonomy): Eukaryota > Metazoa > Chordata > Aves > Anseriformes > Anhimidae > Chauna > Chauna torquata. The sequence goes on along the minus strand of VXAL01003392.1, from coordinate 3,786 downwards.
CTAAGCAATCTGGCTCCAACTCTAAATGCCCTGGCATCCTTGGCCAAGTCAAAGAGAAAGACCATGAGACCCGGCATGCAAAGTCCCCCAGTCCTGCTGTGTATTTTAATAAGAGCCTGAGTATTATCTGGGAAATGGCATGGGGCTTGCGGATTTCACACCAGGTAAAACTTTCCTTAAGTGCTCACTCCAGCCTCCTTTTATGTGCATTTCATTCAAGGGCATACATCCCACCTTTCTTTTTTTCTTTTNTTTTTTTTTTTTTTTGACAATTGGAGGTTTGACAACAGAAGAACAGAGCTATATATGTGAGGGTGCAATATATCATCAAATAAAGTGTGGAGAACACGTCCTCTACCAAAATGCCCCTTGGTGGAAAGAAAAAGCCCAGAGAGCCCACAATGAGAATTCCTTCTGCTTGTTACAACTATAAAGGAGCAAAAACCAAAGACAAAACAAAGCCCCAAAGCATGGGCTGTGTACGTTTCTAGGGTATCAGATCTGGCAGAAAGTTGAAAGGTTACGTTTGTGAAATAGCAGCTGCTTTCCTGCCATTTGATTCAGGCTTCTGCATTGCAAAGTCTCGAAACCGAAAGACAAATCTGACAATATGCTAATCTTCCAATAAAAAAAAAATGTGACTTCTGAACCCTTATCTGTTGAAGAGCTGACAGTGAAGTTCAGAGACGGTTGTCTAACCAGACAAAACGATAGAGAAAATATGCCTTCAAACAAGATCATAAATCTTGAACAGTGCAGGGGAACAAATGTAAAGGGAACGTTTTACCACCAAGACCATTTAGTAGCCTCACTTTCTTTCTCTCCCCTCCACCCCTCCAGCCTCATCACAGTTGCAAGGAAGGAGGATGCATCCTGTCGGAGCAATAATGTAAATACAACGGGGGGCTGGGGGGGTGACAATATATCGGGTACTGAAATCAGACATTATTTCCATCACATCCGGGGTGGGGGGGAGAGCAGAGACACAAAACAAATCCTGTGCAACCTGAATACAACAGACTACCCCCCCAACAGCACACACACACACACTCACACACAAAAAGTTTGCATATTGCACAGGGCGCTTGAAGATCATAAATCTATGCATGAGAAAGATGTAGTGGAAATTTTTGGGGGGATTAGAGTTTATTTTTGTCATCTCTGTGAGACAGCTACTCATTCATCCAGATCACAGCTAAGAAAAAAGCTGGTCACAGAAATTAGCAGTTTCAGCTCAGCAGCAAAGTCGCCAGCCTGTGAAGGCAGAGAGAAATTGACTAATTAGCAATGCGCACTAAAACTTGACGGTTCTTTATAGAGAGAGAGAAGAGAGAGGGAGAGCGAGAGGGAGGGAGGCAGAGAGGAGGGGGGGGCTCGCTTTTTCCCCTTCTTTCTTCCAAAGATGTTTGAAATCGCAGTCATTTACGCTCGACAATTTTTACAATAGCCTTGAGCCATAATTTTGCGAGTCTCTCCAGCATCCATCCCCCTGTATGGTCTCTCTCCACTGGCCATGCACGACCGTTTCTCTCCCCAACCGTGGATTTCCTATTACTCTCGTTACGACTCACTGAGCCCCAGGCCCAAGGATAATGATGTGTTGTTTCTTGGTAGCATAATTTGTCACACGTACATTTTTTCTTCTTCTTCTCTTGCAGAAAGCTCTGCGCTCTCTCTCTCTCTCTCTTTCTCTCTCTCTCCTTCTCTCTCTCTCGTACATTTTCTTGCTGTTGCTAATTCATGGTGATCAAATGATGTACGACAAAATAAATTGTAAAGAGTGACTGCTCCGAGTTGGGAACCAGAAGGTTTTTTTTTTCTTTCTTTCTTTTCTCTCCCTCTTTCTTTCTTTTTTTTTTT
>VXAL01003391.1:31318-63814 GCA_013399475.1 Chauna torquata | reverse complement strand
TGTTGTTTTGTTTTGTTTTAATCCTGAAGAGCATGTAACTGGTAAGGTGTGCACCTTGCTATCCCTGAAAGATGTTCTTCTTACAATCCTCAGAAAAATTCTACTTGTTAGAGTTTCCAGAATTTGAATCTACTGAATTTCTGGAGATCCCAATGCCTTTTACACCTCTGTATGTAATCAGACTGTGCAGGCACTGCCCACTTGCAGAAAGCGAGCTCCAGGAACTCACAAGGACTTTCATCCGTAATTGCTGAGGCCAGATGCTCGAAGGCCAGACACAGAAACTGAATGCAGGAACTCCTCTGTCCTGCTCACAGCAACCTCTTCCTTGGCACACAATCGGCCAGGAGAAGGTAGCAGTTTCCTTTAGAGTGCACACAGGACACAAGGAGGTTATGAAGGAAATAAACAGAATGGGACAAGATGTCTTGCCTGCACAGCAATGGATAGGTGATTCTAATGAAGTCCCTACCTAGCAGAATACCAGGATACCTACAATAATCACAGATGGATACTTAGGTCAGCACAGCTCATTTCTTATTTTCCTTTTTTTTGTTCTAATCATACCATTGGTAACATTCATTAATGCATCACACTTACTAGACTGCTGATCTGTGGTATGATGGTGCTAGTAAGATTTCTGTGCTTAATTTCCAGTTTTTAGCTACAGAGAGACATGGGGTAACGTGGAGGCTGTGTGCTCAGCCCAGACTTGTTGGAGGAGCGCCTTGTGTCACACAGAGATACTGCCTCTGGATTGCCGGAGTAGCACTGATGCAATTCAAAGCATGCTTGCATGCAGAAGTGGGATCAAGTGGAATTAATACTTCAAAAAGAAAGGGCAAAAACACCAATACTCCTCAAATGATGTGAAGGACTGCTTCAGGAAAACAAAACAGCAGCAGAAATATCATTTAAGTTTGTAGAGGCATAAGGAGGAACAAAAGAAATCCAAGATAAAAAGGGATTAAGCCTTTGGAAACAGACCAACAGTACGTGATTCTTTGGATTTACGGTCAACTTAAATACTGGCTGCCTTGCAGAATTGTAGCTGAATGGATTAGAATAAATGCAGATTTCAGCATTGTGGTATCTGAGTCTGAATACTTGCCAGCCTAGTCCTTGATTTGACTTATGCTTAACTCTAGTCCAAGTGTGAATAGCACTTCTTCAAATCATGGCTGATCAGTAAGGATCTTTAATGCACATATTGCCCTATTATAAAATACATAGTACAAATACCTGGTTGACAGTAGGAGACACGTGAATTTGCAGAAGAGAGCTGAATTTGAACATATGATACACTATTAACTTATGCAATGTGTACCTGGGTCTTACAGATAGCTGGCAACATGGACATGCATATGGTTCCCCTAGAATCCAAAATTAAGTATCAGCAAAATAAAAAAAGGTAGATGGAACCTTGGTTATATCTGGAGGTCATCTGAAACATTTGCACCAGACATAAAAGCCAGAGTAGCTATATAAAGATGACCAGGTCCAAAAATTCGCAAGTTGTTCTTCCAAAATATTTTTTCAGTTTGGAAGTAATTAATTCCTTTCAATCAAATGCTGGGGATACAAAACAACAGGAATCAAAACTAGAGAAACCAGTTCAGATGACCTGTCCATGATCTTTCTAAAAATGTAAACAGCCTCAAATGGGAAGTTTTGATTCTACCTCAAATAAACACAGCTGACGTTTGGCAACCTGGATTTCTTTCAGGCTCTGTTTTTACATCTACCTTTACATGAAAATAACAATTTAGAACAATTTTAAATGCACAGCTGCTGAACCTGTTTAAGCATGACTCAGAATTAAACATGGGCTGCACAGTAGGAAGACAGTCCTTGCACTGGGATTTTACACTCTAAGATCTTGATTTTTTCAATTATCCACATAGCTCTCACTTGACTTCGAGAAAGATATGCTTAGGCAATGGCCAACACGCAAGTGACCATGCTGGTGCCTGAAAGGACGCAAACCAGGATCAGAAACAGACCAGGGTGCTGAACATTGGGACAGTTTAGTTCACTTCCTCTACAATCTAAGTCCTTTCGAATTAGAATTATATACAAGGTGCAATACGTCTTTTGTAAAGACAGGAGACAGGAGAGATCATGGAGTCCGTGACCACCCTTATGTGCAGTTCAGAGGAGGAGGTACTCCTGAGGAACAGTAACAAGCTGGTACAAGGTTTCAAATGGCCTGAAGAGGTGACGGCCTTGAGAAAAATGAGACAGTATGGCTGTCTTTATTCTGAACGCTTATTTTAATCTTAAAAAACACAAGTTGCTAAGCAAAGGAAATAGGGCCTTGCACATTTAGTCTGGACGATCTGCTCACCAGCTTGCAGACTGTGGCAGGTACAGAGCGACCAAAGGTCACCAGAATCACGTCTCAATAATTCCATGCCTGTTTCTAGATGTAAACTATTCTCAAAAGTTATGAGATTTATTTATTTCAAGGTTTGTTTTTTGTTTTTTTTTTGTTTTTTTAAGGGAAGCTTACCCACATTTTGTAGAAGATTATTTACAAACAAGTTTTCAGGAGGAAAATAAAAAAGGTCACAAAGAAAACTAATGAGTGTTTCTGACAGGCATTTCAACCTTAACATTTGCAGAGAAATCTGTGAGAGAAGAACATGGCCACCTTTACACCTTGAATTAAGAGGAAATGCTAAAGCCACATGCAAACATAACTGGATTTAAAACCAGATGCCTAATTAAACCCCACAGATTAGGTCCAGGGAACTGAAAACATTTTTTTTCCTCATTCATCATTCCTGCGAGTTTAATTTAGTAGTTCATTAGCACCAAAGGAGAGTTACTGCTATTTTGATGCAATTTCAAAATCTCTTTTAGAAGGAGAATGGGTACAAGACATGATCCTCTGACTGTAGCATGCTTTCTTGGCTAGTTGCTGATATTCGTGCAGCCCTTAGAAATTTAAAGACATTCTACTAAAACTACTGGCTCTTCCTCATATTTGCTATTCACAACTGATAAAGCTTTTCCTACAGCACACGTAACATTCCTACTAGATTAAAGAGGGAAAACCAGAACTAGAACCTTACTGAAGCCTAAGACACAATACATAGAGACCAAAATCAGTTTTAAATGAGCCCAGCTTGTTTGTCTGAGACCCAACAGCACTCCAGCTACAGCAGTTCTGAAGCGAGTCTGCCATGGGCTAATTTTCCCTGTTTCTTGACAGTCTAGTTTAGGGACAGGGTGGATATCTCTAAGCTACACTGCAATCTCCAGTGCAGACATGCCCTGAAGGAGAAAAATACCGACTTGCTAAAGCCCCATCGGAAGTCTACAGCTATCAGGACCATACCATCTGGGTTACATCTCCCCTTGATTTACTTTTGCTTTTAAAACAGTATTCAGATACTGTGGCTCAATAACTAAGCAAAAGAACAGCAGCAGAAGCACACCGGTTTCTGTAGTTCAGGGAAACTGTGGCCAGACGTCAATAGTTCTTATTTCTGTATCCTTAAAACCAAAAATACTATCCTAGCCTGAAATGCGGTAGTTCAAAAAGAAGTATGAATGACTCCCAAGACCACACTCAAACCAATTGAGAGTGGGTCTTCTGTTCTTGGTGAGTGAATTTAACATCTGCCAACAGCAACCTTGCACACAGGTAGAACTGCAGCAGCAGTTACTGAAACTATCATGCCTCTTATCCCCATACCCAACTTTTACATTAAAGGCTACTAATAGTTGGCTATTATTACTTGTGACTGAAAATGAGAGTGAGCCAAATGAGTAAAAAGCAGCAAATTTTCAAACCAATTTCCATTTATATGTAAGCCTTTTTAGAAACTTCAGGTGAAATGAATCACAGACAATTAGTTTGTGGCGATGTAGCGAATTACAGAATGACTGGAGGTGAAGAGTCCAATGTCTACCTGTTTATTTTGCGTGAACAGTTTGACAAAAGAAGACAATGCCTTTGTCAGAGTATGTACAATGTAAAGCACAGCAGTGTTTGGCACCTTAGCTAGGTGCTCTTATCCTATCACAAGAAGAATTAAAAAATACTTGTATTAGAGCAACACTGTCTCAGCACTAGGGAAAGATTTATTCTTCCAGCGTCTTCTAAGATAGCTGCAATTATTATTCTAATTTTACACAGGGGAGAATGGTGACAGAGACAAATCAGGTCACTTAATTAGCATGCACAGAAAATTTGATAGCATAGTCCCAGGTTAAAACTTTGTTCTCTAAGCAAATATATTTACTCATCATTTATCTTTGTGTTTATGCCAGGAGACATGAGCAGCTCAAGAGGTATGTTTATAAATTGCTGCTTCTCTGTATTCAAGGCTTCAACGACTGCAAACTGATGCATCCGACTGGGCAATATAAAGCTATGGCAGTCAGAGATTCTAAATTGTAAATATATTTTAAACAAGGACATCTTCAGTCACAAGTAATATCACCAACTCCACTGAGGCACAGCTTTTTACACACTGTCCAAGCAAGGTTTATATCCACTGACTTTGGGAGGGAAACCACACTTAGCACCTCAGGGTATCATGTCTGTAAACTAGGTTTCATTTTCTCTTGCAGCAAATCAAGACTGGTATTTACTGCAGACAGCGATTGTAAGGATTGCATAATGTTAGCAGAGTGCAGCAAGCATTAAATGTGCCTAGTATTATTAAATATGTGACAGATGTACCTGCAGAGAACTCATTAATTCTAATTTTGATTCCTGTTAGTCTAGAAATATTAGCATATAATTGTTAGTTTCTAAAATATTCTGGCAAACTTTTTTTAACTGAAAAACTGTGTCAGCATTTATTTTGGAATATCAGATGAAGTCTGTTCTCTTGTGTGCCCCTCAAGTAATGTGTTAGGATAACCTTAGTTACCTAACAGGAAATGTTAGAGCTTCAGCAAGAATGCTTTCTGCAAGCCTTTAAGTAGGAGCCGTGAAATTTCTTTTCAGTAAAGCTAAATGAAGAAGCCTTCAGTGTGACAAGAAAATTCACAATGAACTTTTATGAAAATGAAAACCCAAAGCAATGCACATGTGATACACAAACAGACTGTATGCCAATAATACATGTATTCTAAGATTGTATTGCAGTGCCCATCAAGGAGCAAAAGGCTGAGTGAAGAAGCAGCCAGTAGTAGCATGTTGTAAGTGAATTGTTAGCTGTAACAGCAGTCTGACAGAAAGTCCAAAGAAATTTGCATATTTTCCTTTCCTGAAAAGTATGCTAGTTTAACTAACACTGATTTTCTCTCTTCTGATGTATTCTTTTTCCTAGAAGTCTCAAGATCAGTTCATTCTACGCAAAATCAAAGCCTGGAAACAATATCAAACTAACTAGCTGCGTACAAAAGCCCTGCAAAAATGCATCCATCTTAGTGACAGGAAGGGCTCACACGCACAAGCACTGCTTCCCCAGTGAGAACGGGAAAACACCACGTGTTTTTCTGTGTAACAGCACATGGGGACCAGAAATATACTGTATGTTTCCCCAGACTGTAGCTCTGGGGACAAAATCTATCAGCTTAGACCTCTCAGCCTGCCTCTTTAGTGTCTGGTGACTGGAAAGCCTGACAAGGGAAAACTTCATTTAACTGGAAAGAAATCAAAGGCATATGAGCAAATAAAGCACAGCACTATCTTTGCAAATACTGCGTAAGAATAACAACTGTGTATGAGAAACTTGGCTACAAAAAAGAAACATAGCTTTGACTCGTTCATAACACTTCAAACACAGATTTGCAGCAACTAGTGCCCCAACCAATAGCAAAGTTGGAAGTTAACACAGTGGCCCATAGATCTTTGCAGGAAATAAGCTGTTTAATTATTTAATTATTTTTGAGAGGAAGCTAAAGAGAAGTGCATGAAATAAATGTGTGGGAATGTAAACGCTGGCACAGCATGGCATCACAAGCGAGGACGAAGCACTGTAGAAATCATGATGCGGTTTTCCTGTGCTGTTTCCCACAGTATGTGATTACATGATTAAAAGCTATATAATGACCATGTACACAGGAAGGTAAACTAAAATTACATAGGCAAACTGGGGCAAATTTCCCTCTCTGCTCACTCACGCACATCTTGCTTCTGATTATTTATTTTTTATTTCATTGTTCTGTTAATCTAGAACATAGGTCTGTCTTTCTAGAGCCAGGGTTGTTGTCACTGTTTATGGAATAATATGATAAAACACTATGCAGCAGAATGCCTCTTCTAGATACTCTAAAAGCATCTGCTACTCAAAGCCTCTCTTGCAAGAGTTTCTTCCAAGTACGCACAGTGAGTTGCAACACTTTGCATAGCATCTGGGATGCTTTACTGCTTCAGTTTTTCTTTAATCTCTACTAAATGTTCACGGATTACACATCTACTTCTGACTTTTTTTGCTTGGTTGTTTTTTTGAATCAGTACAGTGTGACATTTTACCATGAATAAGATTTCACTGTCTGCTTAAGCTTTTCATGCAGATTCCTACCTATCTTGCATTCTGCAATTTCACAGGAACTCAGAGTCCCAACTGAGTAGGATATGTCTTTGAGATCTGTCTCTAAGCAATACAGTAAATTTTATGCCTCTAATAATCTTTGTACTTTGCATCCCTAAATTTGGCTTCTTGACTAGCATCGGGGGCGGGGGGGGCATTTTCTGTGAAACAAATCATGGTGCATAAGCAAGTAGCATACTGTACTTCTGAATGCTCAGCAAGGAAGCAAACCTTAGGAAAGGATAACATGTCATTGCAGTAAAATGTAGCACAGCTCAGAAGATGTTTTTGACAAGACTGTGTGATGAACTTTGGCTCAGTTTGGCACATTTTCTTCATGCTACCCTGAACTACACTAAGAACTATAAGGACCACTTTTGAAAGAGTACACATAGGAGAAAATAGACAAACAGGCTAGTAAATTAGTTTGACAGTAGCCATGAAATAAATGGCAACGATATACACCAATTTTGCACTTTCAATCCAATGTTGAACCTCAACAGAACAGTGATACTGGATTTCTGCTACATATTAAACATATATAGATAGTTAACACATGACATACTATAATACATTGAGGACATGTTTTAAGCAATTTATGTTCCACATACTATACAGGAATTTATCTGTAGGACTAATGAAGGGTATTCATGCTACTCTGTCACAGGAAAGCTATTAGTACAAATGGGACCAACTCCTAGTGTCACAGACAGCATAATGATGAAAGGTTTAATGGGCTCTTTGGCAGGAGACAGAATAGATTCAGCTGCTAAAACTGAGACACTGACATTTTGCCCTTCATTACCAGTGGTCTTATCTTTCCCCATAGAAACTTAAGGGTTGGACAGTGCACGCTGTCAGTCTATCAGTTTCTAGTTAGGTTGTACTACAACAGCCCTGCTTCACAAAGAGAAATGTATTTCCCAGGAATATTTGTAATCCATTGCTATTATTAGGGCACTAATTAACATGTAATAATTACATGCTCCAACTATCCTCCATGCCCATCATTTAGAAAACATACAATAATCAATAAAAATTGGTGCAAAAAGTATATACATGTCATGGTCTCACTCTCTTTATGGTATTCTCATTGAATCCAACAATAATGTTCTCAAACAACCAGGCAGAGAACGCTGCCCTAGTGAGTGAATTGCCTAAAATTCAAATTTTCTATCTTGACAAGTTGGAATTACACAAGAGTCTGAATGTTGTTTTATGGGTCATGGTTTTCTTTCCAGGCCTACTGACATTTTAAGGCACCTGGGATACATCAGGGAAGGACATCGGAATAGAATTGTGAAAACACATTGGATACCTGAACCAGTTAAAAAGAAAGAAAGGGAAAAAAAAAGGAACAAGAAGAAAGCTGTAGATCAGATAAAAGCCAATGCAAATACTGTGTTTTTCCAAATCTGGAAAAGGGCCAGGAAGTTTTTTTTGCATCCTTCACAATTAATAGGCCAGAGCACTATTCCCAAAGTTCTCTACTCCCTCAGGAATGCTTATTTAATCCATTTTTAATCCCCCTGTATGTTTCTCCTGAGTGCTGAGAGCAAGAGAAGCAAGCTGTCACTTCTAGGCATCCTATCTTATTCTCTCCAATATTTATGAGTAAAAAAATGTTTGAACATATGTTGCAGAGCATGACTAAGCAAGAAATACCATCCCAATTACACCCACCCAAGCAATTATTTATTTGTAATTAACTGGCCTTCTGCAAGGCTTTATAAGGGTTTTATTTACCATATACATTTGTTTCAGAGAAGTCACTACACTTGAAGTGAAGCCTCATCTGGAACAAGGGATTTTTTTCTTCCTGCCATGGCCATTACCCTCTGGAATCCTGCAGTGCTGCTCTTCCTCTGTCATCAGTACTGCAAAGCTACTTCTTCCCACAACCAACCTCCAGACAGCTTCAAGTCTTACACAGAGCAAAGGGTGTTGCCAATTTGATACATTACTTGCTGTTTTACAAAGTAATTAGGAAGACATACTAAGCAGAGCTTCTTAACAGCTGCATGGAAGAAAAATGCTCAGGCGATACACAAAAGGAAATGAGACCAGGTCCCACCGACTCTGGTCTCCGCTCTCGATATTCGTGGGCGCCATCTGCCGGCACTTTATTAATTACTGAGACCTATAATGACATTAAACGCCCAGGTCAAAACTGAATGCTTTCTTCCGCTATGCATTTTATCTTCTTCCAGAGAAGAAAGTATGTTCCCTCACAACTTCCAGCAAAGCTCCGGGACACAGACCTTTCTAGCCTTCCTCCACCCCCACAGGCGGCAGCTAAAGGTGCCAAGAAAGCCTGCCCAGCAGAGGACACAACTCCTCCACAGCTGGAGAAACTCCAGGTAGCACCTTGGCCTCTCATTTCAAGCCTGGGACCTGCAGCCAACCACCCTGCCTCTTACACTCTTGCCCTAGAGGAAAAAATCCAGCAATGCCAGTCTCCATGTTCAGAAGTTTCCTAACACCAACAGCAAATCATCACAGCAGTTGAATGAGATTTTTTGTCCATGCTACCAAAATTGTAATATATTCTATTTATACTGCTGTTGTTAAGCTACTGTTTGTCTGACACATTTAGATGACAGCTGATCCTAAGCCACAAAATGACTTGGTCTTGACTGTGAAAATGGCTTTAAGCCTGAGGTCATTCTGACAAGCAGTGAAGACTCTGATTCACATTCTTAGTAAGAGCTTTTAGATATTGTGCCAAGATCTGGACTCAAAACCATGAATCCTCATTTCCCTGCAACTCAGAAGCACATGGATGTGAGATTTCACTTCATGCGTATTCCTAGTTTAGACATACCCTCTCACTTGTAGAAAGAACAAGCTGTTGCTTGTACAGGTCTCTGTCAGTCAAAACACAACAGAATAAATTCCTCTAAGAGTCAGATACTGCCAGGCTCTAGAGAATTAAGGCATTATTCATGTGTGACAAACAGAATCTAAATTTACCAATGTATGAATCAAGAAGGGGATTTCCAGAAGCATTTTAGAATGAGGACGCCATTTAGCTGGCCCTCTTCAAACAAAACTTCTGCTACATGAAGGCTCTGGAATGAGGAAGAAATTCAGCTCTGAAATTCTCTGCCAATGACATGAAACTCAATTTGGAAACATTAGCTAATGAAAAATACAAACATGTTCCCACAACCACAGCTATGAAGACAAATTAAGTATACTCACTGAATGGAAATTAGAAGTATTTTTAATAGCTGGGTGTAGCAGAAGCAAGTGTAAAATTATTGAAGGATTATACACCCTCAAATATGCTTTTGCCAAAGGATCAAGCCTAAGAATAACTAGAACCACCACAGCAAGTATCTCAATGTAAAGAGGATTTAGATGTGCAACTACTGAGGGATGTATAAATCCTCATGCACGAGAATATTTATGCCCATACTTGGTGTTGAAGGAAAATTCTGAATATAACCTCCCTATTCAGATATTCCATGAGCAGCTGCCAGTTCATGATTGCACTTCAGATCCTAGGCTGGAATACAACTGTTGGGACTCAAATTCATGCAACGTTACTTGTCTGTGAGTCTAATTTAAGATACAGACCTACTGCAAATGCAGGGAAAGCAATACTTTCATAGCAATACAATGGTTCAGCTGTGCATGACACAGCACTGTGATTCTGCATCACTCACGTTCACACACACAGGACATTCAGTAAATCACCAGTCTTCTGTCCAATCCAGTTTCAAATATGCCAAAGGACAAAACTATAATCTCCGATGGACAACACTTCCATAGTATTCACCCTGTTAAGAAACACCTCCTCATAATCAGCGTAGTTTATTTTTTTCTGAAATTTCAATCCCCTTAAATACTGATATGACTGTAAACAATTCCATTCATTCTTTGGGTTTCCATATCTGCTTTTACTGAAAAGCTCAGGAAAAAGGAAGTATACTTAAAAAACAAAACAAAACAAAACAAACAAACAAAAAAAGGACTCCCCTCTTCCAGATATTCACCACATCATTCTTTGAAAGCACCTACAAGAATTCAAAATAAAACATAAAAGCTATGCATCCAGCAGATGAAGGGCCACTGCGTGACAGTCTCTTCTACCCAAAAAATAAATATATGCCTGTCTTCCGACATTTCTTCAATATTTTTAAGAATTTGTGGTTGCTTTCTTGAACATTTCCCACCATTTACACAGAATCATCTACTATTTTTTTTCCCCAGCTCAAAGATTTTCTGTGCTTCCTTAAACTTCTGTATCTTCTATCCTCCCTAAGGATCTCTCCTGTTTTTTCTCCCATATGAAAGCTTGGAAATAATATTAAACTTTGCCCTTATCTTTCCTCCTTCCTCACTCCCATCTGAATCTCTTCTTTCAGCTTTCCTTTCTGTGCAGCATTTTCCTTCCTATATGCAATATACTCTCCCTCTCCACTCTTCCTTTGCTTGAGCCACCCATTCTTTCACTGACCAGAAGGGCAACAAATCGAAAGCGACTATTTATGCACCCGATTATATGAAACTTGCATTTTTATGGAATCATTTCTCACATTCCTGGTAAAAATTTGTAGCTTTCCATCAAATATGAAATGCTGGATGCTCTGCAATAAGACATGAAACACCAACCAACTGCCTTAGATTCCCAGCACAGTCATGACCTCTCACCAGCTCTCAGTTCCTGTTCTTTCCGTAGCACTCTCACTTCAGAACTTTCCAAAAATGACTACGAAAACAAACAGGTTGATCCAAACAATATCATTCATTGAAATAAAGAAGAAAAATCTAGATATCAACAGAAACTTTGACTGCAGTACAACTTAAAAAAAAAAAAAAATTAAATGCTTCTTTTTCATATGGGCTGTGTCAGGCAATGTGAAGCTTTTTTTTGTGCAAAACAGCTAACAGAGAACAGCAATAAAATATATGTGAAGGAAAACCTGGATCCTTCATTAGATGTGATAAAAATAAATGTTAGTTTGGCTCATCAATATCAATTCATTGGAAATCAGAATTGCAAAGACAGAATGCAGTAAAGTCTACATTGTGTTCCTATTCAGTTACTGATGAAAAGTAATAGCTATTAAAACAAATGCTGATGAAGGCGTAATGGTTAAAACTAAGAAACGTATTTTTCATCAGAGTTAACTTTAAAGAAATTTCAGTAACAAGTCCTCACATTTAACCACTTTGATAATGCTGTCAATACTGCAAATGCATTTGCAGAAAAACTGATGGATGGAAAGGGTGTTTGTTTTGATTATTATTTTCTCTGCTCGTAAAGGATGATCACAGACATCACCTTTCCCTACTTGGTGAGCCAGTTAACAAAAGCCTTCATGTGGCAAGAGCCCTAAGATACACGCCGCGATCTTCTCAGACCAAGAGGGAGAAGATGCCCCAGGAGCTGACAACAGCTCCTACAGGTCCTACTGCTCCCCTGAAGGATGCAAGGGTGTGCCAGAACAGCTCTGCTGTTGGCCCAACATAAACCTCAGCTCGCATTTCGCTAGATCAGATGCCTTATACCGTGTTTACCAGTTAAAGGCATCTAAATGAGTCCTTAAGAATGCCTGTCCAGTAATAGAAGGGAAAATTAACAGTATCCAACACCAGGCACCTCATTCAATCTTCTTATCTCTTTCAAAAGCCAAGAGAGAGAAGGAAGATACTCCAAATGGGAGGTTTAGAAAGACGTTTAATTGAAGTGCTTAGAGGCAACCTCTGGCACCCTCTCTCTCCATTGTCTATGCAACAATAATGGCAAATATCTTCTCCAAGACAGGTACCAATAATCTCCCTCCTCTGTCCTCTACCCTTTCTGTAGCCCCTGGGAAACCGCTCTCCTCCCACTCCTTACGGTTTCCTTCTATGCCTTTCTGTTGCTGATTGGGTTTGTTGCCTGAGCAACTGCAGCTGAGGAAAGGAGTGAGAAGAGAGCTCTCGCCCAGTTGTGAGCTGTCTGCAATAGCACTGCATTCTAACCCTGCTATGCACAACAGCCACAGTAGCGGCCTCAGGAAATTCACAGTTCAGCTGAGTGAGGTACCGTGAGTTGGCTGTAACCTCCTTACAAGGTGCTGGGTATCTAGCAGCCACCTTACATTTTTGTTCAAGCATGAATAAAATAGCTAGACTGTAAAACAAGTAGTTCAGTTTATCCATGCACCCGGCTTATAATCACCAAGCAGCCACATTTGCTACACTTTAATTCCAGTTCTAACAGAACTCGGGAGCACAAATTAACTGGTAATTAATCTCTAGAACCAGAATACTTCCCTCTAGAAGTTTCAGCTCATTATGATACGTCTCTCTCCCTTCGCTCTTTTCATAGTGTATTTTAGAATTCAGAAAAGTAACCAGAACAAAAGCATCCATCAATGACCTTTCCAGATCCCTTGAGTGTTTTTGTACTTTGCTTTCTTTTTATCTTTGCTGTCTGTCTCTTGGTATTTGAACAATATGTGGTAAAATGAGAATATAGTCTCAGTGCTATTGCAATAGAAGAAATAATAATCTTTGCAAGATATCCAGCAGAGATTTCTTTTCTAATATTGTTTTATTGAAAAAAATCCTTTAAAAAAAAAAAAAAACATTCTTATAAGGTTTTGTGTTCCTACAGTATATGAAACACTAGGGGTTGCTCCCCCCTTCCAAGATGGTTTATGATTGTAACTGACTACTTGCAGCTCTGCTGACTGCAGGAGGGAAAGTTGTGTGGTTTTTCCTGAATTTGTGCAAAGTATCACCTTGAACATAAAGCACAGAATCATCTGCATTGATGCTTCTTAACAGACATTAGGACCAGTCTTGGTAGGAAAAAAATATCATCAGGGACTGCAGGCCTAAATGACTGTAGCTACTATGGCACTTCACTCTCTTTCTATTATTATTTTTACTTCTGAAGTAGAAACACAGAGGTTCCACTTACATCAGGGGTTAATGGCAAGTTACTGAAAAATGATTTGACCTTTTAAATTTCATATCAATGCAAGATTCATTTAAAATTAATTTACTCCAGCGTATCAAATCTGCCTTTGGCAGCTATATCCTTACTAATTCTGTCCCTTACAGCATATTTATAGCTTTTTTTAATTTTGTTTTTTTTGACTACATTTATTTTTCTTGAGCATAAAATAGTGAGCAATTGAAGTTCAAGCTTGACAGAACCCAACCACAAAAGCTCAGAAACTACTACTACTATTTTTTTTTTTTGCTGTATTTTGCAATCTTCAGAGATACCTACTTGCACCACTTGATATCCAGTAGAATAGTCAGAGCGTATATCACTGGAGCAAAATGCAATCCAGAATTTATGGCTTACAAAATTCAGTGAGAAGCTTTAATTAACGAAGTCTGGAACACTGTGACTAGATAGCAGATTCCACCAATTCATTTAGAATAAAATGATCAGGATTTCTGAATGTTTCTGGAAGTTTTGAAACCATCTGTCAAAACAATGTTAACACATCTAGGACATAAATAATCGTGCTTGGGAGAGCTCAGTTCACTGGTTAAGAAAATCCACTGCTACCTCTTCAATGGCTGTTTCTGACTAAAGGCTTCAGTAATGATGCTAATCAGGTGACTGCGTGTACAGCTTTGAAAAACAGAAAGGAGGCTCACAGAGTCATAAAATTTAGCAAAGGAAAAGGCATAAGGCCAAACATCCTTAGTGTGACTCATAGGTTTCAACGGGATTACAGCAGGATGGAAATAGACCACATTTACCGTATTAGGTCACCATGCTAATGTCATTAATCTGCCAGTGAAAGATTGTTCCCTGCCATTCTGTGACTTAAAGTATGAAGATAATTGGGCTATGGGGATGCAAGAAAGCTAGAAGAAAAAAAGTGAAATAATGGGAAGATCCTGAAGAAAGAGCTTTAAAAATATTTAAATATTTATATAATAAAATATTTAAATATTTAATCTTCCTTAAAAGGTCCTATGAATATCACAGAAGGACTCTTATCAAAATAAAACCTTATCAATATCTTTATCATTATGTGTTTATCAATACAAACCCTTTTATACTGATAACACTACTTGTGATTTGCATTTGGTGAAAGCTATATCACAACATTTTATTTTGCTTTTGATAACTTCAGAAAACATAACTCTCACATCACATCTGATTTTGTCATTAAAGCATGCAAAAAGCTATCTACTTTTGTAGCCATCTCCTTCTCTCCATAAAACTTGCTGGAGTAACATCAAAAAAAATGATCTCACAAAGATGAGACCGCAGTAATAATGGTATTATCACTTCTTTAAGCCCTAGTGAAATTTCTTAGTGGGATTTGGAGCAAAAACATCTTATATGTGGTAAGGGCACTCACCTTGGAAGTGCTTCTTGGAAGAGCTTTGTATTTTTCCAGTGAACAATGAATTTATTTAAAGACAAAAGGATTCAATGAAGCAGAAAGCACAGCTTATAATTTCCTCCTTCCAGTAAGCATCCTGGGCACTAGGCTATGTGAGTAACCTCAAAACATTTCCTCTCATTCTGGCATCTTTAATTTCAAATTATTTTCTACACAAAAAATGTGGCACATCTCAAAAGAGCCTAATTTCTTCATTAAATCAAGGTATAAATATGTGGCTGAACTTTGTGAGGTCTGCATTTGAAGGAGGTGAATGCAGCACACCAACCAACTAGAGATAGGAATAAAGTCAGCTAGTCAGGGCTTGGCAATAATCAGTTGCATAGGATCATGATGACGTGTACCTGTACATTTTGTTCACTCTTCAAGTACTTTTAAAACTCACAACTACTTTCTTATATTTCAGCCAGATTGTTTTATCTGAGTGAAAATCTTTTAAACACTGGGAAGCCTATTAATTCTGAGTTTGATTAATAAATAAATAAGAAAGAAGTGAGTATTGCCAATATCCAAAGTGTTTCAGAATCTCTTAACAGCCAGGTGATAAGATAGGCCCCTTCTCTGTGAAACTGGGTAAANGGCACATCTCAAAAGAGCCTAATTTCTTCATTAAATCAAGGTATAAATATGTGGCTGAACTTTGTGAGGTCTGCATTTGAAGGAGGTGAATGCAGCACACCAACCAACTAGAGATAGGAATAAAGTCAGCTAGTCAGGGCTTGGCAATAATCAGTTGCATAGGATCGTGATGATGTGTACCTGTACATTTTGTTCACTCTTCAAGTACTATTAAAACTCAACTACTTTCTTATAATTATATTTCAGCCAGATTGTTTTATCCGAGTGAAAATCTTTTAAACACTGGGAAGTCTATTAATTCTGAGTTTGATTAATAAATAAATAAGAAAGAAGTGAGTATTGCCAATATCCAAAGTGTTTCAGAATCTCTTAACAGCCAGGTGATAAGATAGGCCCCTTCTCTGTGAAACTGGGTAAATCATATTGAAAATACTGTCTGAGACTGGGAACATAAAGCTTTGCAAGCAATTTAGGGATGGACTTAAAAGTTGCTGAGGCATTTACAGATGTCTCTAGCTTTTTGAAAGTCCATCTTTCTTTTATACGTAACTTTAGATGTTTGAATACTACTAAAATACTACTTGGCTTCTACGGATACTTTGGGTAAAAGTATATTGACACCCTGCTAAATAGAATTTCCATGGCATTGAAGGTAGTATTTTTTTTCAAGATGAAGTAACAAAATTTTTTATCTTGCTGAATAAAACACAAATGTCTAAATCACTTTAAACCCAAACAGATGATTAGCAACTGATCATTGGACTAGGAGACACACTAAGTTCCTTTGAAGGAAAATAATGTGTATAATGCAACACCAGCAAGGTCCTCCCCTGTAACAGTTTTGTCTGCTCTAGTGTATATGTTTGACTCCACACTTACATCGTTTTTCCTATGTAGCATGATTTCTAAAACTTCCACAGAATGCTTAATACAAAACAGCAAGTAAACAGGGCAACTAAAAAGAGCACATACCTCATGCCTGCCATTTGATCATGTATCCTTGCTAGAAACCACCTCTGCACAGTAAAAATGTCTATAAAGAAAAAGAATAAAACTTTGTGGGTGTAGCCCATCACTGTCTTGTTTATTTAACAAGCACTTTCATTTTTCAGTTGCTGCAAATATTGAACAAGAACCATGAAATCACTCTGGGGAGTATGTCAGTTATATGCACGCTGCTTTCTCGTATGATGTCAGCTTTTATGCAGAAAGAATGTCAGTGATCTTTCCATTCATTATTTTCATCCTTTGGGTTACAATCAAATCTATGCTACACTGTAAATCAAGTTACAATATATACAATGTATCTGAGATAAAATGCTTACCCCACCTTATCTAATAATCAGTGTGACAACTAATCATGTAACGATCCTCTGTCACTCATTACATATACAAGAAATAGCACCATTAAAATTAATACACACCCACCAACATAAAACGGAATGGGGAAACTGAACCTGAAGTTTCAGTAGGCAAAGTCATGTATAATAGTACATGAACTTTCATCTGGCAGAGACAAAAGCAAGTTGGTCACATAAAATTCTAGAATTTCATAACTAAATTGGATTGCATAAGTGGGAAAAGAAATGTCTATTGACCTCTGCGTTCATCATGCGTGATGATACTGGATTCTGGAAAAAGCTTTCCAATGGAATTCACCTGCTCTGCATTCACAATCAGGAAGTGTAGAAGTCTGTGGTCACTCTGGGGGTGTGACGCTGAGCTAAGGAAAAGATCAGTTCTCAGTAACGAATGCTTCCGTTCTGTTACAGAAATAACAATCTCAATCTGGAAAATAAGCATTTTGTGCAGCCTGCATTTCTTATAAAACCAAGTGGTCCCCAAAACATGTTAGTCTGCATTTGCAAACAGTGTGCACTACTTTTTCCAATCATAAACACTCGCTCACGGCTCTAATCTGTAGATGTGCTGTGTTCAGAAATCCCACAGAAGCCACTAGTTTTGACTTTTTCACCTGACTGCTCTTTGAGTATCTACATCAGCATATACATTCTTAACGGCAGGATTACATTAATTTCAATAACATGAATAGCAAAAAGCACTAAAAAGGGAAAACTACATTCTTAATTTGCAGTTCAATGTCAGTAATTCTGGGAAAATGTACTTGAATTTTGCAATGATATGTAAATTACACATCACCTAATTCATTTTTTCCTGAATATGTTCAGTAAACGGGTGCCATAACAAATATTTTCAATCTCTTTGTTCCTTACTTTCTTTTGAAAATATCACCTCCTTCTCCCCCATCTCCTTCAAACAGAATTTTATCAAATACCTTTTGACTTTTAAAAATGTTTGAAATTCCTTCTCAGCATAGTGGATGGAATACAGAAAATGCTATACTAGCTAAAAAAAAAAAAAAAAAAATCCTACCTGGGAAAAGATGTGATCAGCTGAGACAACTACAAAGGCATCCCGGCAAGGCCCTGCTTCCTGGGGTCACAGAACTTACATCTTTCTACACCACTGAAGCACTACTAAACCAGCCAATCTTTGATAGATTTGAACCACTCTTGAGGTAAAAGTTCTAATGTTCATTACAAAGAGTGTATCCCTAATGAAACCTTCATAAATTACAAGCTCTTCAGAGCAGTAATAATTCACAAGCATTTGGAAACACATTATTAAGTGCCAGGAATTACTAGAAAAATGTTTAACACTAATTTATTTCAGGAAGTATCTGTATAATTATATATTTAGCTTAAAGGTTATATTTTTATAGAACATATTATTCTACATCTTGAAAACACAAATTGGATACCCATCTCTGCTCTTCATCCACACCTAATACTTAAAATATCTGCAGATGTGTATTTCTCGTCTTTTAAAGAAAGTTCTCTTGTGAATCCTAACTCTGCAGATTCATCCATATAATAAATACTGCCCAATAGCTTTTAAAAATGCCAAAATGCATTAAAAAAATGAAAAAAACAGCAGTAGTCATATCTAGCTTATAGAGATATCCGTTATTTGGGAACATGCAGCACAGTGACAACAGAAGACGACATTCAGTATTCTTCCTGTTTATACTGGTTGTGGGCTGAGAGCTAAAAACAGGCTCTGCCAACATGCACCCAGTTAATCTGCTGGCATAAACCATAGTTGGACATCTTCCTTTTGCTAAGACTGAATCACCCATCTCTTAATAATCGATCCAAGCAAAGTAAGACTTCCAGTACTGGCTCTTACAGTGCAATATGGTCCTCAAATCACTCAATTCCCACAGGAATCCAAGGAGAAGTTGGATGCACATAACTGAAGCCTAACCTTGTTCTAAGTAGGCATTTGGTGTATTTTGGCAGGATTTGTTAGATTATCATGATAATGTAACTTGTACTATGACTCTAGTGATGGTGACCCATCTGGCCTACCAGAAAAAACAAACAAACAAAAAACCACAAAGACCAAGGCATTAGGGTGTGTCTACACTGCACAACGTCCTATGGTACAGCACCCTCAGAACGATGATCCACTCACACCAGTTTCCCTTACCCACGCCGATTCCAAACCCTCTGCAGTATCTCCCTCCAGCACTGTATTAAAAGACAGATATGATGTACTGAAGCTGAGAACAGGATGGATAAGAGATGTATCATTACCATGGCATACCACTCCCGAGTGTCATATGCCAACTTTCTTCTATACTGAGAATACATTTCCAGTTAAACAAAACGCTGACACGCACACATTCTCACGCAGACATATTAAAAGGGACAAATGACTGATGCTTGCTGGTAAAACAATTCTCAGCACTGTTTCTGCATGCTTAATGTTTACTAGAATTCACACAAAGAGCTAAAAGCATTCTCCACTTGACTGCTGTAAGAGCTCCCTCTGTTGTTACACAGAAAAGCTACCGGAAAACATGTTCCATTATCCTCGCGTCTTTTTCATCTTCAAGTCGTGAATTTTTAAACGCTCCATCCTGTGAGGTGAGGACTGACACAATTTTCTGACATAACTTTTCATGCTTATTTTCTGCACAAGAAACTGCTGTCTTATCCCAGTCTTCCAAAGCGCTGACAGTATCATTTAGAATAACCTGTTCCAATGCATCTGTCATGGTTTTGGCTGGGACAGAATTAATTTTCTTCATAGAGGCTCACACAATGCTGTGTTTTGGATTTTTAATGAAAATAGTGGCGATGTTTTTGGTTGTTGCAGAGCAGTGTTTACATAGACCCAAGGACTTTTTTTTTCTTGTGCTGCCCTGTCAGCGAGGAGGCTGGGGGTGCACAAGGAGCTGGGAGGAGATATAGCCAGGGCAGGTGACCCAGACTGACCAAAGAGATATTCCACACCCTATGACATCATGCTCAGCCATAAAAGCTGGGGTAAAGAAGGAGGAAGGGAGGAACGTTGTGAGTGATGGCGTTTGTCTTCCCAAGAAACCATTACGCGTGACGAGCCCTGCTTTCCTGGCAGTGGCTGAACACCTGCCTGCCCATGGGAAGTAGCGAAAGAATTCCTTGTTTTGCTTTGCTTGTGCGCGCTGCTTTTGCTTTACCTAGTAAACTGTCTTTATCTCAACCCATGAGTTCTTGCACTTTCACCTTTCTGATTCTCTCCCCATCCCACCTGGGGAGAGTGAGCGAGCGGCTGTGTGGCACTTAGCTGCCTGCCGGGGCTAAACCACAACAGCATCTAAAGAAACAAACAAACAAACAAACAAAAACGCCCCACGCATATAAAGACGCTGCACTTGCCCTAATAAGCTTTGTGTTATTCATATTAAGACTACTGCACCAATCTTTAACGTTTTTATCAGATGGATTATGAATCCTACAACTGAGAAAAGAACAGCTGATCAAATTCAAGACTTATAAGAAAGTCAGTGTTCAGTCAAAAACGATTAAAGACCAAATTCTTTGATTGCACTCAGAATCATTTCTGAAACCCATAAAAGCAATAGAATGATGGGTGAGTGGCAGACACTAAAGTTAAGGGCAGTTTATTGAAGCAAGACAACACACACAATAGATGCAAATGACCATTCCTGGATGGAGAAAACCTACTTTGCAGAAATATCATCTTTAAATTTAAGCACTTTTCTTGGCTAAATCTAGGCAGATAAGCATTAGTTTGTCTGCAGAGTAGTTTCAGGACCTGGCACTTGCTGCCCATGTGGTTTGTTGTAGCTGTCTGCTCTTGGCTCAAGTTCATGGTGCCTGAAGAGCTTCTGCTTCTGTGTCTGGCAGTGTAAACGTCCCTCTGGGAACTTAAAAACCTTACACCAAAGTAGGACTTTGGTTATTTTTTTTTTGTGTCCTAAGCAGTAAGTGTTGAAGTTGCAGGTTGCCCAAGAGGCAGCCTACAGAGGCTCCACTAGAAGCAAGCAAAGTGCCTGCACAGTTATTTCAGTGGTTGGGTTGCCCCAAGGGGCGCTCTGTGCAACAGCAAAGACTGAACCTGTGTGTGTGAGAGCAAGCAGGATGGACCATGAAATCTGACATGAGTGACCCTCATCCCTGTGGGAGCTTCAGAAGATGTGAGAATGCACAGTTCAGCTTGCTGTGAAGGAAAAGCTTTTATTTAGATTTCATTCTAAATTAGGAGCAAGGAATCCAAAGTAATGTATAGGCTGAAATGGGAGTTGAATTAAAATGTCACGTTTGAAAGTTTGTTATTAAAATTTTGCTGTGCTTACTTTTATTGCTCATTTCCTACAACAGCTGAAAGCCATGCTTTTTGTGTTTGGCTGAGATAAAAGACAAGATCCTAGCCCCCATAGATTAAAATGGTGGTTTTCTAATCCACTGTTGACCGAGACAGCGAATTAATGCAGTGCTGGGACAGTTTTCCAATAGAAAGAAGTAATCATCTGAAAATCAAATACCAAGATTATTTGCACATGGTCACCTCTCCCCTTCCTCACTATAAAAAAACAACAATCTTGACTGATTTCCTTAAACACTGTGGAAAAGCTAGTATGAGATTAAAATCTAACCTTCATTTAGTTGGGAAAAAAAAATCTTTTCTGTAATTATTTTAGAAATCTCATAGAATTAGAAAATCAGCACACAGCAGAAAAGAACATTGAAAATCCACCCTTAAAATTATTTGAAATATGGTCAGGAAATAAAATAAGAATGAAAAATTGTAACTTTACTGAGCAACAACAATCTAAGCAAGAATATATACAGAAGAAAAAACGACACAGCCAGAAGGCAGCTAAGTAGAAAGGAACCTAAGGAAGAACATAAGGCACCCTTCTTTCCTTTCATCATTTGATTAATAAACTCATGATCCACCAGAGGGCTAAATCAACCTTGGTTTTGGAAGCATTATCTCCGAGAACTCCTGCAAGCTTCCTACTGACATCCTTGGCAAATCCCTCTGGAGATTTTTGAACAGGTGTACAAAAAGAAATTCCTTATTTCATAAGATCATGCATGTATTACTATTATGACAAAACATGTAGGGACTTTTAAACAGAGTTCTTAAGGTCTATTTAAACATGATGACAGAAGTCCAGATATTTGTATCCACTTCAAATTCCTTCTATACAAATGTGGTCCAAAACATCACCGTTAAACCTGAAATAAATATATGGTAGAGCAATCATGAAAGACAACACAAATGCCTTATTCTTTACCCAAAGAAAAATGCTTCAGTTGCTGAATATAATCCACTGCTCCAGCAATTCGCCCCTGTTTACACAGGCACAATGCAACTTTTTTGTGCACGCCAGACTGACCATATGCGACCTGAGCCAAAGCCAGGCATTCTGACGTGTTGTTTGGTTTCATTTTCCCATAGTCTTAAATAACATCTCCCATTGCCTAGGAAAATGTTAGCCTGAAGAAGACACGGTAATAAAACAAGCCAGCATTCCTAATATGCCTCGTAACTTCAGAACATTTCAAAACGAACTACAGCATAACTGGATTGTGTAGATGTAAATTATACCCTTTCATCCCTTCTGCCCCTCTTGCAGCCTTAATTCTCTATATTTGAGAAAGTAGCCTCTTCCTTCTCTTTCTTAATGTCTCAACTGCCACCGAGACAGCTCCAAGACCACTGAAAGCAATAGAAACCGATAGGACATTTATTTTAGGGATTACTGCAATTCCAGTCCATGGCAGCTGTGAGGAACAACTGCAGCCTTACAGTTTTCCTGGACACAGGAGATTGAAGGCTGGTTTCAGGGAAAGGGAAATGCTCGTGTTGTTCCCAAGCTATGATGGAGCAGAGCGGCTGTTGCTAAGTGTTCCACACCACAGTCTGTGGAAGCAGGCCTACTCAGTACCAGCAGTACTTATAATTTTTGTCATCAGTCACGCAATAAACTCAGAGGAGCATGTCAAAAAGGCAAATTTAAGAAGCCTAGCCAGATTTCCAGGGATTATTAGACGAGAAAACGGTAACACTCTTAGCCAGTTAGCTTGCTATCCAACTCCATATCTCTTCCAAACTATGAAGAAGATTCAAAGAAAGAGCATAGGAAATTTTGTGATATTAACAAAACCAAGTTATTTTGTAGTATGACTCTTGGAAATAGCTCAACTGGCTTTAATGCTTTCCTAAGAAGTTCTACCTAAGGACACAGGAATGTAAAATAAGTAAAATTTGGCCATGGTATACACAATACTTTAGGAATTTATGTTGTGAAGTGTTACGTAGCATGTTACAGGTGTTGGTACCAGTTTAGCCTATAATCTGGTTCAGGATTTTTATTTTTTTCAGTACTTGCAAAATATTGTTTTCAAATCAGCACATTAGTTGGGTTAAGAAATGACAACTACCTTTACAGTTTCGGAGTAGGGGGTAAATGGGTGATAAAATTTACCTACACAAACAAGGCATCATTATGTTTCAGTAACAGACTATTTTTCAATGGGCTTCTCCAGCAAACACTTAAAAGCAATTTACAGATCCCATATTACTGCAAACAAATGTAATACTTGAAACTAGAATCTACAGCTGCTTTTCATTCTTCCACCCTGGAGGAACTAAGCTGTTGTCTACTAACATTGCAGTTAATATTTTATGATTCTCAAGGTGGTCAGAAGGCATGGCTGGAAAAACACTGTTTCAGCGTGATGAAGTAACTATGCAATTATTAGTACTTTACAAAGACAAATTTCAGCATGCCAGAAGAGCAGGCTGTAATGATTTTTGTTTTTCTATTAGTACGTTACATTATGGGTTAGGATTGAAACAAAAAAGTGGTATTTAGCTCCTGACACAAGGTGGATTAGAATCTGAATTTAAAACTAAAATATGGGCTAGCGTTAAAGAATGCCGTTACTCTTCTCAGATTTCAGCAGAGGCAACCATTATAGTTAATTTAATACCAGTCTGCTCCAGTGGGATTTCCACTGTTTCAAACAAATCTACACTGGCTTGGGAAAACACCTCTCTGAAGCGTAATGTTTTCTCCAAACCAAAAACACAG
This sequence comes from Chauna torquata, assembly GCA_013399475.1. Taxonomy (NCBI): domain Eukaryota; kingdom Metazoa; phylum Chordata; class Aves; order Anseriformes; family Anhimidae; genus Chauna; species Chauna torquata. The sequence continues at coordinate 39,941 of VXAL01003391.1, read as the reverse complement.
AGACAGACAGTGCTAGAAATTCAAATATGATTGTATCCTACCCCCCTAAATAACAGAGATCAAGTGCAAGTATAGGGTTTACAGTTTAAATATGCTTTTAGTGTAACTGTGTTCAAAACACAGTTTTGTGGATCTGGTACTGGCATCAACAGTAAAATGAAAGAAACTCGTCTTTGAGTAATTGCAGTTTTCTTAATCCATAGTAAGGTGTGAAAGCCTTGCATTTGTATAGCTTTTAACTACAGCAGAAGAGAAAAGAGTCTCAGACAAAACTGGAGTCTGCAGTGCTGCAAGAAAAGTTAGCAGCAACCAAAACAAAATGCGTTCTTCAGAACTTGCTGTTGATATCACCTGTTTGATCTCTGCTCATATTGAATTTAAGATTTGACACTGGATTTAATAGCAGAATCAAAAAGGACATTCATTAACGTATTTTGGTTGTGTTTTGTTTTAAAGGATTTAGTTTGAAGAAAAGGAAAAGCCTCATGAGTTGGGAAGTAAAGGTGAATTGCACATCCCTTGTGAATCTCAGCGCAGAACCACATACCTCTGCTGTGTAACGCAATGTTTTACTAGATTTAATTGCTTTTCAGACAACGCACATTTGATGCTTCCAGGGTTACAGCTGAATTTGGAAGGTGTCCAGCTGCAGTACTCATGTTTATGAGAGTGTCAAAATACTTCAGCAAGGGGAGATTTTTTCCTTTAAGACAGCTAAGAGCTAAAGTGTTGAAAACAAAAGTCACTGGCTGAACACCCAGAAAAGTAACTTTCACTATTTAAGACTTCCTAAGTTTTAGTTTTTGTTTGCTGACACCCACCAAGAGCCTCTGACAAAATTCTTACTGAATCTTCTCTGAGGTTGAGTCATATCAGATGCTGCGTTAATCACTCAAAACGAAGGTTGCTCAGAACTGAAGGCACAGGATTCACGACAGTATTTTATCATTGATAGGTAACGGTAAATCTCAGGGGTGGGGGATGGGTGGGTCTTTAAACCATACAGATTTTCTAGTGAAAATACAAGTAATTACATTGTGAGTGCCTACTTACTGCTTTTGGAATATAACATCTGCTAAGACTATTGATTTTGTAATTCTGTAATTCAGATTCCAAATATTAGCTTATCACAGTTCTTCTCTCAGTTATTGCCTTTCAACTTGAATGAAAGCCAGTAAGATACACACATGAAAAAAAATGTTGATCTTGTAAAGTTCAGCCATGCCCCTATGACTCCTTGCAGATGAAAGACAGAATATTCAACTGCTTCAGTCTCTGACACCACCAATACCACTGAATTTTGCATTTCCAAATACAAACCAAAACACTGAGAGGAAGACAAAATAATACAGATTATTTTTCATTTACCTGAAATATTTAAAATCATCAATATTTTTTATATACCTTAGATTTCAGAAGCTAATTTTAATGCAGCTAACCAGAATATTGCTTTACAGCTCTAAAGGCTAGGCTTGAGTAGTTAACAGACATAACAGTAAGGACTGGACAGTCACACTAGGAGGTGGGCTTTTGCTCTTGTCTATTGCATGTAAACTATCAGTAGAAACAAAACAGTTTCAGCATTGCTTTAGGCACAACTTTACACCAGACCTTAAGACCATGCCTGGCCTCCACTAAGCAGAGATGGTAACAGGAATTTATACTTCTGCAGACCCTGAGCCCCAAAGTGGTTGAAAAGGCCTTGCCTGTAACATAAGGAAGTCTAACAGCTAGTCATAATTTCATCAGCCACACATTTTTTGAAAAGTTGTACTTAATTGTTTATGTTCCATTCTCTTCCCTAACCCACTGCTTACCCCAATACTGCTCCAAGAGTACAAAAAGCAATTGCTGTGAGTTAGCTATCTCCCCTTCTGCCTTTTAGGGCAGGCACTCAACATAGAACAAAGGAGAAAGAAAAAGCCTTACAGCTTTCTTATATTCCATTTGGAATTTTAAATGTAAGTCTCAAATCCCCATAAAAAAATTCTTATTTGATAAATCCGAAATTCCTAAGCAGTAAATCAACTTGCTTGACATCAACTAAAATCCAGTAAGAACGGATCCAATCAAGTTCTTACATTTAAGATTCTTCAGAGCCACTTCATTACAGAGAATTCCTCTAGGAGAGTTTACTGCATAAGTTGTTGCAGCTTCATATTGACCACTTGAAAGTAATTCACTGAAGGTAGTAAAGAGGAAGAAAAAAATACAGAATATAGGCTATATGAACACTAAATAAATACACGTACACAAAATGGCTGGCTGCTGAATAGCAATCCAGTCGAGAAGCCTGAACATTAAGAATACACAGCTTAAAATACACATATTTAAACCTAGTGCATCATCATCACATTTTCCAGTATGAAGCAGCAATTTTTTTTCCCCACACATCCAGTTATGCTTCTTCTGCCTCACCACCTAGTGCTTTTGACAGTGTCCATAATGAAAACTGAGAAACCTAAGAGGGCATTATCTGGGCAATTGTAAAGAGAAACCAACCATATTTCAATATATGTCTTGTAATAGATTGTGATTTGGGAGGGACTAATATAATTAATCAATGGTCAGAAACAGGAGAGAGTTATTTCTGTTTAACAGTTACACAGCAGGCTATATGAGATGATGAACTAATCCCTATTTTTAATATCAAGGGACTATATTAGCGATGAGATCTAGGCATCCAGAAGTAAACCTCTGCATTAGATGCTTTAGAAAAGCCCAGTAACGTCTAATTTCCTGTAGGTATCTGGACACTTTTGAAAAATCCTCAATTTCATCAAACCCTCAATTTTGAAAAACCCTACATTTTCACCTGTAGGCACGGAAATATATATGTATTTAAAATCAGCTTGTCAGTTTTCACAACAAAAGTAAGCAACTCAAACACCTCAACAGCTGGTCTCTTCAGTGTCAGTTCCCTTAGAAAAAGGGCCAAAGAACCACCCCTGAAAGTGGATAAACAATCGATTTAATGTCTATGGCCACATGCCAGCACTTTTTGCAAACACCAAAAGGGTCACAAAAAGAATATGGAAGGACTGCATTCAGTACGATATATTAACTCCAATGTTGTAAACTGCTAATATAGAACACAGTAACAACATTCTTTTTACCTTTCAACAAATTCAAGTGAATCCTCAGCCACTTTACTAGGGACATCAAGAGCTGAAATACAAGATACAGGAGTGTAGGATAACCACACTACTACCTCAACAAGCAAATCAGATTTAAAAGTGATAAAGCATTAAAAAAAAATAGTTATCAACTGATACATTTATATGAAGGCATATAATTTAAACTGAGAATACTTTCATGTATTTTTAAAGAACTGAAACAATCTCCTTAAGTGGATGATTGTTTAGGACACACCTTTTACTACATCAGTTAAACTCTAAAGACACTTTTCCTGCTGGTGTCCTCGAAAATGAAACGTCTCTTTGGAAAAGAGACAGGGATAAAGTACCATCTTAAAGTCCAAACTCTTACTCCACTACAGCTGATTGTCTAGTCTCACAATCTCATTCTTGACTGTTCTGACATTTCATTTCTAGTGATTTTACCTCTTCCATCATTTTTCATGATCTGAGAGAGGAGATTTTGCAGGGTGATAGTCTTGTCCGATTTTGCACAGGCAGAAATAGCATTTGCAACTAACAAAATTCTAGCATATCTATGGATAGTTAAAGAGGGAAACATGTATGTTATCAGAACAGTTACGTGAACCCAGAAATATTCATCATAGTATCAACAGCATCTGAATCAATAGTTGATTCATGTACTGAGGCTTAATCATTAAGACTTAAAAAGAACATCTATCTGACACAAGGAACACATCAAAATTAAGTATTGCACATATGCATATGAACCTGAGCTTCAGCTTTTCTCTCTTTGCTTCAGCTGTATCTCGTAAGGCCAATAATCGCAGGAGTTCTTGTTCTAACTTAGTCTCTTTCTGACAAGGTATGTACATTTTCCATCTTTTTTCAATTCCAGCAACCGTCTGTCTAACTTAGCGAGATGTTTAGAAAGAGAATCCAAGTTGAGTGATTCTTCTACACTCCGACCTGTGGGAGAAGAAAATGTCTTGCATCAGCTCCTACCATCCCTCTTCCAAGTTTTTTGTGTTTTTTTTTGTTTGTTTGTTTTGGGTTTTGGATTTTTTTTTGAGAAAGTCCTGTAACAACACTGTTGGACTCTCCCAAGTCACAAGAAGCAAGAGATATAGAGGTCTAATTATATACTCTATTTTGTCCTTTGTTTCTCTTCTAATAATTCCTTACATTCAATTTGTTTTTCTGTCTGCCACAGGGTACTCATGTGATGCCATCTCATAAGGTTCACCTGTTGCAATTCACACTTGGCTCACATCCTTGCCATCCTGAATACCTTGAGACCATCAGGGAAGACCATACCCTTTTTTCAGATCATCCACTGGCATGCTAAACAGTGCAGATTCCTTGCTTCCACTATGAAAACAGACCTCTTGATCCTACTCTCCATTTCCTATCTTTTAAATAATTATTTATACAGGGAAAGACTTTGCTTCTTATGCTGCCTAACTCACTTCAAAGACTTGCCTGAAGCCTTTTGAAAAATCAAGTTTGTGTCATGTCACCCCACCCACATTCTTGTACCTCCCTTCAAAAACCACTAATGGATGTGCAAAGCAGGACATGTTCGCTCTTCCCAAACAAGCTGTATTTATCCACACATCCACTTATGCTGTATTTCTTATTACTTTTCCTGTTGGGATTTTAATCTTGCAAATCTGCAATTCTCTGAATCTCTCTCACATCCTTACTTCAAACGGGCATCTGATTTGCCACCTTCTGGTCCTCGCCAACCAAGCAAGCTGTAACTGAGGAACTGCACCCATTTAAGAGAACCTGCACAGGAGCCAAGGAGCTGCTGCAGTAAGCACCTACAGAAAGAACACCATAAGGCAACCCAGGGGCAGATTTCGGTTGTCGTGAGACAGTGCAAGTTACATCCTCGTGCCCTGTTGAGTCCTCATTCCTGCAGATGCAGCCGGGTTGTAAATCAGAAATCAGGAATGCCCCAGCTTGCACAAAGGGCCAAAACCAATCCTCAGCTGCTGCAGATCCAACAAGCATAACCATTTCTCCTCTATGCCTGCCCTGGGGTAGATTTAGCCCCTTGTGAGTCCTCAACTTCTGGTCGTCATCCCAAAGAAGTGAAAGACTGAGCTGGTGGTAGACAGGCTTTTTCACTCCCTCTTTTCTGGACAAAAACAGTAAAGCTGGCTGATGAAAGTAATGCAGGCTGCACCTCATGCACTGGCAGCTTCCCACAATAGCAAATACTTTCAGAAAATATTACACTTCAGGTATACACCTGGTATACACCTCCCTATTTCTACTGGGTCATTGCTCTTCTACATTCCAGCAAAGGGATCTGCATCTTACTGATACACTGCAGTATTCTGGGTGGCTTGCCCCCTGCCCCCCCCCCCCTTTTTTTTTTTGGTAATTGTTATTATTTAAAAACATATATTTAACACAGAAGAAATGCTCACAGTAGCAGAACATTGGATTTACCTGGGATGGGCTTAACAGGATGAATTGTTTTCTCTTGAGTACCAAAGGTTTCAGAGGGTACCTTTCTTATATTTTGAATTTTTAATTTTTGCAGAATTCTTCTCAATAGCTTTTATTCTGGGAAAAACAAACAAACAAAAAACCAAAACAAACAAAAACCCAACCAACCAAAACAGGAACTGTTACCTTGTCATTTTTAATACATCAGGCTGCAAGAATATTAGTACCAAAAATTATAGAACTAGGCTTGCTGTCACACCGTTCTGCCTTTTTCAGTAAAGTCTGCCCCCTGAAATAGAATAATATTCTATTTCAGACTGCATATAGCAAGATAACTGGCTCTTTTGAGAATCCTACTACATAAATGGAGCTAAATAACAATACCCTCTTAATATAATGCAGTAAACTGAGAAAAAGTTAGCAATTCACTCTCTTTGCTGTATTTCTCAGCCTCATACAATGCATTTTAGCAATGAGTGTTCACTTTGAGGCTATACCATTTTTATAAGTGGAGAGAATCTGTATGTTTAACTCCCAAGCCTGATCTTACAGTTACCGTGCAAGCAAAGCCTTTGCTGATTTCACCTCAGCTTTGACTGTACAAGAATCAGCACCAGGATCTGAAGAACAGAAATCTAACAGCACACTTTAGCAAGGTTTTACACAACCATTGAGAACTTCCATACAACAACAAAACAAGAAACATTAAAAAAAAAAAAGTGCGAGAACCAGCTACAACTATATTATGTCCTAATTAAAACAATGTATTTTGCTCTAAGCATTATCAGAGAGAGCTTACTTGTCTTCAAGCTCCATTACTCGTTTCCCATAGTACAACAGAGCTGTGGACTCGGATTCTAGAGCTTTTAATCTCCCACAAAAAAAAAAAAAAACGCACTCCTTCGGCCATTCTTAATTCCAGTAACAAATGCCTCATATTCCTGTTTGATTGAAGTCAGGATGTTCTTGTATGCAGTAACATACTCTATTATCTGTGAATGTATTTTTGAATGCAATATTTGTGGGGAGAGAATCAACAGGAAAAAAAAAATGTTTCTGGAACTTTCTAATACACATGACAGATTTAAAATAAAATAGCTAGACAAAACAATGCTTCTTAGAGTAAGGTCTATATCACCGCTCTAATATAATAAAAAACAGCTCCAAACCCAAGTAATACTGTTCACAGTTCACATTGTTCAAGATAATGAAAATATGGAGAAGCTTTACATGGTGAAAGACAAACTAAACTTCCCTCAGGTTCAATAATCACAAATGTTACAAAGACCAAGGCAATCAGGACTTATTAGGACACCTGCAGCAACCATTTACATGTAACAGACAATATTTTCCCTAAACAGGTACTACATCCTTAGCACTTACAGGTGTGGAAAACCAAAGGTGCAGGGGCTGCGCATTTTAATGTCTTAAAAATTAGACTAACTGCACATTTAAAAGTAGACAAAAAAGTAACCTTTATTCCTATCTATCCAGAAAGCTAGGTGTGCAAGAGTGTTTTATTTATTTATTCACGGCATCTCCCATCTCAGTCAGCATCCGAAAAAGGCAGACAGAATCAGGCAGGCAGGAATCCTTCAGAAATTTCAGCAATAACCTTTCAGCCTAAGTGAAGAGCAGCTGATGCTAATACAGAGCATATGGGGTATATGTGATGGGTCTTTTTAGTTATGTAGTTTTTCTCCTGTTTTAGGGCAGCTTTATAGTGATTTATCATTTCAAAACTGCCATAAAGTCAAGAAAAGGTGTTATCAAGCATGAACCCTACTGCAATATAACTTCTGGTAGTAGGATTTCATTACAACGGCTTCTGTTTGATTGCAGAGTACACAGTGTGCATAAAAGACATGGCTGAAAAAGCACCAACCCTTAATCCCTGCAACAACACCAACAGGTCACAACTGGTCTGCTTATATCCTTCTTCCTCAGAAAAAAAAGCAGTAGCAAAACATGTTTTTGTTTTTTTTTTTAACCTATTAGTCTTTCTCATTACCTGAAAATTATGTTACCTTGTCAAACACATTACTGTATATAACATAACACTCCTCAGGTGGTCCTTTCTGAGCACATCCCACTTTTTCAGTTTCTGTCAATATGTATCTTCCTTTGCTCTCCAGAAATCTCCTGTCCTGCCCCAAAAGGATGGGAGGGAGGGCAGAACGTTTCTCTGCTCCCACACCGTGGTCTGGCATAGTGACCTAGCACCTTTCTTACAGAAAATCCAGACCTCTCTCCTCCTTTAGCAAGTGCCTCAGATCAAGACCTAGAAGAAAAGTTGAAATCGTTAAAACAGCACCAGCTGATACTCATTTATTCAGCCAACAGTCTCTATTCTGCTTTAACCCCTTCCGTATCGAATTCACAAACATAAGAACTCCTAAGAAGCCATTTCCAAATTATATGACTCTTAGTGCTGTTGTGTTTCTAACTTACCTACAACTTTTCTAATTCTAAGAATATTTGCCCTACAAATCCAGCTAAGTCTGGCATTGATCTTGGGGAATTTGCAGGTTTTTAAACTGCCTCCACAAGGCTGGAAGGAGGGAGGGCATCGATTTCTGGGATTTCGCGCTGCAGCGCCGACTTGTGGAAACACAAACACGGGTGGGAAGCAGCCCCACAACGCACAGCCACGGCAAAGAAGGCACTGCGCGCACAGCGCTCCTCTACGACGCCCATCCCTGCCCAGGGCCTCAGCGCACACGAGCGCACTGTGAGGAAGGCGCGAAGCTCGCGCCACCGCCTCAGCCGCGGAGCTCGCGCCGCCACAGCCCAACGGTCGCCAGAAACCGTTGGCGACCACCGCCGCGCGAGCGGAGCCGTGGTGCATTATGGGGACTGCAGTCCCCCCTCCCCTCGAGCGCCCGACTTCCGACTACGACTCCCATGGCGCCCCTCGAGCGGTGGGGCGCCGGACTACAACTCCCAGCAGGCCTCAGCGCGGCTGGCGGCGGCGGGGCGCGCCGGGAGCCGTAGTCCTGCCGCACCGCCCGCCCCTCCTCCGGCGCGGGTAGAAACCCCGTGCGGGCCGGCGCGGAGGCCTT
>VXAL01003391.1:15994-31082 GCA_013399475.1 Chauna torquata | reverse complement strand
CCGAGGGGAGCCGCGGCCGGTCGGTGCCCACTGATGCAGCGAGACGGCGAGCCGCGGAAAGGAACGCGGGTCCTGCCGCTGCCTGCACGTCGGAAGCAGCGTTGAAGCTGCGGGGCCTAAATGGCCGCGGCAGGCTAGTCGGTGTGTCTGAAATGGCTCCCGGTTCTCCGGCTTTTCTGGGCTAATTAAAAGGCAAAGTATGTGTGCTGTGGTTTTTTTGTTTTTTTTTTTTAACTCCGTTGTTTTGTTTCGTAATAGGTCGAGCCTTCTGATACTATAGAAAATGTAAAAGCTAAGATCCAGGATAAGGAAGGTAAGTTCAAGATGCACGTTTTAGTCTCTTCTCATTTAGGTTGGTTCATAGTTCATATTCCTTACTTAATCCTGAGTTTTGCCACTATTAGGAATTCCTCCTGATCAGCAGCGACTGATTTTTGCTGGTAAGCAACTAGAAGATGGACGCACGCTGTCTGACTACAACATCCAAAAAGTGAGTAGGAAATGCTGAGTTGCATGCAGTACCAAATGGCACTATAGGAGCAGATTGATGTTTGGTGTTGAGCTTAAGAAGTGCTTCAACTAGATTGAACCAAACTGCTTGAGGAAGTAGCACTTCTAGCTTGGGATGAGCTGATGCCAGGGCTAGAACTGATAGTCACTGCAGTGGACGCCGTAGCTTCAGGTCAGAAGTAAATATTTCTAAGAGCTTCTACTTCATTGCTTCTTTTCTGTCAGCCCTGGTTGTTGGCATTTTGTGGTGAGTGACTTTAGAGGGCTAATGCAGAAATTCCTGCTCATTTCTGCCATATTAACCTCACAGTGAGGCCAAATGAACAGCAGTGCCACTCTAAAGTGGAAGACCAGTTTATTATTTTCAGTAACAAATTGCTGATAGATCGGCTTAGTTGCATCCTGAAACTGTATTCTGCATTTCAGTTAGAACTGAGGAATATAGTCACAATAGATTGAATAGTATTTGAACTTCTAGGGCTTTGGGATGCAACAGCACACAGTTCTCTGGAGCCTGCTTATGTGCAGATAAAGTAGTGAAAAATGCTTTTAGAGCTTTCCTAGTTGGCTAGAGGTTGAAATCCTGCTACTTAAATATTTTCTGCAGATAAAAGCCTTGCTTAAATACTACTCGTGGCTTGAGAAAGCATTTTGAGTCTATTCCATGTATTTTACAAATAGGAATCAACTCTTCACCTTGTGCTGAGACTTCGTGGTGGTGCTAAGAAGAGGAAGAAGAAGTCTTACACTACTCCCAAGAAGAACAAGCATAAGAGGAAGAAGGTTAAACTTGCAGTGCTCAAATACTACAAGGTATGTAGAGCTAACTAGAGGAAGCTTGATAAATGCTTAGCTCTTACCAGGAAGGGACTGGTTACGGCACATGAAGTCTGTAAGTCGTCTGCATGTCACCTAGTATATTCAAAGTTCTTCTATTTGCAAATACCCTCATCTGTTAAATGAAAGAAACTTGGCTGTTGCAGTCAGGCACTTTCTAACTTTGCTTTGAGAAGTTTGACACAGTAACAGTCACAAAAGCTGCTTTGTCAAAGAAAAGTACTTGAAAATAGGCTGTGCTAAAAGGTGGCAAGTATACATGAGATGTTGCCTCTTTGTCCTTGACAGGTGGATGAGAATGGCAAGATCAGTCGTCTGCGCCGAGAGTGCCCCTCTGAGGAGTGTGGTGCAGGAGTCTTCATGGCTAGCCACTTTGACAGACACTATTGTGGCAAGTGCTGTCTGACATACTGCTTCAATAAACCAGAAGACAAGTAAATGTACTAGACAATAAAAACCTGACGTTCTGTACGGTTTAAGGATTTATTTCTGCACCATATTTCCTCTCCACTGATAAGAAAGAAGAATCTGAAACTGGATGCTGACTACCAACTAGAGTGAAATAGTTTGACTCTAGCACAGAAGCAGCAACTTTTTTTTAAGACTGGCTTTGGTTAAGACATTTTTTTAGCTCTACAGTGCAGCAATATATCATGGAAGAGGACTATATTCCTCCTAAAATTTTTCCCCTCTAAGTCTCAATTGATCTAGTAATGTTAGCTGGCAGCTAAGGTTTAATACAAATGATTTACTCTAGGCTACTTATTAACTGAAGATAGTGGTTTGTCAGATAAAACTTGCTGCACTTTTCAACCCATGCTTAAGATGATTGAGCTATATCACCTGCTGCACTGAATATTCAACAGTGGGAAAATACCAGCTCTCTTCTAAAGCAGAATACTGATTTTGATTTAAAATTTGCTCAACATGATGTTCCTTTTGGGGTGAGGTTCTTTTCCCAAGAAGAAGGGACAAGACAGCTCTGCAATGACTGTAGGAGAATCCTGTCCATCTCTAGTTGTGAGGCTCATCTAACATGAGCATCTAAAGATTTAGTGCTTGAAACACACATTATACAAGTAACATTCCTAAGTTTATTTTCAAAAATACTCTTTCCCATTCCCTCATTTCTGGTCAGGCATGAAAGTCTGACTTTGACCTGCTTTTCACAGCATCAGCAAAATATGAACAAATATTCCTGGAATTGTCTGTAAAGGGGCAGGGTGGATTTGTGTTTTCAAAGGAAGTATTTGGTAGCCATGGCAGAAGAAGAAAAAAGTTTCACTAACTGTAAGTGTTCTGTTTAAACATGAGATGAGTGGATAGTGCTGCAGTTCTCCCCAGGAAAACTGGGAGCTCAGGAAGTCTGAAATCACATACATAAGCGAATCATTGCTAGACCAAAGGGTAGTGCACACGATGCAGACTATGCACTGAAAAATAGTACAGCACCACTGCGGGGCCGTGGGGAGAAGAGGGCTCAGCTTTTTGGAACCAACAGACAGTCATCAAAAATATTTACAGCTTGATGGTTTTATACACATGAAGTGCTTGCAATGAGTGTAGTTTATCTTGTGCTCCAGTGAGGTACTCTGGTTGCTTCATGAGGTTTAGAAGCAGAATAACACAGAAGCATCAGATACAGAGATGCACATGAGCTCCTTTTTAAGTTCATTTAATGTTAAGAGTCCAAGGCCAGGAACAGTGCACGTCCTTTAGTGTTAGGTATTTTAAAATCCTGGATCCCAGGAAGTTGTCTGTTGAACTTCTTTTTCTTCATAACAGATAATTTCATCTCCAATATTGAATTCTATATGCTTGTCCAAACTTAATCCACAATCCATACCTGTTTTTATTACCTGGACATCGTCTTTATGATGCTTCAGCGATGATAAGGATCCTACAGAGAGAAAGTCAAAGAAAGCAAGCCCACTAACATTAGACCAGAGGAGGTGTTCTGGTTTCCCCTTCTTACACAATTAAGTTTTTACCACATAGCTACAAAATGAAAGCAAGAAAACGGGATTGTGAGCACTTGCAGCTAATGGAAGTCAGGCATCAGTCCTTTTCTATGGGTAAATCCTGTGATACTACTGCTTTTCTACCAGACTTGGTGGTTAGGCAAAGGTCTCGATAGCAGTACAGCGACGCTTTGCCGCTCCTCTCTTCCATCTACTAATTCCATCCATATAGCCTATGTGATTGCCCTGTGATTAGATGCATGCGTTTTGCACTAATGTCACAGGGAACCAGTCATGTCTAATACTGAACAAAACCACTAGTTTTGTAGCAATTCTACTTACCTTTCCAAATAACATCCCCTTTACGGATTAACTTAAATTTCATCTTTTTGTCTAGCTGTCCCTTCTGTACTCTGCACCCAGCTACTGGAATTTTGTTTTTTCCTACTGTTACAGAGAAGATGTCAAGAACAGAAGCTTCCCCTAAAAGAAAAAAAAAGTAAAGTTTTAAGAAGTACAGGAGAATAACAAACTCACAAGAAGTAAAAGCAAGCTATGCTCTTCCACTTATCAAGCCTTATAACAAAACAAAAGCAGCTACAGCAGAGTGTTAAATATTTGATACAGGAGGAACTTAAGTTTATTGGAGAATAAACTTAAGGCCACACAGCACAGCAAGAACATAATTTAACACTCAATGAAAACTCACCTATTGTATTTTCCACCACAGATGGGGGTAGTCTGCTATTTAGCTCATCTTTCAAATCTTCAATAAATTTGTAGATGATGTTGTGAAGTTTAATTTTTATTCCCTTTTTAGCAGCCAGCTTTTTAATGGTTTCATTGGCTTTCACACTGAATCCATAAACAACACCTGACAAATATAACAATCAGCAACTGATAACAAGAGAACTTAAACAGTAAGTGAAAGCATTTGCCATCTCTTCTGAAGTGTTGGACTTGCAGCACAGGTTAAAACTAGCAGTCAGCAATACAAGAAACACCATTTTACTACTTCCCTTTTAAAGAGGGACCATTTACCTCCCCCAGTATTGCTCCATTCAGCACATCCACTGCTACTAACCTGGTATCAAAACAAGTGGGCTCAAAACAGCCCTGACAGAAAGCTCCCTGATGACAGAACTGAAACTATCAAAGCAGAAATTAATGCTCACACGCAGCCCACCAAAGCATACGCACCATATGAAAAAAAAAAAAAGATCTCCTCCATTTTTGGTCTGGGAAAACAATTTGGTTGTCCAGCATAAGCTGGAAGTGAACTCTACATCATTCTCATCCACCTGTGGAGCACGTCAGGTCCAATAACCCAACACAGTGTACAGCAGGTGAGGATCATGGGGCAGGAAGGGGAACAACTATTAATATAGTCTTCCCAGCGACCTCCCTCAGCAAAAGGAAATCTTTTGTATGCTTCTTTTCTGACATTACCATGCTCAACATCATAATGCAACCTAAGTAAGGAGTCGGAGTCTAACCATTAGCTGCCATTAATAAACAATTGGATTATTGGCAATGACTTGTCACAGTCCTATTTTTGTGAGATTTCTAGCCTTCCCTCCCTGTGTTAGTATTTGACATTAAACGAAACATTAAGATACACAGAAGTTCACATTATTGATGCTGTTAATTATTACAAAAAAAATACAAAACTAGGATGAGATCTACTGATTTCACCGGAGATAAAAAAGAGTTTCTACTAATTTTAAATTGATTTTTAAACATACACTCACCATTAAATGCTTCAGCAAGACTTATATCAGTTTCACTGATATCTCCCATTCCAAAATGAATAATATCCAATTTACATTCATCATCAGCATCATAGCTCTCCAGAATATTCAGAATAGCTTCAACAGATCCATCCACATCACCTGTGTATATAAATGGTAGTGCTGTTGAATTTGTATAATTCAAAGTGATACTGAAGAAGAATTAAGCAAAAGACAACTCCACACTATACAATATAATCAAGCTCTTTTATCTAACATTCTCTTCATATTTTCAGCAGTATGTTAAAACACATCGGAAAAGTCTTTCCATTACAAAAGTGAACCGAATAAATACAATAGGACCAGAAGCTCCGCATGTGCTGCCATTTCCAGGTCAAGTTTGCATAGTTTTTCAGCTGCCACTTTCACTGAATGTACAGCACTGACCACGAGGTCAAACCAAGCTCCTCCTGCCCCAATGTAAATAACACACAGTTGTTCTTGTCTTCCATTCTGCTGATGCAGTACTGCTGCTCAGCTCATATAGCTTGCTTACACACACGTGCACACACGTGCACCTGTACAGCTTTTACTCAGGAGTTCCTGGGTAAGGGGTTGGGATCTTAAGATTTCCTCTTGCTTTGACCCTGCTGGAAGCACATTCCTCTGACCACTGCTTGATTTCTGATGACCCTCCCCCGAATGAGAGATATTCAATAATTTCTTCAGTTTTAAATTGAAGAAACTTCTGGTAACAGAAGTTTTGTTAATGATTTAGAACTATGCTGCACACTGAGCATTTGAGAAGCATGGAAACAATGCAGCAGTAAACAGAACAGAACAGCACCTTTAACAATTATCGACAGCACATTTTTGTCCATTTCTGTTCTCTCTTTAGGCTTTGAGAAATTTAGATGCTTGTTGGCCTTGTATAACACTGCCTTTCTCTGTCTCCAGGTCAGATGGGCTAGCTTCTGCTGCTTCTTCTCATACTCCATCCTGTGCTCCTTTTGCTTTGCTTCAATAACTTCCCCATCCCTTTTCATCTTCTCTTGTTGTTCAACATAGGTTCTCCAAGCCACAACTTCATGTGCTCTTTGCTGGGCAAGAAGAAAAAGAAACATCTTTCAAAACATTGCACTGGAAAACTCCACGTTAACTCCGTTTTATCCTGTTGTTTCTTCTCTACAGACTTTTTCATTTTCTTTCACATTTAGCAATAGATTTTGCTGCTAGGATGGTACAGAATCAGCACAACGGTTTCCTCCCTGTACTACAGCAACACGACTCAAAGCCTGTTTTTAAGGTATCTCTGCATCATAGAAAAGAATAAATTATTTTTCATTCTTTCATGTGCTATTTGTCCAGTTCTCACAACACCCATTTCAAGCTAAAAGTTAAGCACATTCTTCTGTCAGAAACTAGTTCTCATAAAATTACAAACACTGATACCATTAAGTACTGGACTGTCCTCCAGGTAAGGTCACAATGTGGTTATATGAAAGAGAAAACAGCTTTCTCTGCCTTTAGATAGGAAATACATTGGAATGTATCCCAGGTTATCCCTGAAGCGGCCATTTCAGACTGCAGTCATTGCAAACAAAGCATAGCGGAAGACACGATGACCATGAGAAGCAAAAGGCATGAACCAAAGATGACTCATTTTAATTCCAGTGGCAGCCTGCTTCCTTCACATGATTGTAAAGTAGGTTAATCTGGATGCATGGAGAGGAGGAGAGCTTGTCACAGTCCAGGAGGGAAGAAGTGGGGGCAGTGGAAGAGAAAGAAAGAGACAACATGGAAAACCTCATTCCTCTTACAGAACACCTAGCTCAGGCCTCTTAATACCCATGCTCAGCCTTCATCTTTCATCAGTTTACCTTGCCTACTTAGAATCAAGTGCGCTCACTTTTTAAAAAAAAAAAAACAAAACACCTTAGCTTCTTCCCTCCTACCTTACTGCAGTATGAGTTTTCCATTAAACAGTTCTTTCTGTACCTCAGATTCTACTTCAAGGATTTCATCTCCTGCTGAAGGGACTTCCTTCCAGCCCATGATTTCCACCGGGATGCCAGGAGTGGCTGCATCTACAGCTTTGCCATTCTCATCAAACATGAAACGCACCTTTGCCCAGGTCTTCCCTGCAACCAGAACACAGCCTTTTCTCAGAGTTCCTCTTTGGACGATGGCTGTGGTAACTGGACTAGTGAAAAGCAGAGGGGAAAAATAACAGACAAAATTAAAAAAAAAAACATTTTCAGGGCTAGCATAGGTAAGTAAACACAAAACAATGTAGTTGTGATCAATCACAGGCAGAATATTCCTGTGACACATTTTATCAGCACGCTCAGAAAATTTTAAAGTGACTTGCAAAAAAACCCAAACCTGTACTGTACGCTTTTCATTTCTGCAGAATAATACAAAATTTGGCATCCCCAATCTTTCGATAACAGACTGATTTCACATGCTAAGTGAACCCCTGGTTCCCTCCTCAAAATCCAAAAACCAACGTTCCAGCATTCAGATCATTTTTAAAGAGGGCAGAACACACCTCCTTCACAGAGAACATGCAAAAGGACTACAATACTTGCAAGAGTAAAATGCTATACAGTTTTTGGCAAATTGCGAGTGACATATCTACTATATTATGACTGTGAACTTCATCATCTCTACTTTTTAATGCCGTTCTAAAAATACATCTGTTCTAGCACTTTAAAGTATTTCCTGAGCTTACAGGATTTCATTTCTGTGACACGATGACTCGTGCTGTATCAGTTTATAACCTCTTTTTTTGTATGACATGCTGTAGAATGATGTTTTAGTGCTTTAGTTACAGACGCTGCAAAGAAACTACTAGTTTTATCTAACTTAAAAAAAAAAAAGTACAATGTTAAACCTAAATACTGAACAGTGTTGCTGCATTGTTACAAGTTGCTTCATTAAAGTTGTAAAGACAACAGATAACTTACCCTTTCCCTTTGTCTTTGCGAGACTCAATTACGGTCCCCTCTGCCAGACCTGTGTAATCTGCCTTCAGTTCTAACACCTCTGCTAAAGCAACAGTTGCTTCTGCCAAAACCATCAGGTTTTCCCCCTGTATAAAACCACACACACACACACACACACACACACGCACACAAAAAAAAAAGAGTAAAGGAGGTGCCCCATTAAAAAAAGATCAGAAGTTGAAATCTCAGTACCAAACTCCCCCTTTTAATTCAGGACTTCTAACAATGCAATGCTGTCCAACTGCATAGATTCCTTTGCCTTTAAGGCAAGATGGCACTAAAGTAAAGAACTATTACGTCTGCTGGTCCAGAACGCAGGATACACTGGTAAGGACAGTTTCCTTGGTTCTCTGCTCATAGCATCAGAGTTAAAGATGCAGAAAAAGACCTTCCAACATTCTGCTACAGAGGTGAATGAATGGAGAAACCATTCTTACGTACACCTATTTTGAAAAAGTATTAAGGAAACAACTTCAAAAGGTCTTGAACTTGTCGGAAGTTTTAGAAGATGACATGGGGTGCATTTAAAAAGACAGCAGTAAGCCCAAGATACTGCTGCATCAGTTTGGCCACCACAAAACTAAAAGCAAAGACTGAAGTACAGCTATTAGCTTAGTTTTCAAACTATCAGTTGTTCACAAGATTTACCATCCTATCCTTGCAAGTTCACTACAAAACTATGTTCCTGTGATAATGTATGTGTTATGAAAATATTTATTTACCCTTGTTTGAATTTTTCTCTTCACACATTGGATTATCGCTGACCTTGACTTTGCACAATTATTATATAATCAGCAAATATATAAGGAAATAACAATTAGGATTAACCTAGAAAACATCCACTAGATTGCCCAAATAAAAATGAGTTATTAGTGCTCTCTGAAGGTCTGAGCCTCAAAATATGATAGGAGTATCTTTCAAATGATTACAACAAGAGGAAGCAGCACTTAGCTCATGGTAAGGTGTCAAATACCAGAAAGATAAGCATTCATCTTCCAACTGCCAAAAAAAATGTGTCTGTATGCATATATTAGACATCCATGAACATGATCATTTGTTTCACCAAAACTTTACCTTGAGTGCAGAAACATTTACAGCTTGAACGTCACCTCCAAAGTCTTCACAGACCACATCATGACCCAGCAATTCCTTCTTCACTCTTTCAGGATCTGCTTCAGGTTTGTCACATTTGTTAATGGCGAGGATGAGAGGAACTAAAACAAGAGAACAAACTCATTACTGACCGAACAAAAACTTGCTGCTACTAGCACAGTTGCAATAAGAGATTAGAACAGGTTGTGACCACTTAGAACAAATCAGCTCACTTGGCACCTATTCTCTGAGCAACGTTAGGAGGTCTAATAGAGAGGAAAAAAAGAAAACAGAACTACCCATTCACTACGCATGCTTTTCTGGTAAATCTGCAAATCCTGCAAAAATATTTTAAGATCTTTATGTATTAGTATAACATTCAGCATATTTTCAGGCACTTTCCCAGGGGAGAATGAGGCAGGACTAGGACAGTTACTTCACAAATTCTACGGATTTTAATTCACGGAGTTTCCTTTGAGAGATGAATAAACCTTCTCAAGGTACTCAGCATTTGAGCTGCACAGTAACACACATCTTTTGTATTAACTTTGTGTACTGAGCTTGCCACTCAGTTACAAATGTAATGTTAACAAGTCAAACACCGTACCTCCCGCATTTTTAGCATGTTGAATAGATTCTACAGTTTGTTGCATCACTCCATCTTCTGCCGCTACAACCAGTATGACTATGTCAGTAACAGAGGTACCTCGTGCTCGCATGGCTGAGAAAGCTGCATGTCCAGGAGTATCAAGAAAAGTAATCTTTTCCCCAGAAGGCAGATGCACTGTGAACAAATAATACATTTCACATACCTTTATTTGATCTATTGTAAATCAAACATCACTTATTTGAGAACTCTTTTTGTTGTTGTTGTTTTTTTAAAGTACAGAGATATTTTAGGCAGACAGATAACTGTTGGCATGGAGGTCAAAGGTGTTTTTCCTTCTTAGGGAAGAAGAAAAGCATCCTGGAATCTTTCATAATCCAAAATAGCCTAAAAATAATTTCAACTGCATAGACAATCCACTTAAAAGTTCCACCCACATAGTTATGACAGTTTTTCTAGTTTGGAGCACAGAAGGCTAACACAGAACCTCATCACTCTACAACTGCCTGAGGAGGAGAAATGGAGAGGGAGGCACCTGGCTCTTCTCCCTGGTTACCGATGACAGGACACGCAGAAATGACACAAAGTTGCACCAGGGGAGGTTCAGACTGGACATCAGGAAAAATTTCTTTACTGTGAGGGCAGCCAAACACTGGAGCAGGCTTACTAGTGAGGTTGATGGCCCATGCCTGCCAACATTCAAGAGGCATTTACATAATGCCCTTAATAATAAGCCGTAACTGTTGGCTATCCCTAAAGTGATCAGGCAGTTGGACTTGATGGTCTTTGTAGGTCCCTTCAACTGAACTATTCTATTCTAGTTATCACAAGTTATGTTTTCCTTTTTCATTGCTTGCATATAAACTGTGTATGCTACAACATCTTCGCCAATAAACTGTCAGCAAGTCAGCCCATTATGTAAGATAGAGAACTGTTCTACACACACGCACGTACACTTGGATCATACCAAGAAAAGCACCAATGTGTTGTGTAATGCCCCCTGCTTCCATTGATGCCACTTGAGTTTTTCGTAGGCTGTCAAGTAAAGTTGTTTTCCCGTGATCAACATGGCCCATTATAGTAACAACTGGGGGCCGTGGGCTTAATAATGCTGGGTCTGCAGGAGGTCTACAATCAAAACAAAAACATGTTTCATAAATACCAAAAAAGTTCACTAAGCCACAATCATGCCCACTGTGGCTAACAAACAGCCATTTACCAGAACTCAGTGATGAAGAGGTAAGCCTAGCTTCTCCCCACAGTAATCGTACATCCTAGCTACATCACACAGTTTGCCCTCTTAGTATTCAATCTTCCTGCTGCATCAATTAATACAGCAATTCAGTACACTGAAGAGAGTCGGCTTATCTTCAGAAAACTGCATAGAAAAAACTCACCGAAAACAAATCAAATCTGAGCATCAGTTTAATGGGCAAAGAAATCAAAATAGTAAACTTCACCTTTTAAATATTATCAGATTATGACCACATCAGGTATCATCAACATACCATTAGAAGAAAGAAAACACAGTATATGAATAACACGTGCAGAAACAAAGAGGGTAAAAAGAGCAAAAAAGAACAGTTCACAATTTACCGTTTCACAGCATCTGTATTTTCTCTTTCTTTTTCTTCCTTCAGTTTTGCTGACCTGTACTTCATCCCTGATTTTTTAACAATTAGCTTGATATAGTCCTCACATAAAATGGAATCTGGTTCCAGGGAATCAAGATCAGTATCTGTGTACAGCAGGGCTTCATAAATATGATCTAAAGAAAAGACAGACGCTTAACAACTCATCAAAAAAGCACACAGGACAGAAACACTATAATACACTTTAAGATTTTGCATTAGTAGTTTATATCATACCAACAAGTTTCGTTCATAAAGCAAAAATGCTTTAAGTAGATTTATCTAAAAGTTCCTGTCACGCTACATCCCTGCAGTGAATAACCTGATTCAGAAAAGTTTACTGAAAATGACTGCCTCACTCAATGCTACAGTCCTATTTTTCACTCAGATTTTCATAGCTTACTTTTCTATTAACCCATAAAAAGAAAACAATCGAAACTCATCTAAACTAAACAGCTAAGAAGTGATTCAAGGAGGAAGAAAATCTGATAAATTTATTCATTTGCCACTTTCTCTGGTAGTATAAATA
This sequence comes from Chauna torquata, assembly GCA_013399475.1. NCBI lineage: Eukaryota > Metazoa > Chordata > Aves > Anseriformes > Anhimidae > Chauna > Chauna torquata. The sequence goes on along the minus strand of VXAL01003391.1, from coordinate 19,177 downwards.
CAGAACATACTGCAATAGCCAAAGATTGTTACACACTGACTTCAGCACTGTCACAAATCCCTCTCTGAAATGTAGACAGATGTGACACTCTTGTTTCTTTCCTTGTTGCTGAGAGCTAAGTTTGCCAGAAAAAGTACCCAGCTGACAAAAAGAGATTGGGAATTGGTATTATACGGGTATGGAATTATTTCAAATGTCGATAGCCAAAACACGCTAATAACTCCCTAAAACATCCTCGAAAACTAGTCAAGCTGAGCCACTATACAACCAAGAACGGTTCATGGGGTTAAAAGAACAAGCCTACCTCTGTAATCCAGTTGTTAGGGCTGTCACCTGAAGAAGTTCAGGTTGTTGCGAGCAAGTTCTTAAACCTCCCCCTGTGCCACCCTCTCCGCAGTTAATCAAATGACTGTTCTAATGGAACACAAATTGCTCCTGAATCCAACCTCCTGCTCCTATGCATATATCTAAAGGTTGGACTACAGGCTGAGGCTCTTTTGTGCCTTCTCTTTAGTCCTGAATTCTTTACGCACCAGCTCTCACTCTTTTACTGACCCAGCTTCCGTGAAGCAGGGTGCAATGTTTCTCCTTCCACAACATAAATTAGCACTTTGGGAGCACAGTCAGTGTCTTGCCCAATAATTTGGATGGCCCAACATTTTTTCCTCTTTAGACAAGCATCATGCCTACGAACATTTTCTTTTTCTCTGGTTAAATATCTCTGATGAAAGAAGTTACTCTGGAACGGGTAGTCTACGTTGCTAAGGGAAGGATTAGTAACATCTAATACCATTTTAGAACCTATTTGCCTTGACCACTCATGAAAGTGTCATGACTGACTGAAATACAACAGTTAAAATATATCTCAAACAACAGAGCAGGCTCTCACCTATGTCTTTACCCATCGCTCTTGCAAGTTCCTCAATAGTCATCTGCTGCCTTATCTCCACTTCACCTTTCGTCAGCGGCAATTTCTTTTTGTTCTTCTTCTTCTCCTACATGGAATTAGACATGTATATAGGAACACATAGCTGGCATAAATTAAGAAATAATAAAAACAATATTAAAAAGACAATGGTCTCAAGTCATGTTGTAAATACATCTTTTTGTCTACAATATTAACGAATTACAATAAATGAATGACTTAAAACATCATAGCGAATATTTAAAATGTACACCATACTACCCTTAATATTTTTTTTCATTTTCAATTGTCCAAAACAATGAAAAAAATTAAAATAATTTTCTCCCGCCTCTGCAAGATTCACAATGCTGCTGGTATAAGTACTTCAAGTCAGTATTTGAGAGGGAGTCACAATAGTCTTAAATATGTACATTTTGTCTTATAAACTTAGCATAGCTTCTGTATATTCATTAATAAAGCTCCCCTTTTTTGTCACTAAATGCTCAAACTGATTTTTTGTGTTTTGAAATTTCACATTAATCCAGAGACTACTGGATTTTGTTAATTACCTCCTTTGTAGCTAGATGTCTGTATTGTGATAAGGCAACATTGATTAATTTGTCTTTTTGCCAGAACTGTGGATACAGATGAACGGACTGTATGGGATACGCAGATGACTGAACAGGCTTCCATTGTGCTCTGTAAACTTTCCTGTAGGAAAGCGTACGCAGCTGTCTGCAAGCACCACATAACTGGACCAGATTTTCAAACTTCAGTATCAACCCTCGATTCATTTCCTCACTGAAAATACAAAGAACACATTGAAATCAGTCTCAAAGCTCAAAGTTGCTCTTTGCTATGATAATATGCACAGGAACATAAGGCACAAATGTTACAATGCTTCAAAGCAGGCTTTTAATACTGTCAAAGTTGAACTGTTTAGTAAATCTTTGTCATTTTCCTGAAGTGCTTAACCTTCTGTCACTTTCACTATTTGATTTCAGACACAGAGATCTACTAGTATCGCCACAACGTACAAGTCTTCCATCTGTCTTTGCTGATTTTTAACACAAACTACTAAAATCCTCACTTCAGGTTCTTTGACATTACCTAGAAAAAAAGGGACATTTGCACTGTTCGTGCTGTACTGACAGAGTTACCCTGCTGCAGCCCAGCTCTCTATGATGGTAAAACAAACTTGCAAAATGCTGCTTACATGAGAGTGTACCACCACTAAAAGACTGCAGTGTTGTAACGATACCAGTGCTGTCACATGCACAGAGATATCTTTTGAGGCTGAGCCTTGGTTTAGCAATTAAGCTATCCAATATGCCTGTCAGATCATCCCACATCTTGTTTTAACCATCTTAACTGTGTTTTGAGTCATTTTGCTAACTATCCTGTATAAGTCTCCTATTCAAACTACTCTTCTTGCTCAGTTTGCTGTTTTGTAGCTCCTATCTGCATTTCCAGACGCCATTCGCAACACCGTCTAATGTTGCCTCTCACAGGCAGTGCTGTACCATCTTCCAAGCAGCTCCAAGTGACTGAAATGCTATCCTCAACTGCTCCCGGTCCCTTTAAAAACCCTCCTGTATCGAAGTACCTACAGGGAATGAGCAGAAGACAAAGTAACCAACCAACAACTTGACGGAACTTCAAGGGGCTGAATGGGTAAACGCGAGGAACCCTCAGGAACAGCCACAAGACGCTGCATACGCTAAAAGCAAATCCACTCAAGGCAACACTGGACAAGTTCACACAGGGGGCACACACTCCTGTTAATTAACCGCAAATAAACAACTCCTGCCTTTAGGAGCTAGTCACCCGTGGCTGGGCCAGGCACACGCTTCAGCTCTGTGCTCTCCGCTTTGCCTCGTACTGCAGGCAGGCCGCTGGGCTAACGCAGGCCCTCTGTCTAACAAACCGCGCTCACCGCGGGGCTCCAGCAGCTCCCTCAGGAACCGCCTCACCGCGCCGCCAGCGACCGCGAGGGCTCCGAGCTCCCCCCTCACCCGCGGCGGCGACGGGTGGCCCCGCGGCGGCGGCAGACCCCGCCGAGCCTCCCAGGCCCGCCCCGGGGGAGCCCAACGGCCACCAACGGCCGCCCCCTCCCCGCTCTGCCCTCCGTGCCTGGGGCCGGGTGAGCCGCTCCCTGCGCAGGCGCCGATTGGCGCGAGAGCACCGCGCCGGCGTAATGGCCGCCGCCCGGCGTTACCGGTCGCGTCACGGCGGGGGGGGGGGGGCCCCCCCCGGGGGGGGGGGGGGCCGGGTGGGGG
>VXAL01003391.1:4816-15901 GCA_013399475.1 Chauna torquata | reverse complement strand
GCGGGAGGGGCGGAGCCTCGCCTGAGGGGAGGGAGGCGCCGTGTGCAGGTGGGCCGGCCACGCTCCGCCTCGGCGTGTGCGGAGTACGGCGTCCTCCGAGGTTTGTGCAAATACGAAAGGGGAAAGCAGCCCCAACACGAGCCGTGCCGAAAACGCGCAGAGGCTGTAAAAAGGGCGTCGGAGGCGGCCTGTGCTCCCGCGTGGGCAGAGAGATGGGGCAGAGCCGCGGCGCAGAGGCCCCTCAGGCAGCGGGGCTGGCCGCCGGGCTCGGGATTGACCCGGCAGCGTTTTCTTGCAGAGCTCCGCTCCGAACGGAGTCACCGGCCCGCTACGAGTCTGCTCCTCGGCTTGGGGACCCCTGTGGCGCTGCCTGGAAGTCTCCGCGTACTGCTGTAAGCTCCGGAAATTCGCGTGGGATCGTTTTATCCGCGGACTCACGCTTTGAATTTGAAGCTCAGTTATAGCTTGGGTGCTTCTCTGAGGCGCAGACCGAAAGCAAAGCGCCTGTGTCACGGGCGGGAGGACGGCTGGGGCCGCAGAGGTGCTTCCCGCGTAACCGTCGGAGCTCTGCTTTGTCCCTTAGCTGCCACGCTTGGTTACCGCTGGCGGCCGTTACACACACACACGCAGAGCCCCACGTCTCATTACGCGGTTCCCCTTTTCGCGTGTGCCGTTGGCTGAAAAACGTGCCCTGCTTCGGTTTTTCTAGCTCTGAATTTTCCATAGCATCGCTGTTCGGCGGCACGCGAGAGCGCACCGCACGCACTGACGGCTCACGGGCGCCCGGAAACGGCGGGCGGGGCGCGGCGGCGATGGCGGCGGCGCCGGGGCTGCGGGAGGCGCTGGAGCAGCGGCTGCGGGACCACGGCATCGCCGCGCTCACCGCGGAGCACCCGCAGGTAGGGGCTGGGGCCGGAGCCTCCTGTCGTGGAGGCGCCCTCGGCGCTTCCGCACGCGTGGGCCCTGGCGCAGCGCCAGCCCCGCTTCCTCGTTCCCCCCCAGTGGCTGCTTCAGGAGCCGCGGCAGGCCCGTCCCCTACTGCCCCGAGCCTATGTCCGAACTTCTTCTCGCTCCCGGATAAAAGGACGCGCACCACATCTCATAGCGATCCCTCTGTGGTGGATCGCACAAGGCAGTGCTGTCGGAGCAGTCTTTTTTTGCATTTTAAAATGTACGCATACGCATGTGACAAATGACTGAGAAAGTCTGCAGGACCAGTATGTCACATTTTATTTGTGTTCTTTTAAAATTTCTTCATAAAAGGGTACAGTTTTTAGGCTGAGCATAACATTCTTTTCTAAATATTTTACATAAGACACCTGCCAGTACGCAACTAAAAGTCTAACGGAATATAGTCTCACACTACGCTTATTATATTTTCCAGGTATTCACTGTTGAAGAAATGATGCCCCATGTCCAACACATGAAAGGAGCTCACAGTAAAAACCTTTTTCTTAAAGACAAAAAGAAGAAAGGGTTCTGGCTGGTGACTGTTCTGCACGATAGGCAGATCAATTTAAATGATCTTGCTAAAAAACTGGGGGTTGGAAGTGGAAACCTAAGATTTGCTGATGAAAACGCCATGCTGGAAAAATTAAAAGTGGGCCAAGGCTGTGCAACACCACTAGCCCTCTTCTGCGACCAAGGAGATGTGAAGTTTGTGCTGGATGCTGGCTTTCTGGAGGGTGGCCATGAAAAGGTGTATTTTCATCCAATGACAAATTCTGCAACCATGGGCTTAAGCCCTGAAGACTTTTTAAAGTTTGTGAAATCAACAGGCCACGATCCAATAATCATACATTTTGATGAGGACATTAAATAGGTGAAGCTCATGTTTTTATTACTCAGCATAGATTTTTATAGAGCAAAACTGGTGAAAGTCTCATTACAAACAATTTGAAAAAAATAGGCAGGCTCCTTCTTATATTGTATCATCTGGTGAGAAAAAATACTGTATTTGGGCTGTTAAAAGTTTAACAAAATGCTCTTAAAAGATGTTTGCAATCTACCAGTACGTAACTAGCAAGTAGAAGAGACATTACTTAAATAATGTTACAGTGTTTATTAATAAAATGGATAAACTGGAACTTTGTGCTACTGGGCTTGAAGGTCTAGACATAATTAAGAAATAATGAATTAACTTAAACTATTTGTCAACACATAAGACAGAAGTGTCTAGATTCAACTATACCCGTTTATCCCCTGCTACGTTGCTTTTTTTTTCCTTATTTTTAGTTAGAAAAAAGCAACGTTGTTGCACTACAGAAAATGTACTTGATTGTCTACATTTTTAGTTGCATTTCCACTTTTCACAGTATCCTCTCTTTGGGAACTAATTATTAAGTCAGTCTTCTGGTAATTCCCAGATGACAAGCCTAATAAAATTAGGACAGCGCACCTCTCCAAAAATGACAGAACATGGAGACAGCTGAACGCAGACAGAGGTGGGTGCAAATCCCCAGGAAAAGAGCTCTAAGGAGTAATGTCACTGCAGGTTCCTGCCCAGGTGTAGTATTACCTGGTGATTCCTGGGAGGAGAGTAGATACAGCCTGGTACTGTACCAACTTTTGTGTACAATTTCTGCTTGTTCACGAACCTGTGGAGGATGTGCGTATTCTCTGTTCCACTGTACCCTTATAACCAGTGCCTACAGAAGTGGAAAGAATGGTATGACAGCAGACACAGTTGAGTTTCTCCCTTCAGGAGAATGGGACTGAACACAAACATCCATGTGTTTAAGAGGTTCTGGGGAGGCTGATTTGGCTTATAGATGATATATGTAGTATAGAAAAGTACCTACTATCACAAGAACAAGACCAGCACATTCTCCACACTGAATTTCTAATCTAATTCTTTCTCTGCTCTCCTGCCTAAATGAATAAAACCCCCTTCAAATAGACTTTCTTTGTACTTAAGAAGCAGCAGAAACTCCATGGAGTCCAGCAGACATACTGTGGTAACAAGTACCCACATAAAACCCAAAGACACGGGAGCTGTGAAAGTGAGGGACAAAATTTGAAAATGACAGGAAAAAGAGCTTTTAAACATAACCTAATGAAAATGTCTGTTGTATAAGAACAATACCTAAAATGTATGCAATAGTGTGAGCACAGGTTGAGACTGAACAGAAAAAAACTAGTGAAACAAAAGAAAAGGACGTGCAGCCTTGGATTTCTATTTGCCACTGCATCATGCTAAAGGATGCAATGCTACAATGATAAGTGGAAACATTTCAAATAAACACAAGGCAAAAATCAGCCAATTTGACTTAGTTTCATTATATATGGCCAAGACAGTTCTATCAGCTGAGAACATCAAAAGTTACTGCCTCCCCCCTGCCAAGAAAGTGAGATCTTTAAAATGAACAACTACCATTAACTGAGTTAAGAAAAAGCATCTTCTAGGACAAGGCAAGATATTTTAAACATCGTTAGCATGTTTTCCTTTATTTCAGAAGGATTTGGCATGTATTCTCAGAAATGTGAGCTGAACTACAGCCCACTTTATGATACAGCAGTTTAAATTCTCCTGTCTGCTTTAGAAAGACACAAACCAATCCCATCTATAATGGCAGTTGTCTCAAATGAGAAGAAATGACCAAAAAATGCTGAACAAAGAGAAACCTGTAATAAGAGTCACAAGAAAGATGTCTAGATACACATGGCTGCATATTTTTCTTTGCTAAATGGAAGACTGAAAGGAATACCTGCTATTTGGGAATATTGGGTTGATTAATGAACTGCCTAGGGAACTCTGGGTTGACAAACGTGTGACTAAAATAACTAGATATTAAGATACAGTCTTAACGCATCTTTAAAAGTGAAATTTATCTTACCCTCTGCCTGCCACTCACTCTCCCTTCCCTTTAGAGTTTCTTCTTTATGGTGCCCCCAAATCCTTTATCATTTCCAAAAAGAAAAAAAAAAATACAGAGTAAATGTGACTTGTCAAGTTTTTTTGTTTTTTAAACCAGAAAGCTTTAAATGGGAAAGATTAGTTTAAGACACGTGCACAATAGCAGTTTACTATGCTTCACGAATCTTAAAACCTGTACAACCTGAAATTTAACTGCCTTCAGCTTCAGAAGAGATTCTGAGACTTGTTTCAGAAAAAATAACGACCAAGCAAAATCAAAGCTTCAAATACTGCATTTGGCAAATCTGCAATGAATTCTTATTGAATTTACTATGAAATTAGTGTTTTTTTTTAAATAATATTAAAATAATGTATAGTTAAAAGCTACACAGGTCTTTACAAATAAGCAGCACGAAACAAACTACACACTGTCCAGAAAATTTCTGCTACAGTTTTATAGGTTTCCTTCCAGAAGAAATACTCACTGAACACATGACCGACTGACCACAACGCCATTACTTAACACCAATATCCTTCCAGTAACATCACTTTCCAGAAAAAGTGTGTATAAATGTACACACAAAATAAGAATAACAATTATTTGGTTCGGCATTTTAATAACATCATTAATAAATGTATACAATGGCAAACATTAAAAAAATCAATATGTAAAGGAAATTACAGTTTTAAATAAGAGCTTTTTAAGTTTTGTTTCACACCTAGGTACATTCCTTTAAGGCAGTTTTATTAATATCAAAGCATTATTTACATATACATTATCATCTACCTCGAAGAATCACACATGAGCTCCTTTGTCGAGGCTGCATCATGTCTTGGAAATAGTTTAAAAATAATACATGTTGGGAATGTTACTAAATCCCCAGCAGACTACCAGCAAAGCAAATGAAAATTATATGTTGTACAGTATTAAAACATCTTTTGTAAACTTGAACTAACAGTGACACATTTGGCAACTCTTAACTTGTTGAAAACAGCTATGTACTCTTGTTGTAGTCTGTCCAACAGCTGCTGTGTTATTCCCCTGGGAGTTTGTGTTTCAGAAAAGGTGAAGTGGCTCCCAAATCACATTGATGTTTGGTTTGTTTGTTTGTTTGTTTAATTTTATGGGCAGACTGGAAAGATTAAGTGCCTTACGTAAGTTTTGTCCCAATTCAGAAAGGGAAAAAAAAAATAAAAATAAAAAAATCATCAGAGCACAGAGAACCTCCTGACTGCTCTTCTGCTCTGAAACTCTGCAAAAGAAAGTGCTGGGAGAATTACAGTCTGATCTCCTAAATGAAAATGTACCCCCAGTGCCGCTTTTGGATAATTCAGCAAATACAAACCCAAATCCCACTCTGGCCTCTGCACTGATGCAGTCTAAGTGGCTTGAAACTGGCTCACAATGGCGCAGACGGACACCAGCCAGGACTCTGGCACACAGATCCAGCCTATGCTAGACTCTGACCTAGCGGGATGAATTCTGTTGCCTCACCCTCAAATTCCTGCTGATTCTCTCATATAAGGAAAATTTGCTTAGGTTTTTGGATGAGGGGATTGCACTTCCAATAAACGTTATCAGTTGAATAGTAGTCGTAACATTTGTGACTAAATATCCTGGCTGTGACTGCAGATACTTCAAGGTGTAATAATATACAAAAAGCAAGTGTAGGAAGCTGTGATGAGGAATCTTGGACAACTTAATGAATATAGAAAAGAGCTAATAAATGAAAAGTCAGGAGATACCCATGTGAAAGAAATGACACAGCCACGTGTGGTGACAGCACAAGGTTACATGTGCCCAACAATGTTTCCTGCAGAGAAGCGTGCCAGCATCAGTCACGGCAACATGCCAGTCACACGCATTCCCCAGGGTCTTCCAGGTCTATGTGGTATACCTAAACACATACAACTGCACAGATTCTGTGAATACAAACAACATTTGGCACTACAGGTTAAATCTGTTAATTCAGGACACGCATGTCCTTCTAAAAATAGCGACACTACTGATCAGTTAGGGTGTAATAGTTCGAAATGTATCAGACCTCTGTTGGCAAGGAGAGCTACTAGAAGAATCCACCAGCAATCAGACCCTGAAATGAGCTTGAAAGTATCAAAATTTAGAGCTGGAGACACTTTCCTAATATTTACTGTATTTCAATTCTCTTTCATAACAGCTATGCTTTCAGTAAGGCCCACTGACATTACCGATTTCGTATGTCTACAAAATGATGTAAAGGCAAGTTTTCCTTCAGTCTCTATGGCTATGCCTCTATTGCAGTACAGGAATGGCACAGAAATCAGGCTTGACACCAAATTCTTATTGCTTATAGTAATTTTCTCCTAGAGCACATCAGGGCTCTGTCTGGCCCACTCGGTATTGCGGGAGAAACTCAGCTATACCCTGAGCTTTGAGTGCATACAGGACCACATGAATTAGCTGCAGTACAGACAGGCCCTCACACCCTGTATCTCTTCCAGGCACTGCCACATCCCACCTGCCCCTCTGGTGACATCTGGTAGCTGTCACTGCACAGTTCCCGGAGTGCTCTGAATCTTCCCAAACAGGTCATACTATCAGTTACAGCATGGGAAATTATTCCAAATGCAACTGAGCTCAGACTGCCTACAAAAACATTGTGGAACTGGATTTCAGGAATGCTCTGGGCTTCAGACCACTCCTGGGATTGCTGAACTATGTTGATACTCTGCAAAACTCATGATGCTTCCACTGAAATCAGGCAAAATCTTGACACTGAAAATAAGGGGACAAGAAACATATGCTAGTTATGAGCTGGTAATCAAAGTAAATTAATGGATTTAATGAAATATCAGAAACTTCTTTAGAGGAAGAATGGAAATTCTATATGGTGGAGAGCTGCAAAATTTGTCCTATTTTCACCTAAGGGAAAAAAAAAGTTTAAATTCTCTGTGGAAACAATCTCAGGCTGAACAAAGTGTTTATACTGCAAGAACAAAATACTTGTTTTGATTTACATCTTTTAACATATCCTGTCATAGAGAAGTATTTCAGAAGAAAGTCACCTTATGGAAAAAAAAAAAAAAGAGAAAATTACCCATTCTAAAGCTTTCTGAACTTTCCTCTTCCTCTCCCCCCACTTTCTGACAAAATTTCAGTAAAATCAAAAATGACTTGCAAATATGCTTTTAAATCTGTTGAACTGCATTCTGTCTCCAGTGGAAAATCATTCCGTCCATTTGTCCCTGAAAGCTTGAGACTTGATAAATGATAAAACCTGTAAGCCTCAAGAAAAAAGTTATTATTAAGTTAAAGAAGTTGCAGTGGCTGTATCACACGGTCCAAACAGCAGTGTGATCAATCTATAAGCAGTCTGCAACTCTAGTTCTGTGAATATTCAAGTCATGCTTACCTTAAGCGAACTGAGATAGCTGTAGGTGAAAGCTACCTACAAGCCTGTTTGGAAGACCAGACACTAGGAGGTTACACTGTTAACTTAACCCTTTAGAACAGAAATATGAATGTGCCTACTGATTTGTGATAAAATAGAATTATACTAACTTTGGATCTGCTTGTAAGTTCATGTACACTTCCTCTGAGCTCTCTGCAAATGCCTTCAAGACAACAAATGTATACAACCGCTGAATGTACGTTACATTTGTTGACTTTAATACAGATCAATACTGAACAAAAAGTATCTTACTAATAAAAGATAACCTTAAGGGAAATTGATTGTAAAATGCATATGATATTATTATTATTATTTTTGCCATCAAGAAACCTCCTAAGCCACAATCAGCTCATGTCAAATGACAAACAATAAAAGAAGAAATTAGTCAATACATACACATCATACGACAGTCTTATCCTGGAAATGCCATTTCTTGAAAACAGCCTTATATTAAAATAAAAGTTGTAGAAAAATCATATCTGACAATTTCCTGTCAAAACATCTGAACATATATATGCAGAATAACTTGGGAATGTGAAAAACACAAGTGAGAAACAATTTCTATATAATAGGATTACCCCTTGACTCCCACTTTTGTTAGCTATCAAACGTTTTCATGTATGTAAACAAATTTTTCTCTTGCAGTATGCAACAAAAAATCAGCATAAACTTTTTAAAAAGCAATTTCATGCAGATTATGCTAACCAAATAAGGCAGTGAAGTGCCAGTAAGCTGCGAGGTTTTTGTTATCTGTATATACAGTCACTTTCAACAAAATACTACAGCATTTATTTTAAATTTACAGAAGTAAATACAAACGGCAAGTTATGTTTTTTTTGGCTAAGTATTAGCAGAAGCTTAAGCAAATCAGTGGCTAATTTCATAAACAGAAGATGAAAAGATGAAAAGGTTTTTTTTTTTTTTTTTTGCTGGAGTAATTCTTGAGACCTTAAAATTCTTGGTCCTTATGGAGATGAGAACTGTCCTTTATTCAGTAGATCTTAACAGTGCAATGTGCAATAATTCCTAAGACCATCTACAAATTTTCGGCAGTAGACTCCAGTAGAGCTCCTTGATTCAAGGAAGGAAGGAAGGAAGGTAGGTAGGTTTTTATTTCTTGCCTGCTCTAGTCACGAAGAATGTAAAAAATTCCCTTAATTTTTATTAATGATTCCTACAGTCGCTGTCTTGTTTACTTCAGAAATAAAGGCTTCATACTGAGATACTGAAGGACACTTTTCTCTCTGTGTTCAGTTGAAAGGTAGAAAGAGAAAAGAACATAAGAAAAGCTTAAAGTGTAGAAGTATAAAACACGGAGTTAAGTCACTAACAGAACTAACAGCACTAACAGCATGCATCAAAGATGTTTTAATGAAGTCAAGAGAAGGACAGAATGCCAAAGACGAGCTTTATAAAAAGGCAGTTTCCTTATACTATAGAACGTTTTAGTGAAACAAAAATGTTTTGTTCAACTATTCTTTTAGATTTATCTGTCCCTTTCTAAGAACTGACTTCAGTATTACTTCTTAATCTGATTTTGCCAAACTTTCTTCAAGAGAAATTTGAAAAATAAAAATAGATGTCATTTTCACAGGCAAAAGGCTAAATGGGATGAAGTTCCCCACCTACACAGGCAAAATAACTGCACTAAAACAACCTGTTCTGGCTTAACTAATAAGCAAGATAGAAGCCAGTTAAGCAAGCAGTATTTACATCTGGTTAATGCCATGTGCATTTGTTCTTATATGTAATGCTGTTAGTTTGTTGTAAATGAAATTAATCTCATTTACATTTTGGGCAGGAAACTCACCACTTGGCCCACATCTCATGTAGTGGGTAATAGAATTAGGAGCTTTGTTGCTCCCTAGACCTGCATTTTGAATTTCTGCTTTCTGGGATAGCTTCCACATCTGCAGAGAAAAGCATTTCATATTATTCATTGTGTTTATCAGGACATGAAAAAACCCTCATGCATTAAAATACATCCTACTTATTAGTAGAGCAAAAGGATATACAAACTTTTTTTTTTTTTTTGGTAAGAGGAAAGACAGAGGAGAGGGATAGAAGAAACTAATTCGAAGTACCTACTCAACTATACTCATTAAAATTTGTCTTAGCATTTAGAATAACCAGGTATTATTTTCAAAGCCACAATCAGATATACCTAACTGTGACGTACACTAACCCTAAATTTATGCATGCATGAAGAGAAAAAAAATCATATTTAATCAAAGTTGACTGAACCTTGCTGACAATTCATCTTTGCCCCTTTTTTTTTAATCTGCTACATATTTACAAGAATGTTCATATTCAGTTCTGCAAAGCAGAAAATTATCTTTGCATGCAACAGCTTGAACATGCAAAATGAAGTATCTTAGTTTACTAATCACTTAAAGCAATGCATCAAGCAAACATTTAACTGCAAGCAAATTATTGAACCTGAACAACAAAACCTTCTTTGGCTGGCAGCCACTATTTGGTATTTATAATTACCATGCAAAGTCTAACCTAATTTTTAAATGCAGCAGGAACCAAGAAATGAGCAAGCACACTGTGTGTTTTTACAGTCAGCCACCAGAATGGCCAAGGAGCAGCAGCGATTGGATCTGAAAGGAATTTCACAGACCCTTCCACTACCTGAGCACAAACCTGAGACATCCACGATGTATGTATGTATTGTTAATGCGTAAAGACCAAAAAATGAAGGAAAAATAGTCCTTTTATACATGATGTTTGTTTTCTTTCATATATAATTAAAAAAAGTTGACAATTTATTTTTGTCAGAGACTAAAAAATCCCTGGGAACATGCTTTTGCTGCTGCAGTTGAGCAAGAATAGCAGCACAAAAATTATTATCCTCAGAACTGTAATGTAATTCATTACAAGGTTATGAAACAATGTAAAATAGTAGCTTGAGCTGGACAGGATTAGTCAAGAACTCCTGTAAGAGGATATGAGACACTAGCATTCAGTTTTTCTGAAGCCCTTTGTATTAGTGAAAGCAGCTGTTTTAATGCTGCCTCCTCCTCCCACAGCATAATGGCCATAACATACAGGCTATAAAGGCATTAAATATCAGGTATAAATATTCACTATCAGACTTGTTTTGTATGTGAAAATTTAGTGCTGTGAAAATAAATGAAACAATGCAAACTGAAGTGCTCTATGGGCAGAGGCTGTAAAAAAACTTCTTTTGTTGGCTTGAAACCAAGCTTTAACTTCACTCCACAGGGAGAACGTTTAAAATTTTTGTTTAGATTGGCCTTGCTCATGGCAATCGGGGACCAGTGCTTGTGCTGGAAAGTTAATAAACACATATCTGGAGACAATACTGCTATTTTTTGTAGCTGTGACAGTCTAAGGACCTAAGCAAGGTAAGGCCTGCACACAAGAGATAACAGTATGTCTGAAATCTTATCCAATTTCTCAAACAATAGCAGTTGATCTAAATAGCAGATACTATCTCTAGCTACAAACCTTGTTCTGATGATAACAAGTTTTGCTGCAAGACACACCCTTGCAATCAGTTAAGAAAAATACAGATACTGGCAGCACAGCACAAGTTTATACTAAGTACTGTCAGAGCTAAGACTTTCTCTAATTCCTTAAATAACTTACAAAATATATTATGCATACGTCACTTCAGATGAACACATCTATGGATTTACAGAAATGAAGATGAATGACGTAACCTAAGATCAGAACACTTTATGAGAAAAATGCATGTGAAATTAAGATTATGCTTCAGATTTTGGATCTTGTTTTTTGTTGTTGTTGGCTTTGTTTTAAAAGGTGAAA
>VXAL01003387.1:56695-76890 GCA_013399475.1 Chauna torquata | reverse complement strand
GGGAAAAAGAAAAAAAAAAAGAAAAAAAAAAAAGAGGAAAAAAAGACTTAAGAGGCCTAGTCCCATTACTGAAATGGCAAGCTTTCTCCTGTTTATAACTTGGTCATGAAAAGAAAGACGAGCTGTCGCCACATGTTGGGTGATACCACAGGGGTCGGATGAACCCAACAGTGAGACAAAAAAATAAAATCAGTGCTGATACAAAGAAACACTGACAGCATGTTACCACGTGAGATACAATTTCTCCTTCAAACCCAGAATAATTGTTTTTTGTTCCCAACACTAGAATTTAAGGCACCTATTTCACCCATAATCAGAAGTAAATGGAAGATGCATCTGCAATTTGGAATTATAGGAAAATAAACAATTGCACACGAGACTACTATGTGACAGAACACATATCCAGATAGAAGCTTGTTTCCCAAACACAGCTTTACCCTGATGTATCACCTAAGCATATAACCCATTCTGTTTGCTGTTCTAACTTTTGAGAATCATCTCCTACTGCACGTGACAGACGTGAGCATTGTGTTACAAATACTCTTGACAAAGTAGACTCAAATGCTTGGACAGCAACTTTCTATTCATTATTCAAAGCATCCTGGGGAAGTCAGTGAAAGAAATAACAACACTGTAATGCATGTTAACTGCCCAGAAAATTGAAGGTAGTTAAAACACTGCATTGTTAAAAACTTCCATGATTTAGAATTTTTATTATATAAAAAGCAGCTCAGTTTCAGTAATATGTTATGCTCCTCCCAAGCACACACGCCTAGCTTTTCTCACCCTGTTTCCTCAGAGACTGAGGAGCAGCAGGACAGAGCCAAGGAGCCCATCTCTCTCGCAGGCACAGATCCTTCCCACTGCACAGATCCTTCCCACAGGCCTCACAGGCACAACCTGCATTTCCCCGTTTGGCAGTTTTGGGGACCCACAAAATCCACAAGCCCATAAGGCTAGGATGCAGGAAGATGAAACAAGAGGTACCGCTGCAGCCACCAACATATGGATTTTAAAATTGCAACAATTCTAAAGCTCGGATAAGTCAAAACCAAGCTGTTAAAAATGAGCAGTTTCTCTGGTTCATTGCATGGTCAGACATGTAAATTATATTACTCCCCATGCCTGGCAATTATGCTATACTAGGTAATTAAGCTATTCTGTGGAACTGTATGGTGTTTTCAAGCCAAAGTTGGACAGAATGCAAATAATTTTATTTGGACTGCCCTCATTACTTTTAACATGCAAAGCACAGGGTGGCAATTCTTACTCGTTCCATTCAGCACATTGTTCAGTGGTCTTCAGCCTTTGCAAAATAAACAGCTGTAATTAAATGNTTTTTTTTTTTTTTGGCACTGGCAGCCAATTTATTATTCACCACTTTACACTGATACTTAACATACACAGAATTACAGAATAAAATAACCAGAGCTCTAGAAACCCTGATGATCACACACTAGATAGCATAGATCACATACTAGATCATCCACAAGTATAGAAGATGAGAGGAATTAGAGCTTTTTAATAATTCTACTCCCTTAACAGACATATAACAGTTGTTCAATGATAATCTGTAATCATTCACAGCTACTCAAAATAGTCTGGCAGAATAAGCATTTAGCACTGCAAACACAGGCCTGAAGTAAGTGAGCAATTTATCCACAGCACAAAGAGGAAAATATTTTGCAGTAGTATTTCTGACTGTGGGTTACTGAATCACTCATCTAGAGACATGCTATGGAAGGCATTCAGGGTGATTAAGCTTCTGGTTTAGGTACCTCTATTACATACTTAAATTCAGATGGACTTTATTCAGATGAAACATGCCTGAAAAACCTTCTCATTTTACTTCACTACAAGCCATAAGTTACTTGTAGACTAGTGGGGAACGACCCTAGATAGTATTCTGAGATATAGCTAGAGCTATTCCTTCTATACTGCCCTTATTATCAACACAGGTAGTTTTTGAAAAGTTTACACGGATTGGATTTTCAGGAAGCAATCAACATCTTCAGGCTCTCTGAAGACCTCTTCCATTTTTGTTTTCTTTCTCCCCTTTTCCCCCCCACCCCAAGTGGCATGTTCACTAAACGTTTGGTGGAAGTTAACACAAATATCTTTTGAGAATCTGGATGTTGCAAGTCAACCCAGTTAGCACATGGAGGGGGGTGGAAATTGTAAGCAAGATAACAAAAGCTAGAGAAGTTTTTATTCCTGTTTCATCCCATCATCAGCGGCCTTTGGAGGTATTACAACTCCTTGACTTCCTAAGGTGCATTCTGATGGCTACCTAGCAGGTTACACACCAAGACACTGTTCTGTTGTAGTCATTGTTGACAAGGATGGTTATTGGAGCCCCCACTGATCACTCTTTTTCCATAATCTTATTGTATTCCCCACGTGGACATTCTCAAAATTTGCCACACCATTAAACTACTTTGCAGTAAGCTTGAAGCAGGTGCAGGTATGAAACTGTGACTGTAATTTGTGCTTTTCCTTCAATTTTTCTTGTTTATGTACAGGATAAGCCTACAGAGCTGCGTACAGAGCATTATCAACTGCATTGATTGGGATTTATTGTTAAGAGCATTTGAGAGTTTTTATTAAAGTATTTCTGGAAATATTGATGTAGAAATAATTTTCTGGTGTGCTGATAGAAAGGGCCATGCACATTTTAGAGGGAAAGCATACACATTTTCTATGTTAATAACTCATCAAAATGGAGCTTCTACTTTACATGCACCTGTTTGTGGTGTTGGTGCCCATAGAACTTTGTCAGAGGTTGTTTTTTTCTTTTGTTTTGTTCTGTTTTGATTGTTTGGTTGGTTTTTGGTTTGGTTTGGTTTTAATAATTCTTTTGCACTCAGAAAATGAACTGAGGCCATAGTAACCAGCACAGCAATTTAGAGAAGCACAGGGCTTGAGTTAGGAGTTAGGAGTCTTCAGGGAAAGCAGCCACAGCTGGACTGCCATTATGAAAAGCATAAGTGAAGCATATGTAGGCATGCAATTTGCAAATTGAGGGAGGGCACCAGCAAAGAGAGGCATGGTCACTGATCATACTCTGGAGCCATTGTTTTCATGCAAAATTTGGGGATTGGGATGGAGCAGAAACTGAATGTTATACCTGTTCATATCTTTCAAACTTGGCAGTGTCTATTCCAGGTGCAAAAGCAAACGTCAGTTGTAAATCTCAGTATATAGCTAGAGTAAATGCAAGATACAAACCAGGCTTAGTTCTACCCCATCAGTGTTGCCAGGATTGACATGCTGCCTGTCAGAAGGGGTGGGAGAGCGTGGGTCAAACTATCATGGCTCCATGACTCCCTTGAGATGAGCACGGGGGCACATTATCATGCAGGAAATCCTCTGTCCCACTGTCCTCTGGACTGATTCTTCAGGCTGTAGCCATAAAGTGACATTCACTACTAACATTTTGCAAAGTTTTGTAAAAGTTATTCAGCTCTGCATTGCAGACAAGCAGTTCAGGGATACCAGAGATGTAACTTCCATCCTTGACAAACTTCCATGAAACATCTAGGCAATGTGGCACCCAAATATGGCCCTAATTATTTATCCACAGCTAATGGCTTCATAATGGTCTCAAAAAACTTAGCTCTAATCATGAAAGCTTCTTAATTTTCTTGTTCATCTTTTCTCACAGGGAGAAAGCATTTAGGAACTCTGCATGGGTCTAACTGCAAGCATAATGATCAGGTACACAAAGAGTTACCGAGAGAAGATGATGATGTTGACTCCTGGAGGATTTGAGAGCAGTGCGAAAGAACCCTGCTTTTAGCCAGCATTCAGAAAGAGAAGCCAGTGTCTGTTCTCTGTAAACATGGATGATTGAAGTGCCATGGAAAGGCTTGTCTGCACCAGGTAAAAGCAGTCTAGGAAGGCAGCTGGTAAGCCAAAAAAATATCTCTAAGCAGTGAGGCCTGCCTACAAAATTATTTCTTGTCATACAAAATTACTTCTGGTTCCAACCACAGTAAAACTGGCCCAAATATACTGATTCACAGCAGTACAAAAAGCTGCAGTGTATGCAGCTCTTCCCAATTAATGCAACCCTGTTTACTCAGATGAAAAGCAACCACATAAGAACAAGTCCAGAGATAATACTTAACTTCCTTTGTTAAGTTCATGTGGGGGTGAAATATTTTGTGTTTCTGTAAGTGGTATCATCCTGTCCTCTGCATTTCTTCATAAGGCAAACTCTCTCTTCAACACAGAATGCTATGGTGGAGTCATTACATTACCAGCAAGGATAGAATGACAATTGTTTTTATTGTTCCTGGCTCAAGCCAATGCAAATTGAAATATGTATTCTCATATTTGCACACATCAAAGTAAAGACAAAAAAAAAAAGATTACAAGAGGAATCTAATACTTACATTCTTACAATGCTGTTCTGCAAAGCAGGATGTTGGTTATTTCTACTTCAGGCTGAATGCACAAGTTAACATCGGTTCACATAATGATTTAGCTAGCAAAGATAAATAAATAAAAATAAATAAATAAATAAATTGAGAATGCGCCGTAGCCATATCTGGGGACATTCCAGATTCCAGTGTTCTCAGAAACCATTACTACTACGGCTGCAGCAATTCCTGCTCCTTGTTTTTACATATAGGAGTTGCAAATCCATTCCAAAATGGAGTTGGCTTGGATTTGATAACAGTCTTTTAATGAGAGTCAAATTAATTTATTCTGGATTTCCCAAATCCTTTTTATCTTTCATAGCAACCTCCATCAAACAGGATTAATGCTATGCATATAACTTAGAGCTGCTGTTATGCATCAATTTTAGTTCAAACTTGGAATCAGTATCAGACAGGAATGTCTTATCTCCTCCATCATCCAATTCTTTGGCCATTGACCATCAGAGATAAAGAAATACAAAGTATATTTTTGAGAGAGAGAGTCCACTCCAGCCTTTTATGATCTTCTGTAGATTTGATGTGAGGAATGACTGTTGTATGCACAGTACTCTGTGCCAGGATACATGACTGAGCATCAGACCTAAGTGAAATTTGGTTATCCTACCAAGCACCGTCCTGCTACAGATGTAATCCTTTTAAGTGATATATAAAACACCTACATTTCAGTGCAGCACTTCTGTAGAGGTGCTGCACTGGCCAAATTCCAGCTTGAATACTTATTTCAATTCCTTATGTATAGTCTCTAATTTCAGTGGGATATTTCTGCATTTCTGTCCACAGTTGTTTTGAGTGTTCCTCTATACTATTAAAATAGACTCTCTCTTCATAAAAAGAGTACTGTATAATTTTTACATACATAATGTTTGTGAACCAATAGGAAGAATTAAGATTCACTATTTGTGTACATGTTCAATAGCTTACCATATTTGTATTATTATTTGTAATACTGCAGGTACCACAAAAGAGCTACCCTGAAAAAGAAGGAAGATGCATACTCTGCAGAACCTACCAACAATCTAGTTGGGATCTAAGAAAAGACCGTACAGAGATGGAGATGAAGGGGAAGACAGTAAGCATACACTAGGCATATTATGGTAAGAGTGGGCAAGAAAATATAATTTAATCAAAAAATTACAAATAATAGTACACCTATATGGATCTTAAATAATTTTCTCACATAAGGAGACTGTTTCAGTGAACGGGATAGAGAAATTTATGAGGCTCATGAGAAAGAGAAAGGCTAATCAAAAATGGTAGAGCTTGCATACCTTTGAAATTTTGTTTCCTGGGGAGCAACTAAACTTTCCTTTCTGTTGCTTTTAGGTTTTGATTTGCCTGCTGAAAAAAAGACACAAATGATCTATGCATGAGCAGTGGCCATTCTTCTGGGACTTCTAGTCATCTACAGCTATTGCTCCAACTAGATTGCCAAGACACTGGAAATCCCAGACAAATTACTAAATACTTCTTTTTGCCCACTTTACAAAATTTCCAGGAAGAAAAATGCAATACGCTTCAGGAAATACGGAGATATATGGTAGGTCTATGGAAACTAATACATCTAGTATTTCTTCATAGCCCACATATTTCAAAACTTTTCTAGTACCCCATGAATGGTGATGCTGTCCAATGGGAAGTGTGTTCTCTCTGGTTTCCAGGCTACAGGTAAAAGAAACAGGAGCACAGACTAAAGATTCAAATATATTACTGTTTTCAGCAATTTATATCCTTAAACACAAAAATAGCCTACTGAAGGTTCTCCAGTTACTCTTCTGTGTAATGGTTAAGTCCATTTCCCCTACCTTACTGAAAAGGAGAATACACAGTCCCAAATTTGATAAATCTAAATCCTTAAATCTTAATAATACCATTAAGCCACACAGCCTCTTTTGGTCTACCATGGCTTGCTAAATAACTCCACTGGATCAAAGCTGGCTGCTTTTTCAGAACATTTTTAACTTTATGCCTGTTGCAAGTGATATAGCAAAAAAGTCCTACCTATCTTCACAGAACATGTCTCTGACAATTTCACAGGTGCTTCAAAAGTTGACTACTAATTCTTTCAATATTTGTGTAGTGGCAGCCTTTTCAGGTGAGCCCCATGCTTACCCCCAAGAAATTACATATGGGTGCTGATTAAACATTGCAAGCAATGCTTCACTGTGCCTCCTGTTTCAGTATTCTATACATGGCTAGACTAGCCTCTTGCAATTAATTCAATTGATTCAAACAAATNTAAACAGATTCAACTGACATATATGTATGTATATATTTGATGAAAAAAGAGCGGCAGTGGCTGGTGTATCTTAATTATGAACTAAAAAGATGACCCTTAATGGTGGAAGTTTATTCATCTTCACAATCATAGGACCACAGTCTTGTTTAAATTCAAGCTGGGAAAGACCTTCTAGGTAAGTTAGTTATCTGATCTGCCAGTGCAGAAAAAATTTCTACAGTGTATTTTCTAATGCTTTACTCTGGCATAACTTTAAATTCCCAAGTGATACAGCTCACAGTGTTTCTTACAGGAGAATATTAAACAGCCCAATAGATCTGTATGCTCTAGGAAGTTTCTTAAAAGCTAGGCATATAGAGTTAAATTTTAAGCTGAATTTTACATTTTTCAAGCGTTCTAGCTTTCTGTATCACTCTTGACCAACACAGGCAGTTGCTCACTCCATATATTTTTACATATTGATTGTCTCCTCACAGTTTTAGACTACATCCATGTTCAAGTTTCTTCTATCAACATGAGTATCTAAACAAACTCTTACTTAGGCTTGAGTTTGGCTCATCTAGTTCTCAAGCCATTCAGGTAAAATTCAAGTAGACCTTGAGAACATCAAATATACTACTGCATTTGAATATGTCAAAGCACTTTTTCAGTCATACCTGAGCACCTCAGCTTCAAAGGTTACTTTAGAAGGGTTTTAATTGGAAATAACATGGGACTGGAAACACAGGAATATCCATACACTCCAAAGCTTTACTGAAAAACTGAACCTACAAAGGATTTAAGGTAACACATAGGAAATAATCCTTAATTTTTTTAATAGCTGCCTGGCATGTGACTACCACCAACTAAATATTAGCTCTTTTTTGCTATGGAAAGGATATGGCTCTTTGCCTGCTTAGAACAAAGCACACCTCCACTCCTGAGTATCCTGAAATAAGCTTCAAGAGAGTAAGGTAGCCAAAATACAAGTCATGCTCCACTTGTAACTGGTTTTGCATCTCCAGGATAAACAAAGTACCCAGTGTCTGTGAGTTCATCTTAGGTGGGATTCATCTGAACACACACACACACACACACACACACACACACACACACCCCTGCACAAGTGTAAGCTAGTCTTTCAGTGGTGTCTCTGTATTTTGGAAATAAACAGACATTTTTAGAATGTGATTCCTCTCATCTAAAATAGCTCAGATGAATCGTTACCAAAAATCCCTATCTCTTTCCACTGACTGCAGAAAGACAACACGGTAACTGTGTAAGGTACAGATCTTTGATGACTGATATATGAAGTCAGGTGAGAGTGAGAGGAATCTCCTCCATGAGACCACACTTCTTAAGGGACAGAATACATGAAGTTGATACACTCAAACAAAGCCCAAAGTTAAACCCACGACACATCTGATAAAGTCTGAAATAACTCCACATGAGTAATCTACCAGCCATTAGCATCTCTTAACTCAAAACAGACAGCAGAGTCTCTCACTGCAGGGACACCTGATCTTTACTGATTTGTCACAGCTGACGATTTTAGTTGCCTCAGCAAGTGAGCTACTCTGGGGGAATTACGGATCTGCTCCTTTCATAGCAAAGTTGCCTGCAACAATCCCTTCACTGAATTCTATCCCTCTTCTTCCTCAAGACTTGAATTTTGACTTGGGAAAATCTCTCAAGAGTCTCACAAGAATTTGATTTCTTTTCAGTATAAAAAGCAAAAACTCTTATATATTCCAAATCATATCCTGGAGTTTTTGTTTTGTTTTTGATTCATCTGTTGTATAGGTACTCAAATCAACGATAAACTTTGTGCAGGCAAGAAGTAGGGCTTTCACTATTTTTCTTAAAACTATATCCAAGATTATATTTTAAAGTTGTTTTGCCTCTTAACACAGAGCATATTTTGACAATCTTTTACTGGTCATCTTAGCTTGTCCTGCTTTGAATGATACGTGTTTGTGCCTCAGACAAATTACCTGCCCTGAAAAGCAGTGATAACAACTGTGCCAATCCTATGGCTTCTAGCCGTGTAGATATCACTCCTAACATATCAGTAACATAGACCTAGCTGTCTCCTAACCCTTATCCTGTGTTTATCTTTAGAGGTTCTAGGAGTCATTGCCACACAACGAGATTATAGAAGCTTAAATGAAAGAAACTGTAACATGTTTTATAGCACTTGTAATATCTTCTGCTATTTACTGCATACATTATGTTACTTTTGTTTGCAGTATTTTTTATTTTGTTCCCCATTTCTAAGCACTTTTTAACATCCTGCTAGCATATAGTACCACAGATTTTGCTCAGATCCTGAAAACGGAGCTGTAACAGTGAATTGCCGTTGGTTGTTCGTCCACCTTCATCCAAGTTAACTGTAGGATGTATTATTTAGAAAGTATTACTTTCCCTACTTTTTGTCCCCAAAAAAGGATATGCCCAGACTTGAGGAATACATTTTTTTCCACAGCTCTTGAAAGCTAGAACTGCTGTGAAAAGGACATGTTTTTTTGCCTCACTAGTGCAACTATTTAAATGTACATCAGGGATAGTTTTAGGCTGAAATTCACCCTGTGAAAAGGAGTAGTGCAAGACCTCCGCATCACAGATGATGAGTTTAGTTGCTGATAAAGCCCAGATGACACAAATCTGATTAAGACCTGGACATCACTTCGGATTTCAAGAAATACATTACACAGTCTATACTTTGGCTATTTCAGCGTCTCCATTGGCTTTGCTAATATTCAGCATTCTAGGAATAATGTTTTAATCTTCCTTTAAAAAAGATCATAAACAGACTTTCCCTGCATTATAGAAAATTCATGTTGTCAAATTACTACAGTTTAGCCCTAAGCCTATAAAAACATTTAGAAATGTAAGCACTAAAATGTACAGAGCAACAAATAGTACCCTTAACAGCCTTTCCTTTAGGAGTACAATAACTGTGAGAACAATACTCCTAAATTTCCCTTCACCCTTAGGACCACAAAGCTACATGTATAACACTGATCTCAAACTCACCCAGTCAGAAAGCTTTCCACTGGGTATGTTCCTCTTTTTTGAATAAACACATGTTCTAGCCCTTTGAAAAGTGCCAAAAAATTAGCTAAGTATGTTTGAAACGTGCCATAATTAAATAAAAAAGAAATACTAATTAACAATGCAAACAATCCTTATTTTCTCTTTTGAGACAGCTGTCACGTAATTTGCCCTCCCAATTATTAAAACGTGACTCATGTCACAAACACGCTGCTAAATGAGACCACAAATGTACACTGCTTGCATTGATGTATTTACATCTAAATATTGTCAGTCTTGCAGAGATGATTAGTAATCACCACACATAACATGTACCATTCAAAAGATAAACAAATGTGAAGGTCAGAGATCATCTGCATTGACAAAATAAGCGCAATTACTTCATGTGATCAAACACACGCAAGGAGTCTAATAAGGGCTGTGAACAGTGTTAAGCTGGATAATATCTGAATCTCATCCGTATAATGGTCTGAATTTACCATTAGCTTTACTATTAACCACAAAGCATGTGTGAAATAACCCAAAAAGAGAGATTTAGCAGCTGGGCTGAGTATGTATTCTAAGAAAATTTGGTTTCTGAAATTATAAACTCAAGTTTAATTAATCTGTTCACCAGATGCTCAGACTGGCAAAAAGATTGAAACAATTCTGTAAAACGCACTACATACTATATTAAAGACACATTACCTACCTGAATAACTTTCTGCAATTAATTGAACTATACAATTGTCTATAAATATAAAAGCTTCCGCCTAAAAAGACACCCAGTCCTTTTAATTTTCCAATAACATCTCAGCATAAAGGAGTAATTCTGAACATATTACTCCATTTAAAAATATAGCCAGTATATGCACAAAAATACTCCACATTTTTTTTTTAAATACAAACTCACAAATTAGATGACTGCTATTATATAGCATGCATGCAACCTCAGATACATATGTTAATGTTTAGATTTACTTCAATTGCTTTTCCATATCTAAAATCAACTTTAATTGTTAAGATCAATCAGCCTAAACGACCTCAACCAAAATAAAGATTGTCACAGTTGTTATCATATAATACTAACAACTACCTTGAAATATTGGCACAATATTTATGTATTTTTAAAAACAGAACACTGCATCCCAAATCCAACAAATGTACACAAAGCAGCATAATATGAATGATATCTCATTTTATAAAGGCTTATACAGACCAGAAAATGCAGTAAGAATGCATCATTTGTTTCAGCTTGTCACTGTGAGATTCTGCACAAAAATATTGCATTGTTACTACTTACATATTTCTACATTCTTCCTGATTGTAGATTATTTAAAAAAAAAAAAAATCACAGAAGTGAAGGTTAGGATAGAAGAAAAGGCTCAGAAAACAATGTCTCTACCCAAGGAGTGGATCTTATTGCACTGATAGAAATTTAATGGTTCTTCAGGAAGCATAATGAACAACCTTATCTCAGGAGACCTCTGTTCTCTACACATATCAAGAGTGGTGACAGCTCATCCTTCCCAGAAACCAATACCAGGAAGAAAGTGCGCTGCCTGAGAACGTTAAACCTACGGCAATGTTAGACGCCTGCTGTCATCAGGGACAAGTATTACCATGCAACCTACCAAGCTAGCTCAGATACTGCAATTCACACACAGACCTCGCTCATATTTCTTAGCAATACGAATCAAGAGCATATCTGTTTAATTTGAGTGTGTTTGCCTTTAGGAGCCTGGCAGCCCACTGTCTAACTCCCCATACCGCTGTACACAGAGCCAAGTCTGGTCTTTTCTTGGCAGGTGGTGGGGAGTTGCCGAGGCAGCCCCCTGGAGTGGAGGGGAACACAGGGCATTACCCTGCCAGGTAAGGAGTGGCATCAACTCACTGCAAGAATATTTTGTGCACACACCCTCCAATAGAAGGTGGGTGTCAAATATTGAACCCTTGAGTACAGAAATAAAAGGAGTCAGGGAAAGCTGTGAAACAGCTAGGGTTACAGAAGCATTTGGATAAGCTTTCTCTCAAATGAGCAGAAATTAAAATAGCCTAACTCAGCAGCTATGCATTTGCACACATAACATTCCCAGATAATAGAAAGCAGAACATGGTATTTTGCACAAGAATCATCATCAAAATTCATGATCTGGTCAGTCAATGTAACTGAAGCAAACAAAAAGCTATGTGTTTCATAAGAGCTTGGGAAAGGAACAGGCAAGCAAGTTCAAAAGCAGTGAGACATACTCCACTAGATTGTAACAAATATTCACAAAAAAACAACCTCAACCACGTCAGCTGTATATTTCCGTGAATAACTTCTCAGTACTGGGAACAAGTTCAAACTGTAGTCTAGTATTTACAATCTGGAGGAACTGATTCTTATCGCCGGAAAATCAGCATTAATTTGCTCAAGGTTTAGCTATACTGCATAAGATGCTATTAACATTATAGCGTGTTGCTGGACACCCAAGCTAAACATCAATACCTTAGCTGGAAGTTGTCTTCTGCTTTTACTTTATCTGAAGTAATACATCAAGCAAATATCACAAAGAGCACTATCAGGCTCTCTCCTCATGAGTCACAAAAGTAACTGCTATTCACAAGTTTTTTGTTTGTTTGTTTGCTTGTTTGTTTTGTTTTGTTTTGTTTTTAAAGTCAGGTTAAAAGCATTTTTTTAAAAAATCAGGTTAAACTGGTAGGGTCTCTGTAATATGAATGTACTTGTTTACCCTTACAATGCTTATTCTTTTGTAAGAGTGAAAGAAAAAAGTATCATGACTCCTCTCCACCACCCCTTTTCCTTTTTACCCCTTTATGAAATCAGTTGAAATGAATAAAAATAGCCTATTTTCATGACTGCCTCATAATAATAGCAGTAATAAGAAGAGCTTATCTTTGTAGTTTGTCACACGTTAGTAGCATAACAAAGTCAAAATGTAGGGACCCATATTACAATTTATGATCTGAAATTGTTTTCATTAGGTAGTGACATTTCTCTGCATAATATTTTCAAGAACAAAATCAAAACAATGTCAATGTTTTTATAAGTAAACCACTTTCTGTTCCAGCTTTTATAATCAGTCTAAGAAACATTTCAGCAGCCATTCGCACTTAAGAGAACACAATTTTCTATCTCCACATGAAATGGTGAAGAATTTATAGTGGTGACCATCAGATTCACATTTCATCACCTTCATTTGTGGGCTCTTCCTTCACATAAATGACTTGTCCAGTTCAACGACAATTTTTAAAGAGATCACCATGTTCTTCGTTAGTACAGAATGAAAAATGAAATGGAGAAAGTCTCCATCCTGTTCACAGCAGGCAACCATCTACATCAAAAAAGCTGGAGACCAGACATCTAGGCCAGGGCAGAAGCACCGACGGGATAACTTGCAGTGCTACTGCCCACGGTGCATATGTTCTGTGGGGAACAGATCAGCCAGTGCTGTCAATCTGGCACATCAGATGAGCCCTAAGTTCTCTTGCACAAATGTTTAAAAATAGCTTGCTTAACTTTTCCCATATATTCCATTTATATGGCGCCTTTCACCAGGCAATTTTCAAGTGGCTAATATTAATTAACTCTCAAAAGGGTCCTATGAAGTATTTCAATAATAGAGACAATCATTCCACCCACGCTTCTATCCTCTGTAGCACAGTGTGACAGCTTCTTAAAGAGCAAAATATATTAATAGATTGCCTAAAGCTGGTTAGGGTAAGTTGTCTTAAGCTCAAATTTTCAAAGCCCCATTCAAGGCCCAACGGGCTCCCATGGGCTTCTTTGATTCTAGCTTCATTAGTGAATCCAAGCCTCTTTTTTCAAAGAGAAAATAAAAATCACGTTTTTTTTAAACTCTATTAAGTGCACACCTTTGGCCCATCCCTGTGCTGCTTGTTTTTATGTTTGTTTGTTTTTGTTTTTGTTTTGTTTTAAATATCTTCTTTTTTCCCCTATGAATATTTGGCACTCTTCTACTTTCTAGAAGTACCACACCTCAGATGTGGCAGTATTTATTGTTTTCCTTCATGTAAAATTCAAAATTTAAAATTAAGATCATACATAAAAACACGATAGATTAGGCATAATGATGGAAAATATTGTGAGATTGTATTTAAAATTTCTGAAAAATCCACAACCAAACAACACCTGGCAGGTAGGCTGTAAGTAATACTACACAGCTGGTTTGTGTTTAAAAGGCTTAACATACCAACAATGATAATTAATCTACAGTTATTTGCTATTATTTTTCTTATTCATCGAAATATTAGACATACCATGCCTACTTTTGTAAATGGTAAACATTGCAGACCTTAGCATATGCACCAGGAAGTGCGCTGGAGGAGCAACAGAAAAGGATTTCAGACTTTTCTAAACAACCAGAAAACATCTAGCATGGATATGGAATTGCAAAGACAGATTATCAATAATGAAAGGAATAGCTAATGCTAATAACCAAGTTAAATTGGTAAAATAGCCAATTAAAATGTCATCTTTAATTAAAATGCCAATTAAAGCAAAGGGATATTAAGATACATGTCAGCTCCTAAACAAGACACATCCTAATTCTTTTACATGATGTCCTTTCTTCCAGCATCCCCGAACAGTAAAAGAGTTTTTACCAGAAATAAAATCAGGCTCTCACTGCCTTACTTTTATACATTTGACATTCAAACTACTCCAAAAGGTAAAAATTAATGATGCTACAGCAGAAAAAGAAATTAACCAGGAAGAAAGAGAGAAGGGGAGAGAGAGAACGAAAGATGTCTCATGCACACAAAAAAAATGAAAGAGCAAATATGCTGGCCTGAGGCAAGCTTGGTAGGGCAGCTGATAAGAAATGCAGCTCCTCCTCCCCCTGCCCCCTCCACCAGCCTGCCTTTGGAAGGAAGTCTTCCTCAGATTTCAAAGCCTGTGTAATGAGGAGCCAATAAAACATTATAATCTGCTAATGCCTATTACCACTGATTCACAGGACTTCCTCTCCCTTCGATTAATCCACATCACATAGATCACCATGGTTTACTAGATGATGCATGAGGATAGGGGATTACACCACTATTGACATAAGATAATAACACAGGCAATAGAAACAGAGCAATAATACTTCCAACAACCTCTGTAATTGATGCTGAGATACTGTAATGAGAGATCTATTAGCACTAGGTCAGAGGAAAATATCTGGGTTTCCAGCTAGCAAGGAACAGTTGTCTGGCCTGAACAAGAGTTCATAATTTTATGATTCTACTTCCTGTTGACCTCAGTGGTCTTTTGATCAAAAGCGTGTCATTGTTTTGATATCTCAGTATTGCTGCCTTCAATAAATCAACAATAAATCCATGCATATAACTATCCCACCAGTCTGATATAATGCCATCTTCCTCCTCTTGCCTCAAAACCAAAATTTAGTGAAAGCAAACATAACCGAAACTTCATTCACAAGTCTGAAAACAAGTTTCCAAATCTAGAAAGTAGCAGCTAAATGAAAGAATGTGCAAATACACATAATTAGTTTCAACAAGTTCACTTTGGTTTCATCTCAACCTAGCCTTCCCCTGCTCTGGTAGCTCCCTTACGTGGTTTCCTTTAATGATCTCAATTAACAAATGTAATTTATTTCCTGAATATGTGAGCCAGCTAATCTGTTCATGGCCTAGTCAGCCTATGTCCCACAGTTTTACCTTCTGGAAGAAGGTTATACTGATAAAATGAAGGCCATTAAAAATAAGGTAAAATTACTAAAATGAAGGATTAGATGACTCAAGCTGTCTCCGTAGTTTTCCAATGTACTGTGAAAAACTATCAAATGAACTAACACACTCACTCAGTGACTATTCATTACCTTTAGTTACAGCTTCTTTCTCTTCTATAAATTCATTTTATCACTATGCTATATTTCTAATGCATAACATTAGCTAATTCATAAATCTCACATTCCTAATATTTTTTTTTCCCTAAACAAATTTTGGAATGCCTCTATTTTGTTACATTTCTGCTGAAGAATAACACAACTGTATTCTGCATGAAAGAGAGACTTTACTACTCTTCATCAAAATCTGCAGAGCATCACTGACAATGCTGTGGACCTCTTATTATGCTTTCTTCCATATTGTTTGTTGGCATTTAATCTGCCCTTTGGCAATGGAAGATGCAAAATGAATATAGACCCATGAGGTTTACATTCCACTTAGGAGTTCTGCTAAAGTTTAGCCACAAGAACAAAATCCTCGCAATGCACTCCTGCACTCCGGCAGCCAGGCCATCAAGTATCAGATAGGCTTTATAATGTAATGTTTGCAGGCAGAAAAAAAAAAAAAAGGAAGATTAGAAAGCTGCCTGCAAGTTATTACTAAAGCCTCAGAAAACTGTTTTCTGAATTGCTCATAAACTGACTACTAATGTGCAGGTCACTTTGACAGTTCTTTAATAGTTGGGTTGACAACAGAAAAGAGAACTTGATTGTTTTATCTTTACAGTTGACTTTGTTTAGCAGATGGTTTCTGAGCACCATAGTAGCTGGCTTAATTTATCTTTATATTTGCTCAGTAGCGCCATTGTACTTAATCTGTGTTTCATGGGAGTTACACTAAAAGTTCAGAAATTGGCTTAAAATATCCCAACCATGTTGGCCAGTTTGCAGTACTGAGAATGGCCCTTTCAAAACTCTGTTCACTTCAAAACATATGCTCAGAAATTCTGGCATCCCTAAATTAGCCTAGTCCAGCACAAACAGAAAGAAAAGGGGTAAAAGTCACTTTTATACTCAGTGCATTGGCCACAGAGCCTTACTGCAAATTAAAGCATTCTAGAGGCTGTTGTAATTTTCAGTCAGCTCCATGCAAATCAAAGAGGCCTGCTTATCAGCCAAGGAACTGTGAAATATAGGTACAGACTAGCTAGAAGTCCCGTTCTGTTGAAACTTCTCTCCAGATCTTGTCCTGGCTGGAGATAAGATGGATCTACAAGGCTAGAGGAATCCTCAAGGATCTCCCATCTCTGGGAAGCAGAGCAGAACTGGGCTTACAAGTAACCATATGCTATGATACTTATCATAGAAACATAGAATCATAGAATGGCTTGAGTTGGAAGGCACCTTAAAGACCATCTAGTTTCATCTAGTTCCAATGGGCAGGGATGCCACCCACTAGATCAGGTTGCTCAGGGTCTCATCCAACCTGGCCTTGAACACCTCCAGGGATGGGGCATCCACAGCTTCTCTGTGCAACCTCTTCCAGTGCCTCACCACCCTCCGCGTAAAGAACTTCCTCCTAACATCCAATCTAAATCTCCCCTCTTTTAGTTCAAAACCATTTTCCCTAGTCCTATCACTATCTGCCCATGTAAAGAGTCCCTCTGCACCTTTTTCATAAGCCCCCTTCAAGTATTGAAAGGCCACAATGAGGAGTCCCCAGAGCCTTCTCTTCTCCAGGATGAACAACCTCATCTCTCTCAGGCTGTCTTCATAGGAGAGGTGCTCCAGTCCTCTGATCATCTTCGTGGTCCTTCTCTGGACCCACTCCAGCAGGTCTGCATCTTTCTTGTGCTGGGGGATACATAATGCTCTAGGTCCAAAATATATATTACAAGGTGAAAGTCTGTTGGTACTGTGTTTCTTTAAATGATAAAGTGCAATGACTAACAATGATGCCTAAACTGAATATTGGCAACTGAGAATATACAAATAATTTCTAATTACTGCAACAGAAAGAATGAAAACAAAACAAAACAAAAAGCTAACATCTGACTGAAAAAAAGTAGCATTACTGTAAGTATACTTGCACTGAACTATTTTTGGAGTACTCTGTAGTGAAAATAGACAGGACAAGAGTTGTCTGAGATCAGAAAGGTTTAAGTATCTAAGACTGAAGGAAGTGCATCAAAGCAGGCTGCAACTGCTAAATAGAACTTCAGTACATCAGAAACCTCCCAAGAGAAGAAAGCAAACAAGCTATACCAGCAGAAATAAAAGATTAAGTAGAACAGAGCCATCTAGTAATATGATATAGAGAAGAAGGAAAAAAAAATAAAAAAGAGGAAAAATTAGTTACAGAAAAATGTGTCCAACCAAAAGCCCCAGCTCTTCTCTACCAGACACCCCTTCTTTCACTACCTTTAGAAGCACTTTGTTTTTTTTTTTTCAGCTGTCCTTGGTTTCTACTCAGTCATTTGATGAATCATTTGCTGAGGCATTATAAAATTCTTACTAGCAGAAGACCACCAATTCTGAGAGAGAAAGGAAGCAAGAATTGCCCAAATTAGGTTTAAATTAATTATTAATACATCTATGACCAGCAGGCTTGCATTATTGCTTTAAATGTAGATTCTGTATGTTATACTGAATAACACTATATTAATTAATAACATCCTGCCTTTCTAGATTACTAAATTTTCTGCTATGAAGAGATCAGAGGAATTGGAACTGGCAAAAGAGTTAACATTTAAACAAGGCCAAAAGAAACAAATCGGTGGCTGGAAAAAAAGAATATAGCTCTGATAGTGAAATAATGAGTGCACCAAAGCACATGAAATTAAGAAAATTAAAGATAATTGAAGACTGGGATTTTTGGACTAGGGTCTTCTAGTACACATTTAGAATCCCCTGCTATATATAAACTGCAAATTTATTAAACATGCTTTGTTTCATTCTCAGTCTCAGATGTTGCTTCTTCAGAAAAGGTGAGAAAATACACCATTATGACGATTTGACAGTCATGTTTACTGCCGCATGCAGAACTCAGTTCTGACTTCATGGATTGCAGGCTATCCCTGGGAATCAAGTTTTTCCCCATTCTTTGCTCTGTAGCTTGGTCATGCTCTATATTTCTGCATCATTTCATCACTGGAGCTCTGTTCACCTGAACAGAACAGATTACTTTTCCAGCTCTTTCTTTTGACTCCGTCACTCTCTGGTATCCCCCTGCATTCTCTCCTGTCCTTTTATTCTGCCCATGATGTAAACCATTTTATTTGCATCATATACACATGCTTGCTGAATATCTGTTAATGTATTTGTAGTGGCTTATATGTATGCAATGAGGCATCTCTCTATTCGTCTCTCTCATTACACACAGGAGGATAGTACACCATTCAAGAAACTTTCAAGAAATGCTGAAATCTTCACCCAGTTTGAGTTACTGCTTGAACTTCTTTATATCTGTCTCTTACCAGCTTGTGCTGTGTACTAAGTTAGCACAGGACTGATTATTTTAAAGGACAGAAATTTCTTTTTGCACCAACACACTGATACCACTACCACTAGATAACATGCACTTGATTAGCATACCCAAGTACACAGTGCTACTCTCACAGTCCATCTGGAGGTGCTTAGTGATGTCCTGCCTGGCAATCAGTCTCCTTATGCTTCAGGAAACAGAAAAACACTGCATATCTGGTAGAGTTTCTCGTGGTCCTCATTAATATACTGAAAACAGAGGACTAGAGACAGTCTCGCTGGACCTACAAGCAGAAAGAAGACTCCAAAAACAGGTACCAAAAGAAAAAGATGAGCATTTCTTCCAATATCCCATATATTTTCCCATCTCAATCATATTTCTTTCCTCGATGTAGCCAAGAACCTTCTTTAGGAATACATGTAAAATGAGTTCTCTTTCTGATAAGGCTCATAATCAACTGAAAGTTCTTCAAAGCTCAGCCTAACCCCTTCTGTACACCAGCAAACACATCTACTCTATACCTTAAAGACTCTTTGTGAGGCAAATTGTTCACATTGTTCTCTCTTTCCATACCCTTCCAACAGCTTCTGTCCTTCAAAAGTCCATGCTGCCAACCTAGGCTATGGAATATTTACAATTTTCCTCTCTGGAGACTTCTAATGTTAAGAATAACTCTTCTCAGAGTGTTTAAGGCTAGACACTACAACAAACCATGCTTGCCTGAACAGCCTGCTAAAGATAAACATCTTGGGGATTCCAAGATCTAGATGAATCTGACAAAACCATCTGGGTAAACTTAATTTCATTAAGAATATTACTGTCACAGGAGGAAGGAAAAACAGCCATTTTATCTGTGAGTGACCGAAGTATTTGTATAGCTGAAAAATTTAATGGCATAATGCACAACATTGAGCTTAAAGGACTGATATTGTTAAGTCTTTGGCTGAATCACTTGATTCATTTTGCCTGAGTGTAGTTATATGTAAAGCTGAAATAAGTTGTTTTAATGTTTATTCATGTAAAGGTTAAAAAAAAAAATTAAGTAGAAAAACAGTAAACTGAGTGCCATAACATCTCCACAGGCAGCAAAGGTAGTAGCACAACAGAATACCTGACACAACTCTGCATATCCCAGACTGTCCCCACTTCTCTCTTCCCATCAGAGCATCTGAGGATGGCTCCTTGCTGTCTACACCAGTGCCATGACTGCACTGGTGGATCATATCAAGAAGACTGGTGGTCTTCTTATCATGATGTACAGAATCTACTGTTTGGCCACCAGCTGCAGTGGATATGCAATGAATCTGCTTTTTTTTTTTTTT
>VXAL01003387.1:1872-56674 GCA_013399475.1 Chauna torquata | reverse complement strand
TTAGCCAGTCCCAGGCTGGAATGAGAAGGCTTTATCTGTTTGGGTTCTTGCTGTAGCAAGAAAGTAGCTCATCCGTAATAAAGGACTTCAGTATTTTGTTTGCAGGTTGTAAGTTCAGCACTATATTCCCCTGAGACAGCAATAGGGCCATTAGCAGCATTTCTCTTCCATCCTTTTTGCAATATCATTCTCTTGGGAAATTAATTAAAAGCCTACCCTTTTCTACACTGAGACTTGCTGAATTTCAATCTGGATGGTTCCCTCCCTCCTCCTCCACCATCTCTACTGCGGAAGGATAATAAAATTAAAGAAAAATATTTTCAAGAAAAGTCAGATGTGATGCAGCATCCCAGGTGTTCATAGTTTTGAGAATATCATAGCAGAGCAGTTTATATCACTGCAAGAAGTGAAGAAGTATAAGGGACACGCTACTCCTATCAGAAGCTTCTCAAGTGATAATAACAAAGAAAACGAAGAAGATAATCGTTCTATATTGTCTTGGATGTTCAGAAAATTACTGCTAGCAATGAAGTCATGTGTTGCCAGGATAGAGCTGTGTCTTCTCATAATGTATATTCACGTAATAGACAAAGAGTAATTTTTCAAAGGCAGCCTGTGACAGCATACTTGGGAATCAAGTAGCATGTACTGCATGACAAAGTTGTTAATAATGGCATCGTCCTACAGACTGACAAAGAGGTTATTCATTTCCTGTCCATTACACACTGGCTGGATGATTCTTGTAAGAATATAAACATATTCTCCTTTAGAGCTATCAAGACATTAATAGTTCACTGCATCACTAATAAGAATTTTTAAACAGAGCATAACGCTGAGTTGTTCCTTTAATTTCAGATAAGCATAAAAGCTGCATTTATGTACTCAGTGTGGTTTTCATTCGGGGGTAAACCAGTGCATTTTCCCATGATATCTACTAGAGAAAAATCCAAGAACAAAAATGAAAACAAAATCACCACGAGAAATTGATTTGTTTACAAGAGTGTCTTTACAAGTCTTCAGATTTGTTAACATTACTTGTAGATAGTACTGCATTTCCCTACCAACTATATGCTTCAACTACAAACTAAAACTTGAAAACACACTTTTCAACATTTTGCTTCTATATAATTACAAATATAAACTGAAGACTTATTTCTTAGGCTTTCCTAAAAAACTACACACAGCAATTACTGTCAGAAGTGATTGCTCTGTCATTTTTTATATATTTTTAAATCACAGTATGTTCGCACAAATATTTGCAGGAAAGAGAAATTGCAGTTTGTGCTTTGGGAGGACTCCTTTTACTGTTCACATGGGATATGAGGCATGAAAAGTAACAGGTCTAGCAATCAGCTGAAAATAAGGGCATAAACAAATTTTCACATTCTTGTGCATTGCCATCTGCATTTCATATACCTATAATGCCCCAAGGCATGACAGTTGCTTTTAAACATTCAAAACTTACATATGTTGTACACGCCCAAAGGGCTAACCCCATAAAAATTAAATATATAGTGAAAAATAGCATAGCTGTCAGGAATACCTTGCCATTTTTTCTATTAATTTTGCTTAAACACAAAAATGTCACTTTTTTTTTTTTCAAAATATTGTAGAATATTACAGAATTGCTTTTGTTTAAGAGTTTTGGAAACATCTGAAAGAGATGCTTCCAGGACCAAGTAGTTCCAACAAAAGAGACAGATACGTAATGAAATTTATATATCCTGAAATAAGAATAGATCTCGTGTAGGTTTAACATGTAAATTCACATTTGTAAATATACAGACATGTAAAAATATGTAACAGTTAAGTGGAAAGAGTGTATATTTCTCCCTAGCGCTCAGCACAGAGATGAAGTAGCATTTCAGAACTGAAATGTCTTTACATAACTTCGTCATACAGCATAGTATTTAATTGGCAGCTAATGAATTTTGTATGAGGTCCCAGGAAAGAGTTTGGGCATTTCTGACAGATTATTTATGGAAATCTACCTTGTCTGTGTGTAATTAAAAAAAAAAAAAAGCCACACATACCACTGGTGTCTAATTATGAAGACAAGCTTCCAGAGCTGTGAATTGCTTCCAAGGTAATTACATGCAAAGAAATAAAATTCAAGAACCTGTAACATCGGTTTTGCAAACACTCCAAAATATATGCAACTGGCAACTAAAACCACAAAGTAACATCTAAATATTTTAATTTAAATCCTAACAAATATCAAAATAAATATACTAAAAAAAAAAATCAAATCTGTCAAATTGCTGATAAATGCAATGACACCTTTATTGAGGAAAAAAAAAGAGAGAGATGTTACCACCTGGCAGTCTGGAGACTTCTATGAAAAGCTGTTAATATATGGAAGTCAGTCATACAAGAAGGGATCATGAATAAGGAATAATGGCAGTTGAAAAATGAAGAACCATAAGGGGTCCCTATTAGAAGACTACAAATATATTGTGTAAAATAACCACAACTTTACATTAAAGAATCAAAGAACTCTTATAGTCTTAAATAAAGCATATTTGAGTACCTAACGACACTGCTGGGGATGAAAATACAAAGAAAATATAACATCCAAAATAACATTGTTAGAAGCAAGAATAAGTGCTGCAATCACAATCCTGGCCTCATCCACATAATAAAGCTAGGATGTAAATGTGAGTTTAAGTGATAAAGGAAGCATCCACTCAACAAGAATAGTATTAAGCAACAGAAATATAAAAAGTAAGCATACATGTTAACACGATATTTTCCTTCCACTTCTAAATCTTTATAGCTTTCTGTGAGAATTCGTTTTACCTTGAAACATTTAAATGAAACTCAGTTTTAATCTGATATTGGTATGAAATACTGGAAGACTGTTAACACAAGAACAGATTCATGAGCTGCTAAACAGGAAGCCAACTATACTTCTGTGCAAACAAACTTGAGAGCAATGTCTGGGCTGGTACATCAACGGAGCTCTGAGGCTCTCAGAAAGCCAAGGCACTGCAGATCCACTGCTTGCTTTGGGAAAGAAAAATAGAAAAATCCACACAAAAAGAACAGTGGCAAATCTTCTCACTTACCTCTCTACCATAGAAGGGATAATACAAGCATCTTGGACAAATAAATCTTACATTGTGGGAAGATTCAATCTGTAGAAAGGAAGATTATCAGAAGCTCCTGTAGAAAGCATTAACACCTCAATAACAACATTTGCCTACGGGAAAGGACATGAGTCTGAAAGAGCTTTCAACATCACATACTCAAATACATAAATTAACAAGGAAAGCGTGGTGGAGAAGAGAGTGGTAATGAAGTGGTGCTGCCAGGATTGCATCACAACAGTGACAATTTCTCCTCGCCAAGAAGGTGTTACTGAAACCTCGACAGCTGGCAAGAGGACACTGACCAAATGACAAAACCGAATGAGTAAAGAAAGTGGAGAAAAGATTTTTCTCTGCCTGCAAATGAGTTATCTGTAGATGCGTTTGATAGACTACACTGCTGAGTTACCTCTGCTCTTCAGACTTGCTAGATAGAGGAGTGATTCACTATTGACAACTGAACACAAGTAGCCTCATTCCCGTAGACTCAAGGAAAAGATGCAAACCTCTCAAAGACCTTCCACATAAAGCCTAGAGCAGCAGTGCAAACCTTCCCATCCCACCTAACAGATTTACCATTCACACACCAGATTTGCTGGTTTCTAACCTGCAGGTGCAGAACAAAGCACTACGCTGGATTCACTCGGCACAGCGCTGCAATATGCTATGGAGACTGGTGCTAAAGAGGATGACAGTGCTTGTGAGGGGCTACTGCTGCCAGCAGTACAGTCTGCCCCATTCAGAGACCGTTCCCAAAGCATTCTGAGAAGAAGAAGAAGGGGGGGGGTGCAGGGAAGAGAGACCAGCAGATTGCATATATAGCTACAGAATCACAGAATGGTTGAGGTTGGAAGGGACCTCTCAAAGTCATCTGGTTCAAGCTCCCAGCTCCAGCAGATCCACCTATAGCAGGCTGCACAGTCCTAAACAAAGACCAACAGCACCTGTGCTAGTGTCAGGGTCTTCTCTGGCCTAAAGTTTGCATTAATCATTTTCCTGAAGCTTTGCATTTGTTTACCACTATTGTTGTCATCAGGTTTTGTGTGCAAGTTGCCAATAGAAGAAAAGATTTTTGCACAGAAACTTTTAGCTTGCTTGAAATGGATGAACACTCCTTAGGATCCCTAGTGCAAAATCAGGAAAGTGGGCTAAAGAGAACGCACCTTATATGTGTATCTCAGCACATATTTCTGTTGATTAAAGAAAACTCTTCATATTAGGAAATGAGTTAAAATTCCCTCAATGTTATAAAAGTATACTACTCTATATTTACGCTAATACTGAGCTTTCCCTGAATCTATATTAGTGCTCTCATTTATAAGCAAGCTAAAAGAAAATCAATTAGGCAACATGAAAATTAGTTACTGTTAGCACAGATCAACAGTTCTGGACTGGGTTATGAATCATTACTCTGCATCTTTACTTCATCAGCAGAAGATTTGAAACAGGACAAGTCCAATACTTAAATAAATATTAAAAAAGCCATTAAATTTTAATTTTAGAAAATAGTGATAATCTTAAGACTGAATTATTACATTTAGAAACTTGGATCTAAACAACTTGGTATGTATTCACTCAAAGATTTGGCAATTTCGTTTTTTGCATGTTTTTGTATCACATTTTAGAAAGTTGGTTCATTGTTGATTCAACCCTGTCTTCGCCACCTAGATTTTTTATTATACTTGATATAGGTCATTGTTATGATAACATTTATTTGGAATCAATTGTATATCTGCTAGAAACAACAAGGATCTGTATATAACTGAACAAAAACAGCTGCACCATTCACAAGAAATATTAAAGGATTTAGAAAACAGCATATAATATTGCTTTTACTATGAGAATAAAAGTAAACCAAGACCCATTTGGCAAATGACACTGTAAGGATTAGGAAGTTGAAACACCTGTTTTGTCAGATAGATATAAAATACAGACTATTTGCTCTTCTCTTCTAATTAAAAGATATAAAATATTGCATTTTACTGCAAAATATGTATTTGCATTTGAAGTTTTTATTGTTACATCACATAGAGCCTCTGTACCACATGCAAAAGAAGTGTTTACATGTCAGAAGAGGATTTAAAAACTCAAGAAAGTCTGTAGAAGTAAGAAACCAGATGTACTGGAAGACAGAGAACATATTTTGATCAGATATTTTAACTGAGATAATCATTTTCTATTATAATAGAATTCCATTATATGATTTTGAAAGCATTTAACTACATTAAGAAAATACTAACAATTTGGGAGAAAGAAGAAAAGCTCTTACAAGAAGAAATGAGTAAATATTATGGAG
Organism: Chauna torquata; assembly: GCA_013399475.1. Lineage (NCBI taxonomy): Eukaryota > Metazoa > Chordata > Aves > Anseriformes > Anhimidae > Chauna > Chauna torquata. Next base: position 51,289 of record VXAL01003387.1, on the reverse strand, counting down.
CGAAAAACTGGAAAAGCCATAACAGTAATCAATAGAAAAAAAAAAAAACATACTATTATGATTCATGAAGTCAACTTAATTGTGTTTGTATTGCGTTCAAACATTTGGTAGACTGAAAAAAATTACAAAGCACACTTCTCAATGAATGTGACAGGAAAATAACCAACTTCTAAGTATGTGGCAGCTGCACAACTAACTTTATGGATGAGCTCACAATCCAAAGCGATTACATACTTTTTCACTCTGAGTTTGAATGCTCAATGTTTACAGACTTATAAGTGCATTTACAGGCTTCCTGGTTTTGTAGGATCTCTGCCCTCCTTGGTATAGTACTACCGTGGCTGAATGCCTTCTCACTGCTGCCCCTTTGGGGATGGAAGCTGCTTGCAACAGACCAGACTTTCACCTCAATTGTGACGTGCAAGTTCACTTTCTGCAAAATCTCTAGCAGAGCAATAAATGAATCTGTGGACACAATATTGCTGATGAAAGTACTCTCTAGCAATTATTCCTTGTAAAAATGCATGCCACCACTGCAACAAATATGGGATTCGCAAGCAATTCCATATTTTGTTCAGCTACAAGACTTTTCCTTAGAACAAAATGAGGAGAGCAGGAACAGGTTAACAGTTTCCTGGTGTACCCTGCCACAAGCAAAAAGCTCAGCAAAGCCTGCTTCTCCTGTATTTTATCAGTAGATTCCTTTGTCTGAGGGCACAGTAGTCCACTATTAATCGTTACCAAAGAGAAGAATCACCACTGAAATTTTAAAAGCTCATTTAGAAAGAAAATGCCCACACTAAAAGACAGAAGAATGCACGTACGGCAACTTCTCAAACCAGTTGGTATAGCAGTTTATATTCACTTCAGCACAAAACACCAGAGATACCTAACCCCAGTAAGCATAGGTGTATGTAAAGGCAGTATTTTTCTTTGTACTTCCGTAGTCAGAGACTGTATGGCATTATGGTACTGACCCAATCCGAGTAGAAACTCCCAAGATAAACGTATAGCAGATGGGTGGAACTGCAACATATATGCTGCATTCATTCATCCCTTTATTATTCATCCTGAAGTCCCTCATGACTAAACTGTAATTTTCAGGAAATTGCAATGATAATTTTAGGTAAATGAACAAAAATTAAACCTAATGCAAATGAACTTCATCCGTAAAATATGATTCATGTTGGAGCCCTTTTTTTCCTTTTTTAAACAACTGATTCACTTCTACTTGCAGGTAAGAGCAGATACACATAAATATACAAATACTACAATTGCACAAACATAAAAGCTCATGATGGTGGCTCTGCACACAATAAAGTCCATCACTTGCATCCTACTCTTCTCAAAATCACCCCTTCGACTGATAGAACTATAATTAGCACCTGGGGGTTTGTTACTGTGCCACTTGAATGAATCGATCTGCCATGAAGCTAACAAAAAGGAACGTGACTTGTAGAGTAAAAAAGGCCTTAAGAGACCAATCTTCAGCGGACTTGGCAGACAGCAAAATGCTATTTCACAGGACTGAAGCATCATGACACCTGCAAACAGAAACTTGTTTAAAACTAAGCACAGGCTAAAGTGAACTGGAAGTTTTGTTATATGTACGAAAAAAATAAAAGTTTCAAGCTAGTTTGAAAGTTTCTTTTTATGGAACAGGGAGACAAACAGCTTTTGCACATGGATATCAAGTCATTCAGAATTTAATTGCATGACTTACAACAATGGAACTTTAAAAGCAGAATTATTGTTCAAATGGGAAGAAAATGTTTTAAGAAATGTAAATATAGTTTAGTAGCTGGAAAATAAGAGTTGTAAGAGAAAATAGCAGCATTTTATACTGATATTTGTTGAAATGCAGATATATATAAAAGGGTTCCTCCTCTTTAAAGTAATTTTTCTTGGACCAGCATATTATACTGGCTTATTTTGACAATAAAGCTACACACATATAGGGCAGGTCATAGTCTAATAAAACCAGCAAAAGAAAAAGGCTAGTAAATCAAGTCCATCACTGTGACTGTGTGCAGAGTGTCTGTTCTCTCTGGCACATTTTGAAGTGCCCTATTTATTCAAGGAAAAGATTATGCGAGAGTCTGACGTATCAAATACTGTGATAGACAGATACACACATGTAAGTTACTAAGCATTGTTGCAAAGCCTTGGTTTGTGCCAGAATCCAATGCTTATCTAACCTTCATCATTTTAGCAGGCACAGAAGTTGATCATAATTGATACTGCAGATAACTTCATTTTTGCTGATGCACCCTTCCCACCAAAAGGTTCATTCCTTCCTTTGCTGTGGAACTGGTTCTTTAAACAGTTGCTTGAATTAACACAGCAAGACTGAGGAAGACATAGCTCTCGTTTCAAATGAGATTCTAAGCTGCAATAGGTTCATGAAGCAGCATAGTCAGAAAATAAACAACACAACTTACTACAGTTATCTTCCAAATGAAATAATCAATCAAAAAGAGAAAAAGAGAAAAGCACTCTGCATACTGCTGAATCACTTTCATTGTCTTTTATGGATTAGTCATAGACAGAATACCACACGCAGCACTAAACCAATCTTACTTTTTCAAGAACATACATAATTACCTTCTGGTTTTAGCAAACATTACTCTTATTCTAGTTGCAGTTACCTGTACAGAAGAGAAACAAATAAAGGTCTAGAACCAGTCTGACTAGAAGCAGTTAGACTCCAACAGGCGCTTTATCACTGCNGAAGCTAGAACCCACGTAGGCTTCTACATAGGATGGATTTTTAATAACAGAAAAGATACAAGTAAGACATCATCATAAGTACAGAAGAGTTACCTGGATATGACCAAGATCTAGTAATACTGTAAAAAATCCATTTCTAGTTGTGAATTCATGCTGTCAGATACTCAGGCAACAGTTTCATAAATGTTTGAAATATAAAGCTATACTCAAAAGACTCAAAAGCATATATTTACAGGCTTCCAGGAATTCCCATTACAATAAGTAGCTTAGCAATAGTGAAGCACAGTTCCATTTTAGAATTCAGGATCTGGAACACATATCTCTTCTTTCTCTTAGGACAACACTGGCTGAGAAAACTGAACCCAGGTTTCCAACAGATCAAGTTTGTGCCCGGATTTGTGAATTATTTGTGATATGAAGGATGCTTCACTACAATAAGTATTAGTTTTCCCAGTTATTTGGGCCCTTTCAAGACATCTTCCTACAGCTCAGAGATTGCTTTGAATGCTTTGGAAGCTTGAAAGGCTATTCATTTCATTGGCCACAGCAAGAACCAGAAAATAATTTGCTGTCCAACAGTTTTGCAGGTGCCCAGGCACAAGGAGCTCCCGTTAATTCAAATTATAACTGTATCTATACAACTCGATTCAAAGGAGCTGTAGGTCTGAAGTTCTCAATGGCATCACCAAGAAATGGCTCCTTCTGGAATCATCAGAATTTCTCTGCTTTGTCCTGGGATATCACTTTCTCCAGTGGTCTGGAAAGCATCTAGTACAATGCTTCCCTGGTTGAGAGCCATTTTACATTTATTCTCTGGTATTGCCATGAAACTTAAGCCAAGACCATGATTTCCTGTGCTAACTGCTACTCAAAGGGCAAAGTCCCTTTCCTGAGTATTTTAGCAGTATTCAGTAAGAGTCATGGAGAAACCCACTGAATGTACAGGGATCTTATCCATGCTCTTATTCATCACCACTTGCTACTTAAGACACTCATTTATAAGTAGACCCAGATTTGCAAAGATCTGCAAGTACCTAATCAGACTAGCTACATCATCTAAATTTCTGTGCAGATCCTGCCCTGTTACTGTTCAAGTTCCCAGGGCTTTTCATTTTTCCTATTGATATTTGCTAGAAATTATCACATTCTGATAACATCTACCCCTCTCCAGGATCCAAAAAAAAAAAGAAAAAAGAAAAGAAAAAAAAATAAACCAACAAACCTCTTTACGGTAGCCTCAGCTATGAAAAAAGAGCTCAGAACACAGCTAAGTCTCCACACTTCTCAGACTGAAGCAGGTTATATTCATCTAACACCTAAGTTCAACGGTGGCTGGGGAAATAAGGAAAGCATATGCATTTGTCCTGCTGAGCACAACTTTAAGCTTGAATCTAGCGGGCAAAGGTACAATTCCCTGTTCTGCCTGACTTAGAGCATATGCACTGGAAACGCTACAGAATTTCTGATTTTGCATAGAAATGAGGGTTCTGCTTGATGCATCTCTCACAGAGCAGGAAGTGATCTAAAAATAGAGCAACCAAGTAAATCATACAGATTAATCTTGGCAAGTATAGACTTAACCCCACCAAGGCTTTTTATGAGAACTACATGAAGGGAGAAAATGGCTATCATAGTAACCAATACCAATGGTGAGACTCAGAAGGAGAGGTCAGGCAAGGGTAGAAAGTTAAACAGCCAACAAAATTTACCTCCACAACACTCCCCCCTACCCACCCCCCTAAAAAAGAAAAAGAAAAAGAAAAAGAAAAAGAAAAAGTCTTGTACATAAGCCTGCAAAGAGTGATGTTAAAACTTTTTTTTCCTTTTCAGGCTAAGCAGTCCAAAGTTGGAGTACTTGAGTAGTCCTGTGTCTCAAATAACAGCCGTGCATCTACACTGCAATCAGTGCTCAATACAAGCCTGTTCACCTCTCAAAACAAAAATGCAGGATATTTGGAAGATATCCTTTCACCTGCCACTACTTGCATGACTGTAACTAGTGGTAGACAATGTTACTCTTTCACAATCACAATTTGAAGCTTTCAGACTAATTTCAACAAATAAATATTTCTATTGTTAACAAAGAGAATAAAGAACATGGGAGAATATATAGTTTAACAACTTCTCATTAAGATTTCTTTTTACAGAACTTTTTTTACATTTCCCTTTTCACAGAACAGACAAGAACTGAAGCTATAAATTTAAGCTCTCAATACAAAAAATCTATGAATCTTAGAAGCGTCAGTACCTGATCAGCGCCAACTGACATCCCCTTATCAAGCAATGCTCCAAGATGGCAAAAGAAAAAAAAGTGGAAGACACAGTGATCTTCACAGCTGCTGTGGGTGCTGCTTCTGTGCCAAAATCCACTCCCAGCACTGCCTACAGGAAAGCTGCTTCATCCTAAACTGTTTCCATTAATGGCTTATTCCATAAAATCTTCTGACCTCACAGCTTCTTTTTTAAAATATGGCCATAGTCCCCAAAATAAACCCAACAAAAAACATGGATAAAAGAAACTTATGCTTAAATACTGTATTTACCCAAATCCAAGACAACCTCAAATTTAAAAACAATTCCATAGATCCTAGTTTGCTTAAAAAAACACTTCCTAAAGCTAGAGACTAACAATATAGCTCTTGTATTTTATAATATTGGAGGCATCTAAAAAGAAGGAACAAAATGTTCAATCCTCAAATATCTTTTCTGTAGTCACGTAATTTTAACAAAGCAAGCCACTAAATATGTTTTCTTTTAACCACAGTACATTACTAGGATGAGCTACTTTTTCTCTTTCCATACCTCTTTACAGCAGCTAATTTTCTTTCCTTGTAGCGTTACTGTCCACAAGCAACAAGAATAAATATTGAATTTTACTGGATTCCCTCTGTTTCAGATGCATATCCATTTTGAATTAAGTGAGAAGCAATGGTTTCCGTAATTATAATACCACTTGAACCCCAGAGCAGATGCAACAGCTCAGAAACAGAAACAGCACTTGTGAAAATCTCAAATAATAAAAATGTTTGATTGGGCAGAATAACTACCTCAAATTTCTTGCGTTTGCTATCAGGAAAGAGCATGTATGCAAGCACTTGACTACAACAAACTGTACCTAAGGGAATAGCAACCATTTATTTACGTGTCAAAGTCTAAAATGACCCTCAGTTTATAAATACCCAGAAATAAATAAATAAATAAATAGGATTTGGATAAATAAGGTAAATATGGTGCATAAATTGCCTGATTAACATTCCCAATGCAGATTCATGATCCATCCATTCATAAAAAGGTTGCAACTAACCCATTTTACTTAAAATTACAGCAGTGAGTTAAAAGGTGAAACAAAAAGTATGAGTTGTAAAATGGAAGATAAAATAATTCCTGGTGTCTATAGGCATCAGAGTAGTTTTTACTGATGGTAGGCTGACTGTCACATTTTCCTGGGGAAAATGTGAAGGCAACTGATAGCACTGCTATGCCTCTCTTGGAGGCTCTCCACATAAGACAGCTGAATAATTTGGCAAAAGGAGAAATTATGCTCTGGATATACATTATATTACCATCTTGTCATTAATGAAGAAGTTCCAAATCTGCAAGCTCTCCCATCCCTATCACTACCTGGCAAAACGCAGGCTGAACCTGCTCCAGGACAGCGAGAGCAGGGACCCTGCACAGGGCCAAGCCAGGCGCAATTGCCAGGCACCCTGGGCCTGCTGCCTTTGAGCGGGGCCATGGCAGTGGTGACAGCTCCACCGAGCACCGGGAATGGTTGGAGGCAAGGAGAGAAGGCATCAGGGCCAGGGCCTGCCTGGGGAGCTGCTGCCAGTGATGCTGCCCCAGCCAGGCCCTCACTCCCAGCCTGTGCTGCGCTGCTGGGCCTGCCTCACTGTGCGCCCCATGCCCACAGCCATGTCGGCTTGCCAAGCCCTGTTCTTTGGCTGCTGTTTTAGGAGACATGGCTTCTGAGGAACAGCAGGTGCTAAAGGTCCACAGGGTGGAGGAGAGGCCCAACCGCCACCTGCCTCTACTAGCATGGGGAGGATGTGCAACAGGGCAACACACCTTACCAGCAAAAATGGCTTCTTCCCCTTGTTGCCACCGCCAGCCATCTAAAGGATTTCTGTGGCAAAATGAAAAAGGTCATTACTGAAGTATGTCCATCAGCAGGAGAAGAGAAATAGAGGTGATGTTTTCCCTAGAAATCATTTCTGCAAGCCAAGCTGGCAGCGGCGGAGGGATCTCTTCAGCTCTATTTCCTCCAGCAGCCCATGGAGAGCTTGCTGGCCACCACGTCCACTACCACTTTGTCTTTCATTTCTATGTGCCCTTTATTAACCTCCTGCTTGTTTGTTTGTGTCTGACACAGTAAGACCAATATTTATGTTTCCAGCTTTGAACTTTTTTTTTTTCTTCCTGTTGTGCAGCATCCTGGAAAGTGCTGTTCTGCTGGAATTGGATTTTCATTTTCTCTGTGGCCGCAAGGAAGTGGACACACTGCTTCCCCAGTAGCCCAGAGGAGGAGCAACAGGAATTAATTTAGTTCATTTTGTTGAGGCCTAATTTCTATCCTACTGATGAAATCACACTAAAGTCACACCTTAGTGTGACAGCTTGGTGATTATAACTAATGAAATCCTCACGTTTGAAACACTGCACAGCAACACCAAATTAATACCTGAAGTGGCCAAAATTCAAAAACACTTTTTTTTTTTTTTTAAAGGAACTGATCTTTCTGATATTCAACATCTAAATCATTTAAATTGGAAACGTAAGAATAATGGAACAAGAAATAAATGAAAAATAACAAATAACAATCACTCCTAATATAAACATCTCCCCAGAAGGAAGTGTTTCAGATCATTTACATTCATATGCTGACTAACTAGATGGAAAGTAGAACAAATCTTAAGTTTGAGGGGGGTTGGGATGGTTTTTTTTTTGTGTGTGTGGTTTTGTTGTTGTTGTTTTGATTGTTTTCTTTAAATTAATCCCTGCTTTTAATTTTGTTTACTTATTTTTCTAATGGTTAGTCATTCAGCTAAATATAGGCTACAAAGCTAACCTAGGCATACCCAGTGCCAGTCGAGCTTTATTATTTTGTTACCATGAGAATCTAATAATGATATAACTTTTATAGTAATAGTTATTTAGAGGTATTTGATAGGACAGGCAAATGCCACAAAACTAGTAGGTAAGAACATTTCTTTACTGTGACCGTATAGAAACCTGTATAAATACTGTGATCAAAAGTAAAAATGCAGACAAAGATTTTAGTCGCGTGGGTTTAGTTTACAATACATGGACCAAATGTTTGCTACATAAACATTTGTAATTCCATGTAAACCAAGTTAATCACATGCTGACAGGAATATCTGCTAATTTCCCATTTGTGTTTCACACACACACACACAAACATGTTTAAAATGGATATCTAAAGAAGCCTGACATTTAGTTACAGGAAAGAAATGCCATGTAATTGGAAAAATGAATTATACATTAAAAAATAAATAAAAAAATACTAGTCACTCAACCCCAAAAGGCTGAAAAACAGGCAAGCATTTCTGATACAAATTACAGGCAGGGCACAGAAAGAGTTTGATTTCTGCAAATATATATCACCTTGGTAGCTGTGACTTAGTAAAGAAAAATGTGCAATAACATGTTCTTGTAGATACACCTGAAAATATCTGTGCATCTCACAGTGCCTAAAACAGACACATTGGACGGGCAACCACATACTTTGTGTCCTGCCTCAACTTACCTGCTTTTACTTCTTTCTGCAAAGGCACTAAAGAGCCAGGTCAGATCATTCCTTTCTCAGCTCCTCTGCCAGCCAAAATCCCAACCTTCAATACGCTTTTCTATAGGAAGAAGGAAAGTGGCTCAAGAAAAGCAATTCTGTTAACTCAATATGGAAAAGCAAGGTAAATTATAACTTTTCTTCAGCAAGCTGTGCAGTTAGTTATGAAGACTCTCATGCACCAGGGTAAATAGAGGCGGGGACCACCAAGCTATCCAGTAAATACTCATTGAAATTCCACAGAGGCAATTATTGCTCTAGGCTTGTCAGCTATCAGTTTTAAGTGTGAATTTAGGCCCAAAGGACAGCCACAAGTTTTTTAAAATTCAAATATTTACAACAAGAACAAGAACAACAACAACAAATCTCAGAACCAACTTGCCTTAAAGAGTGACCTTTATCTTATGCTAGTGACGTGTAAACACTTGTAGGTGTTTCCAGAGTACAGTGATAAGGTTGGAAATTTTAATTCAATAATCTTTTAAATGGTTAGATAATCCTTCGTTTTCCCTTCACTCTCACACAGGTTACAATAAATCATCAACACAATCCAAAAGATTTAGAACTTTTTAAAGCTAATGGTGTATTGTCAACCTAAACACATAGTGCTAGTACTAATGTATTATAAAGTAACTTGGAGGAAAAAAGGATAAGTATTGGCTGATTAACATGGAATCAACACCCTACACATTGAAGGCATGTGAAATTATTCACTGCTGCAAGAAACTGTATAAGGTGGTCTCAGATTAAGTCTCCAGTAATTTTCAACCCCTCCAACAGTAGTTATAGTGACTAGAACTCAAATTTATGCATTAAGAGGAACCTTAACCTGTGGTGCTCACTTCAAATGGTGATTTATCGTAAAACCAGAAGAGACCAGATCCCACAACAAAGAGTTCACTAATTCTGTAATCCTCAAATAAGAAGTATGAGTAAAGGGGGAAAAGGGGGAGAAAACAAACAAATTTTATATCCCTGAGCATGTGGACTGCACGCACATTTAATAATTGAATTTGAAGAGAGTTCCCACTTATTTGAAGATAAGATATAGTTCGATACAATACTCAGTAAAGATATAATACCCAGTGGCTGCTGAATCCTTTTTCTTTCTTTTTTTTTTTTTTTGTTCTTTTCATTTAGCTTCAACCTTGATATAATAAATTACTATTCATTTAATTAAAATGTTTGGGTTGTTTCTGTGATGAGTAATCCTTTTCGTAAAATTTCAATGGTGGGCATCTGTGCTGTAATATATATACATGCATTATCTCTCTTGCAATATTAAAGGGAATATTTAAAAATATAGTAAGTCTGTATTAATGTTTGAATTGAAATCAAAAGCAACAAAAAATTACATGGATGAGTTGTCTGTTACCACAGTCACTTGGACTGATAATCAGTCCGTTATTACTTCCACTGCACAAAATGGAGAAGCAAGCTCTACTGCAATTCTCTGTTAAGATCTTTCACAGAGATCTTGAATATTTTGCAATCAAGTGTGCAAAAGGAAGATTTTGCATTTGAAAAACACTGATCATGGAACATATTTTTTTCATTAAAGAAAATTTTCTGCTTAATTGATCTTCTGTAGTTTACATGAAACTTAAAAAATGGAATTGTGTGTCCCTGAAATATCTGCATTGCTTTAAAGTTTGAAGTTGGTATGCAGTCCAGTGAGTCATTAAGTCACAAATGAAATTGAACTTTATTTGCTATATATGACTATATCCAGATCATGTTTGTTCTGCCCATTCACATTGCTTCCCAACTGTTTAATTCTGAAAACAGACGTGTTATCATGGGTTGAGGTACTTGCCTTTTACCCTACATCAGGGTAATCACAATTCTTCCTGACAGAGGGAAAGAAAACAGGTAATGTCATTTGTCACTGATCATAGTCAATGGATTATTTAGTGCCTCAGATTTTTCTGAAGTTTTTGCAATGCTCTGTAACTATCTGGTAGTGAAAGTAAGAATGATGCCACTGCCAAAAACAATAATGCCAAGAGAAAAATAAGCCTGAATATAATGTTCCACAGCTGAAGTCCATGCCAACTTCTAAAGAGACTGTGCGAGACATCTTGTGCGGTAAAGATGAAATATCTGTGTCTTCCTGAGCTCTGTATCACACTTCTAGTGAAAAAAAAAATCAAGGCCCATTCTGGAGCTTAGATGGGCAAAGGTAGCATCTCCCTGAAGGGTCTGGATCTCCAGCCCAGGGAAGGGGAGGAGCTTCCATAAAAGGAAAATATATCATTAACTACCTTTTAAAGAAAACTAACATATTTGCAGATAAATCATCTAACATCAATTCTACTCACAATAGAGGTTTGGAAAAGAAAAAGATTAGTCCAAAGTACATGAGATGGAAATTTTACAGCTCTGCTGACCAAAAGAGTGTTAGCTGTTACTAATCAGTTCCTTGGCATATATTTTAAGCTTCACATCTTGTTTTGATAAAGCCAGAAATTGTCTGCCACCTCGTTTCAAGTAATCCTTGACATGTTTTTCACTTTTCCGACAATGGCATTAAAACTCCTGTGATAATAATATACTTATTTCTAAATAAGTCTGCACAATAAGACTTCTTAAGACCTATTACGCTATTATGTCCTCTTCAGGAATCAGAAATCAGTCAAAAGTGAGTAAAAGATCCTTTGGGGAGTGGAGGCAGAGGTAATTTTTATTTTTTATTATTATTATTATTTTAGAAATTCAGATTTACGTTAAAAATTGAGGATGTTCGTTACAACTGTGACACTTCAAGAATCCTGAAAAGTTATTTCAGACACTCTTTTCAGTCTAGCAGTCAGACTTAAAATGTCAAAACCAAACATGATTTTCTACACCAAGAAGTTTGTAGTCCCCTGGCTCATTATTTGATGCATATTTGATTATATGAGGAGGCACTGAAAGGTGACTTAGAGGCACCTATTAAATCACAACAGTTTTACAAAGTTCCTAGGTAAAGCAATGCACTCATAAGAAAGTTTCTTGGGAAATTAAAAAACAAAAAAACAAAAAAACACCAGACATCCTTTCCTCTGAGCATCTTTAAAATTTGGTTGTTTTTCCTCAGATGGCAGTGGGCAAAGTCCAAATTGTAGCAGAAGGCTACAAGACAAACACTATGAGCATTACATGTCAAAATATTCAGTTTCTTCTCTACCTCCGCAAGAAAGAGGTCTATGAAGTAAAATGGTGGAGTATCCCAAGATCTGGGCCTTTTCCTGCACTGTAGCCAAAAATTAAGAACTTGAGTGATAAGAGTTGATCCCTCTAATAAATATAAACTGATTGTTAAGAGGTGAAGACCACATTCTTCTACCGAGTAATAATAATTTGAAACTGATAGTCTATCCTATGACCTTGCTTCACATTGGACAGATGGATATTAACCAAGATTCATATAATTTGAGACTGGAAAAGGCCAGGTCAGGCCCACCAGTCTGGCTTACTGTATAGAGGTCCATATAACATGGGCCACTGCATTTGGGATTGAAGACAGAAACTTGTGATGACTAGCACAGACCTTTGAGAATTGTATCCAACCTTGATCCAGCCAAGATACACGGACACAGATGTTCATTTCAGTCCCACAGTTTAAGACTCCGTTGGCAAGGGCACGATTTAAATAAAATGCAGAAGTCATAAGAATTCAATCCTCAGGCAGTGAAAAGAAATCTAGAAACTGTTCAGGAAACTATCCTCCTGAAACAAATACATTTTTCATGAAGCAAATATTAGAAGATGGTATTTGCTATTAGAAACCTTGGTTTCTAAGATTTCCTATTAGAAACCTTATTAGTCTTGCCCTTATCCTCAGAATGCACAAAGAATCATAGAATCATAGAATCATTTGGGTTTGAAGGGACCTTAAAGATCATCTAGTTCCAACACCCCTGCCATGGGCAGGGGCATGTTCCACTAGATCAGGCTCCTCAAAGCCCCATCCAACCTAGCCTTGAACACTTCCAGGGATGGGGCATCCACAACTGCTCTGAGCAACCTGTTCAAGTGCCTCACTGCCCTCGTAGTGAAGAATTTCTTCCTCATATCTAACCGAAACCTACCCTCTTTTAGTTTGAAACTGTTACCCCTTGTTCTGTCACCACCCTCCTTGATAAAAAGTCCCTCCCCATCTTTCGTGTAGGCCCCCTTAAGGTACTGGAAGGCTGCTATAAGGTCTCCCTGGAGCCTTCACTTCTCCAGGCTGAAGAACTCCAACTCTCTCAGCCTCTCTTCATAGAAGAGGTGCCCCAGCCCTGTGATCATCTTCGTGGCCCTCCTCTGGACCCGCTCCAACAGATCCATGTCTTTTTTATGTTGGGGGCCCCAGTGCTGAACACAGTACTCCAGGTGGGGCCTCATGAGGGTGGACTAGAGGGGAACAATCACCTCCCTCGACCTGCTGGATACGCTTGTTTTGATGCAGCCCAGGATATGGCTGGCTTTCTGGGCTGCAAGCGTGCGCTGCTGGCTCATGCAGAGCTTTTTGTCCACCAGAGCACCCAAGTCCTTCTCTGCAGGGCTGCTCTCCACCCAGCCTGTATTTGTGTTTGGAATTGCCCTGACCCAGATGCAGGACCTTGCACTTGGCTTTGTTGAACTGCATGAGGTTCACATGGGCCCACCGCTCAAATTCCCTCTGGGTGGCACCCATTCCCTGCAGCGTGTGAACCGTACAACTCAACCTAGTGTTGTCTGCAAACTTGCTGAGGGTGCACTCAATCCCACTGTCCATGCCACCAACAAAGATGTTAAATAATACCAGCCCCAGTACCGACCCCTGAGGAACAGTACCCATCCCTGGTCTCTACCTAAATATTGTGCCATTGACCACAACTCTTTGAGAGCGACCATCCAGCCAATTCCTTACCCACTGAGTGGTCTATCCACCAAATCCATGTCTCCAATTTGGAGACAAGGATGTCATGTGGGACAGTGTCAGATGCTTTGCACAAGTCCAGCTAGATAATGTCAGTTGCTCTTCCCTTATCCACCAATGCTGTAACCCCATCGTAGAAGGCCACCAAATTTGTCAGGCATAATTTGCCCTTAGTGAAGCTGTTGGCTGTCACCAGTCACTTCTGTGTGCTTTACCACAGTTTCCAGGAGGATCTGCTCCATGATCTTGCCAGGCACAGAGGTGAGACTGACTGTCGCATAGATGCGTTCAACCAACAGCATCGTCAACTTCAAACATTGGAGTAAAAAGCGTTACAGAACATTTCTAAAGCAACTCAGTGGTTTCTTTCTTGGAAGATGCCAACTCTGCAGCAGAAGTGAACATTTCCATTTCAGATCATTGTATCTGACTTACTCTTTTTCATAACTTAGGTACTGTAGGAAGCAGTAATCATTGTGAACAATGCCTATCCACACTGAGATTAATAAATTGCAATCATTTATTAATTTTCCATATTGCTTCAAATAAAGAGTGAATACATTTTGCATTAATCTGTCTGGAAAATAGTTCATGAATAATTCATGCAATGATAACTCCTCCAATCAATCACAGAATGATTTAAAGACATTTTACTGGTGTTGGACTAACTCTGTTCATTATTGCTCCACTGAATTGTGTAAAAAAGTGTCAGAATTGCTTCAAACTGTACTATTATTAGCAACAAAAATTATTCTTGCACCAGAATTTCCTACTCAAGGAACAAAAATTCACACTGGCTGTATAAAAATTCCCTACTGCTATCCAAATACATACAAAAATAAAGAAATGCTGGGGAGGAATGGGAGGTCTCTTGACGGACTTAGGGATGCAAACTCAGTAGGAGAGAGGTGCATTCTGAATCCGTTATCATCCAAACAAACCCTAGCTTTTGTATGCACATCTTGTGGTTGTGAGTTTGAAAGTTTGCCCCTCCGAGTGTACCTGGCAGCAGCTGAAAACGGTAAGTGCTCCAAATCAGCTTCAAGTAATCACAACTGTGACCTCCCTGCCTCTGTCCTCCAGGAAGGATTCTGAGGCACACGCCATGTCAGAAAAGCTGAAACCAAATTGATTATTCATTTGCGTTATCATTATCCCCTCCTGGATTAAATATGAGGCTTCTATTTCATGGCAGACTTCTGCTTCACTAAATCCTGTTTTTAACTTTGCTTTTTCAGATTAGGTTTTATCCTTCTTTTTCCCTCTTGTACAAGCCTTATTGTCTTCCTTTTCAACTGCAATTATCACTTTTCAATACTAATCCTTTCTCAAGCAGCCTAGATTTTCACCCCTTTGTACTGAACCAGATTCCTCATCATTTGATCCAGTAACTAGCTTATTTTACCCTCTAATCCCTTATTTGCCACCTCTGCATACAACCTCCATCTTTCTCTACCTAAGCATGCCATTTTCCACGCACTCATTACCTCTTTCTTTGTACTTTTCACCTCATTCTCTCTAGTGCGTAAGATTACCAGTTCCTTTTCTGTCCAATAAACCTTGTTCTTTTCATGTTTTTTCTCTAATCTTATATTCTTTAAATATGTTTCATATCTTTTTTGCATTTAATTCATGTTTAATGTGCAGACTTTAGATGAGCCTTTTGAGCTGTTGCTTTGTGTGGTATAGCAAAGAAAATCAATGATAATCACAAAGTGTACAAAAATACACAAAAAAGAAGCAGAAAAGATTTGTTCCAATTGGTTGTACGCATATACAGTACAGTAACATATAGTATATGTTAAGCTATATTATCTCCCTGTTGCACCCTGATGAACCTCCATCTGTAGCAGAACACAAAATAGAAAAAGGTTTCCTTCCTACTGTGCTGTATAGACAGAAAAAGAAGGAGCAGAGTTTTTAAGTGCCTGATGTTCAGGTAAAATTACTAGCCATTTTTAAGGGTGGAGCCATTTTTATAACACGTACAACCACATTTGGATTATACAGCCAGTATCACCAATGACAGACAGTCTGAATCTTACCACAGCCAAGTTTATTAAACTCCCAAAACAACTTGATGTATTGATCTAGATTTCACTAATTTCCACAGCCCCCTAAATACAGCTTNAAAAAAAAAAAAAAAAAAAGCAAAGAGAGAGGACAAGAGAGCACAGAGAGCAGTTAAATGAGTCAAAGAAGCATTTTTTTTTATGTAATTGTAATAAAGATTTTATACATGGATTCCTTTTATATACAGAGAAGATCTCCACCTCCCTGGCACAAATAGTTTTATTTAGACAGCAGAATACTCTCCACCCTTAGGAACAGAGCCAAAGGCCAGAGATGCCAGGGCATTCCCATGCCAGATCCCACATCTAGGATGACAGCTCTAGGTTACAGAAAGGCATGGCTGTAGGACTCTAGTTCATTTTTTACGTTTGTGACATCTGGCTCAATCAAAAGTTTATACCACCAAACATATTTCTTCAAAGATGAGGCTTCGAAAATGAGCACCCCACCACAATACACACCATATATTATTTACATTATTTCAGAACAGCTGCAGTGATACAAACATCATGCTGAAAGTAGAACAGATTGCAAGTATTTAAACATGTTAGTGTTAGTTTTATGCTTTCTACAGTTTCATGCAAAAAACAAGAAATAACCAAAGCCATTGGGGTAAGAGAGGTTAATAGGATTCATTTGCTAGACTACATGCATTTCCATAACCTTATGACAGAAATGATAGATTTTTTCCTCAAATATAAGGATTACCATTCAAAGTCTAAAGGGCAAGCACCAAAGAATAGAAGCACAAGAACCCTGATTAGGCTATCTTTAAAGTGCAGTATTGTTAGAAATAATGTAATTAAGGATAGTAATATGGATTTCTCAAATAAATTATGCTAATTATATTATCATTTTAATATTAAATGTTCAATTATAAGAAACACAAAGGAGATTCTACAATTACATGGCATGTCTTTGTCATGGTGAATATGCTTTAAATTAACATAGCAGCTCATCAAAACAGCTGATTTTCTGGAACCACACAGGACAGTTTTACTGTGTACTTCTACTGACATTACAGTCAGAATCAATCTGTAGTGATAAGAAGGGAGATACTTCCATGCCACTTGCTTAAACCAATGAGCTTTGTTAAACTGATGCAACTTTGTTCAAATAGATGAAAACGGGGAAATTTCGTGCCACACTTTTTACCCAGCATTTTTCCACTGAGCTCATTTACAGTGGAGCTCCACAAACACTCCTACCACACCAATGAACAAATGGCAAAGTTTTATGCAGAAGGGGACCAGGGCAAGCAGGAACTTCTTAAAATGGCTTTATCCTCAAATACAGAGTCTCCTATGCTACCTAACCTGTATGCCCCACTGCTTAGGGAAATTCTTTGAAATATGCTCTGAGACATGGTTATCCAAATATTGCTCTACTGTTAATAATTACTTGGGACCTAAGCACATACGGTAAGTGATTTCAGAATAAACAGGCAATATACTTAGTGTTCAATTTAGATTCAACAAAACCCGTTTTGCTTTCCCATTTTGAAATAAAAGGAGGCCAAGCAAGGTGCAAATGGTTGAAAGTTTATCCCATTAATTTCCTTCCCTTCCATCCCCAATATATTGTAAATAAGCATGTTACTACATACTTTTGAAAATATACTAAGCAGAATAAAAGCAAAATGAAGCTTATCTTAATTCTACTAAAGTACTTAAGGGCAATATATCTTACTTTTTTTTTTTTTATGGTAGGAGAAACTTGGTATAAAAAGTGGTAGGGGTGAATATAAGCATTTAATTTTTGACTAGCTTCTCAACAGTTTAACTAGCTTTTTGAAAGTCATTCAAAGTATTGCATTTAAGAAAAGCCCTAAAACCTTAGTTCAAGCAGAATTTGCAGCCTAAATCAACTCTGAAGGTAAAGAGAAGCTGAAATTGGTAATAAAATCTCTGTTTACTTTGGATAAGGTCATCCACAAATACTGCAGATTTCGATCACTCAAGCATCTTCTTTTGTTCCTGCGAATTCTGAATATTTCTATTCAATGTTTTTAAGCAGAGGTTACATTCCACTTAAACGCATGCGAATTCTATGTACAAGATGGAACAAAGCATGAAAATTATTTAATTTATACAGCCTAGTTTAGTGAAACAGCCTCTAAGAACCATCGATTTAGATGCTTCCTGATAGGTAAGACTTCAGTCATTTGAAGTAGACTCCAGTATTGCCACTATATTATCTTAAATAAAGATCAAGTGCCCCTCATACCCATTATTGTCATTTTCAAGAAAAGCACCACAGTTAATAATATTATAGGCAAAATAACATTACATTGTATGCAAAGTTAAGAATGCAATCACACTGTAGAAGGAAAAAAGACACACATATGTACCCACTGCAATAACAATATCAGCTTTTCAGGAGTCTCTTTGTGGCTGCAGTTACATCTGGCTATGTTGCTCAACATCATCAGCATTTTCCCATGCGTCTTTTAGACCAACCAACACTGATAGTAACTTCGGCACAGTTCAAGCTGTTGCTGCTCTCACAGCACCTTCTTTAATTGGCTGCTAAATATGCTATTTCACCTCATCTTAAGTGACCATAAAGCAAACTGCCACTAAGTTCTCATAAATTGGAATATTGTGCAAAAGCCTGGAAAGCATTTTCGCATCGCATAGTTAATTCAGGCAATACTGGCTTTCTGCCTTTTACGTGGAGGGTACCATGCCCTCAGTTGACATGTCCCACAGCTCAGCTACCCCCTTATTCTCACAGATTGGGTGCTGCTTTGAGTTTGAGGATATATCCTGTAGCTTTGTTCACAGACAATGATTTCCCCCCGCCCCCCCAGTCATATCATCCATTGCAGAATGTCACATATTTTTAGGTGAAATAAAAATTAAGCATACTGGTGAAAAGTGATTTTACCTTCCTTAACACTAGGGAGTGGGTTCTTTTATGGGTAAAAGCTTAAGCTAGAGTAAGATCCAAGATCTAATCAACAGTTCCAGGGGTAACCTTAAGCCAAGCACTAAAGAAACTCCTAACCTTCTATGAAACTGCTTAGAGAAAGCTGAAGGAAGACCTAGATAAAGCCCTTGTAAGAGCCAGGCTATCAACCCAAAAAAAGGAGAATCCATTTGTTGGAGATGCCCCAGATATTTGAGATGAGATGGTTCCTCTTTCCAGAATCGAAGGAAAGATGTATTATTTATTTCTCCCACACTGTCTTTTCTTTACTGTTTTTGCTAACCTTCCTCTTATGCAAGTGATATGCTGGAAGAGGAGGTTAGAAAAAATAGTGGTAAATTCAGGAAACTAACATTTTATCTGTACACTTGAAAAATGAAGTCAGATAACACAAGCAAAATCTTTACAAGGGAAGTTATTTAACAAATCTGTTGTCAGGACCAATCAGGCCATTTTTGTCCATCACTTAATATTTATCATTTGTTCCTAATGCACCCGGGTCTTCAGGTGATAGGAACATTTGCTGGTCAACACATGAAATTTGGTTAATTACGATGGATCTTTTGCCAGGGCTGACCTCTTCACAGCTGCTGTCCCTCCTCCTGCCAACATGTTTGTAAGTCAAATGTGAAGCTGTTAGTAGTAACTTGGTGATAGTATCATGTGTTCCAGATTATGACTTTTCCAGGAAGCAAAAACAAATATCCAGGCCTCAAAAAAAACCCCAAAACAAACAAAAAAAAAAAAAAAAAAAAGGAGGGGGGGAAAGCTTGCTAAAATCTCTGGAGTAAGAAACAGGAACTTCCAAACACTGTCTTCTTCACAGAGTTGCCCAGCAATATTCACTAAATCATTTGCTGAAATTTGGTGCTTCCCCTCTTTCCTCCTGTAACTAATTTACAGGAGGAGAAAAAAAAAAACCACTACGGAAAATTGGTCTGTTGAGTAGTGACTTGAAAAGCTGGGTGCAGAGAAGGTCAAGAACGGGCATTTATCTTCACCCAGGGGAGGTACTCCCCCAACTCCCAATTCTTCCCAGGTACAATATCTGCAAATAGCTCGGTATGTTGCAGATGAATGAAATCACACACATGGCCTGTGAAACCATCTAATTTTACCTCTGGCAACAGATGAAGTCTTCTAAGGCTCAGGCTCATACTGATCACTAGCTATGACATTGCCCAGGGAATGGTAAGGCTCAGTGCTCTCGGCCCTGGACCAGCGAAGGTTGGGAACCTGATGAACCAGAAGGTCTCACAGAAATACGTCTATTCTCTGCTTAAGAAACACAAGTGCTAGCAACAATGCCAGACATTTCTTATGCCAAGGCTGAGACCTTTCCACAGCCACCTGCCTGGCACTAGTCTACTAATGACACCAAAGAGACAGCACACCTTGTGCCCTCCCTTCATCCTTGCTGATCTCTCTAAGAACACACTATTTGCAGAAATGGAAAGTAAGGTCAAAAAGGACAGTTACATTTTTCTGGCTTACGTACTCCCTTCCTGCTTTTTTGCAGTTGGTGGTACCTGGGAATAGCTCAACAGCTTGTTGACAAACTAGATCAAGATTGTCCAGTCTGTGCCTAGCCCAATACATACAAGCATTCAACCTGCTCCACCTCATCCTTCATTTCAGAGATGCGAAATCTCTGCATTTTTAAGCAACACGAACATGAGCTTGAAATAGGTATTTAGCCAGCAGTCCACAACGTTTTCAGGCCGGAATTACTCAACCAGGAAGATAATAGTAGGTTTTGTATCCACTATGAAGGGCCATATTTCTGACAATGAATGCTTTTATTTGTTCCTAGCTTTATTACGTGCAACCACAAATGCATTTTCAGATAGTAAACAGCATCTTCAGTCCCCTTAATTCTACCTCTGGCATCACGTGGAAGGAGTGATTATACATTTTCTCAACAAAGTTAGAACTGACAGATCCCTATCTAGTCTTAAGCCATATTTTTTTTCCCCCTACAGAAAAAAAATACAGTTTATGCAAACATTACTCTATTCTACTCAGCCCTGGTGAGGCCACACCTGGAGTGCTGTGTCCAGTTCTGGGTTTGCCAGTACAAGTAGGACATGAGGCTCCTGGATAAAGTCCAGTGGAGGGCTACGAAGATGATTAGGGGACTGGAGCATCTCTCTTATGAGGAAAGGCTGGGAGAGCTGGGCCTGTAGCCTGGAGAAGAAAAGGCTGAGAGGGGATCTTATCAATGTATGTAAATATCTCAGGGAAGGGTGTCAAGACAATGGGGCCAGACTGTTTTCGGTCGTGCTCAGCAATAGGACAAGAAGCAACAGGCACAAACTGAAACACAGGAGGTTCCATCTGAAAATGAGGAAACACTTCTTTACTGTGAGGGTGACTGAGCACAGGAACAGGTTGCCCAGAGAGGTCCTGGAGTCTCTTTCTCTGAAGATATTGAAAACCTGCATGGATGTGATCCTGTGCAACGTGCTCTAGGTGACCAGATGATCTCCAGTGGTCCCTTCCAATCTCAACCATTCTGTAGTCCTGTGATTATTTTCTCCTGCATAACAGCTTGAATAAGGCCATTTCATCTTAACAGAGCAGACAGTCACCCCTCAAATAACTGGGGGATATGTTGCAATATCAGACTTGCAAAAGAAAAAAAAAAGAAAAAGGAAAAGAAAAGAAACAAAGAAAGAAAAAAGCCATCAAAGACAGGTTTTCAGTAGGCAGAAGAGGGAAGGAAGGTGACAAAAACTACTGCTCTCTGAAGAAAATTAGAGCATGGAAATGCCTAATGAGTCTCATTTAAGTTTAAGAAGGAAAATGCAATAGTTTTGCTTCCCATTCACTGCATTTTTCATCCACCTTTTAAAACCCAGGAAAGTTGAACTCTTTCCATAGACTTCATGGAGAGCTGTAGCAAAGTTTTTCTACTGTAAGGATAGCCTCCCATTCATCCCAGTTCACTTGGACATTTACACACGCACATGCCACGAGGGAGAGTGTGGGAATATTTGATTTAGAGATGTCTATTTTACCCCCACATGAATGCAATTTCTGAAGACTAAAGCAACTATACTTCAGCCATTATTGGTATATGTGCTATATCTTCTGTTAAAAACAAAGTCCTCCCACTTTACAACTAAAAAGGTACTAAACAGCCACGTACCTTAATCAAGTTTCTACAATTTTGCATTACTGCTAGCAAGCAAAGAAAATAAGCTAGTGTGATACCCAGTGACACAGAAGATGAAGTATTCTATCGCTTTGCCTGTTATCTTACTACAGCTATTCCTACACCACTTGTAACAACAACTGGGAATTACAGCTTCATCTCCCTCCTTATCTCTTACCCACTCTCACACCCACACCCCGCTCTGAAGTAGATGGTCATTTTCTGGGTTATAAAATGACAACCTAGATAACTTCAACACATTTTGGTGGAGCTTAGTGAGAAGCAAATCTGTGTGACACAGGAGAATAAGAAAACAGCCAGGAGACAGGACTGAGTCATGGCCTTTTATTCTATCCCTTTTCATATTCCAGAAACATATACAAGACACAAAGCTATCTTTACACACATTTGCATACAAAAGTCCTGATGGGCTGCCATTTCTGGCATAAGTTAGAGCTGCCTTCAGCCATCCCATACTGTGTGAAAGCTGAACAAACCCCTCTTTGCCCCATGTGTAGGGTGAGGTATCACCCCAAGCCATTTGCATTTATTACTTTTTAAACATGTCTGAAAACTTGACCCAAATACTTGTATTTCCGTTCTCTCTCTTAATGACACAAAAAGGAAGAAAAATGAATATTTAAACCCTTCCTACTCTTTATACAGTCTGAATAAGTTCCTACGGAGACTGATCTCCCCCTCCCCAATATGACTCTTACTTTATCATACTTTGAAGCAATAGAATTACATACAGATGGCATGTTCCTCATCACAGCTGAATTTGATCTCTGTTGTGATATTTTAATAACAAGGTAAAAACAGCATGCATATAATAGCAGGCTGAGCAGTTTAAAAATAAGTCTTCTCTTCAAAAGTAATAATAGCAGCACATTCTCTTCTGTGCTGCTTCTTTAGGTAATGACTTTATTTGGATACCAACTGTCAGATTCATGGAAACATTTTGAAGACTGAGAATGTTGAAATACTTTCTATAACAGTGATCACAACAGCCATGAAAATGACAGCAAATGACTTCTTAAGTGAAGCATGAGACAGAAAAGGCATTTCATAAATGTTAGTCGCAGATGTTACCTGCATAACTTGTTCCCCCTAGGTATAGGCTTCTATCCATTTGAATTCAATTTTTTCATTACTTAAGAGAAATAAAATATAGTTGACATGGGGTTTTAGATATAATTTTCTCGCTCTTTTTTTTTTAAAGGTATTAGCAGAGTATTAAAGTGAATGACACTGAACTCTGACATTGAATTATAGCTAGGATTCTTTTCACTACTACAGAGTTTTAAAACTAATAATGGTCAAAGTATGTCATATGTGCAGTTAATTATGATTATCATATATTTCACAACAGTAAGAAAGTTTAGTATTTTTTTTTTCTTAAAATTATTGCAAGGAAAAAGCTAGAGTGGTTTGAGAAACGCACTCCTACTAGGATGCCGTCACTATCTAAATAGCAATATTGTTTGCTGCATGAAGAACTGGCTGGATGGCTGAGCTCAAAAAGTCACAGTGAATGGAGCTCAATCCAGCTGGTGGCTAGTCACCAGTGGCGTTCCCCAGCGCTCAATCTTGGGGCCAGTTTTGTTAAACATTTTTATTAACGATCTGGATGAGGGGATCAAGTGCACCCTTAGTAAGTTTGCGGATGATACCATGTTAGGCAGCCCTGTTGATCTGCTTGAGGTTAAGAAGGCTCTTCAGTGGGATCTGGATAGGCTGGACCAATGGACCACGTCCAATCACATGACATTGAACAAGGCTAAATGCTGAGTGCTGCATTTGGGTCATAACAACCCCATGCAGCATTACTGGCTTGGGTAAGAGTGGCTGGAAAGTTGCCCAGCACAAAAGGACCTGGTGGTGCTGGTTGACAGCTGGCTGAACATGAGTCAGCAGTGTGCCCAGGTGGCCAAGAAGGCCAACAGCATCCTGGCTTGTATCAGAAATAGTGTGGCCAGCAGGTCTAGGGAAGTGATTGTCCTTCTATACTTGGCACTGGTGAGATCGCACCTCGACTACTGTGGCCAGTTTTGGGTCACAGAAGGAGAATATTGAGTTGCTTGAGCTTGGGTAGAGAAGAGCAAGAAATCTGGTTAGGGGATTAAGGGACTAGAGAACAAGACTTATGAGGAGTGACCGAGAAATTTTATTATTTATTTATTTATTTATTTTTAAGTCTGGAGAAGAGGAGATCTCATTGCTGTCTACAACTACCTGAAAGGAGATTGCAGCAAGGAAGTCTCTTTTCTCATGTGAGAAGCACAGAAGTACATGGTCTCAAGTTGCACCAGGGGATGTTTAGATTGAACATTAGGAAGAATTTCTTCATGGAGAGGGTGGTCAAGCATTGCATCAGGCTGCCCAAGGAAGTGGTGAAGTCCCTATCCCTGGAGGTATTTAAGAGATGCATGGACATGGCACTAAGGCACATGNTTTATTATTTATTTATTTATTTATTTATTTTTAAGTCTGGAGAAGAGGAGATCTCATTGCTGTCTACAACTACCTGAAAGGAGATTGCAGCAAGGAAGTCTCTTTTCTCATGTGAGAAGCACAGAAGTACATGGTCTCAAGTTGCACCAGGGGATGTTTAGATTGAACATTAGGAAGAATTTCTTCATGGAGAGGGTGGTCAAGCATTGCATCAGGCTGCCCAAGGAAGTGGTGAAGTCCCTATCCCTGGAGGTATTTAAGAGATGCATGGACATGGCACTAAGGCACATGGTTTAGCAATGGGACTTGGTAGATCAGGTTGGTGGCTGGACTTTGATCTTGAGGGTCTTTTCCAGCCTAGATGATTTTATGATTCTATATTTTTAACATATACTTTTAAAAATCTTGCTGAATTTATGAGATCATTTCCACTTTTCAGACTCGTCCTGTCAGAAAACACACTGGGACTAGTTGATAAAGTTATTTCTGAAGACATTATGGGATTTATTTAGCGAATCCTGTTAGAATTTTTTTTGTTTTCAGGCTTCTGTCTTGCATAAGATGTCCCGTGGAATACAGATGAGAATTACTAGATTCAGCAGCTCATTGATTTGCAGCCTTTGCATACCACTTCCTCACAGAGGTTTTTCTTCTTCTCTCTTTTTCCTCTAGATCACCAGGATCACTGAAAGAGTTTTTTCTAGGGCTTCACAAGAATCCTTACACATTCCCTTCAAATTGATGATATTCACTCAACTTAATTCCTCACTAATCTCATTAAGATTTCTTATGTGAATGAGGTTGCAAAGGACTTTGGCCAATATACGGTAAAGCACAGATAACCTCACACAAAGATATTAATACATGTTACATATGAAAGACAGCTATTACCAACTTGTTTGATGCCTTCCATTTATAAACAGTTTCAAGGCTATTTATTTTCTGATTCACAGATTTCACTTTCACAGTGAGGCCCAGATTCAAGTAGTACAGAAGAAATACAATCTAAACTATGCCAGTGTCATGAGGGTTGAGTAATACTTAGAACACAATGTAACATTCTGATGATGCACAGTAATAGCTAATCTCTGCCTTGCATGCACAGTGTATGTCACCACCTCACTGAGGAAAGGAAATACATTAAAGAAAAGTATGATCTCCAGGTAACCTTGAAAAATATCCATTTTCACATACTGAAATTTTAAAAGAATAAGCAGAAGGAAAAAGCACTTTTTTTTGGTAATGAGCAGTCTAATTTCTACCAAGCCTCTTATATGATACAAACTTGTAATGAGCTACACAAATAATTTGCTAAGAAAACCAACTAGAACTCACCAGACACAATCACAAAGCAATTGAGTGAAATCCCTGAGAGTCTTTGAAAATTATGCTTCAGTAATATGAAGGTGTAGAGGCTCTGATAATAACAGGATAACCCATAAACACAAAAATCTTTTTCCAGAGAGACCAATATGCTCCTGTGCTTATTATATGCAGCCTTCCCCTTCAAACAAACCTCATAGAAGTGAGATGTCAAATGACCAGGACCAGCAAGAAAAACTCAAGGACTGACAAGATGCCATTAACATTTTGGGACACGGGAAGGAGTAGTCTCTCTATTTAGAAATTCCCTTCCTGGGTTCTCAGCAGGTAGCTTGGACTCCAGCCCCAGCCCCAGCCCCACCTGTAGCTATTTTAGAGAACCTGGTTAAAGTCCAGCCATCACCTCTGCTTCTAGGACCCAGCCACCTTTCAGGGGTGTGGATGACGGGTTAGGATCAGCTTTGAGACCTGAAGCCTACGCTCTAGCCAGTCATAACATGCCACCAGCTTTCCAGAGACCAAATTTTTTGAGCAAACTTATCTAAAACTCCAGTCTTGTGGGTATGACCTTCCTCTACATAACTACCTACCTCTTCAAAACAAGTAACACTTAAAATTAATCAGTCAAATCTTCTGTCATTGCTGTAATTTGGAGAGAATAAGATATCTTCAAACAAACAAAACAAGTAGATACTTCTACACCTTATTTCAATTCTCTTGACACACTTAAGCATTCTGGAGCATACTCACACATCCTCTTTGTCATTAGCCTCCTTCTGTCCTTCATGGCTGCAGAGAGACTGAAATTTTTCCTCTGATTATGTTAAGAATTTGTGCTTTTGGCTTGCCAGTGTTTTTAGCACTGCTTAGTACTGTTCAGGTACAAGTATTCAAAAATAAATTAGTTCTGACAGCAAAAACACCCAACCCAGACCTGTTTAGTGGCTCAAAATCTGGGCCACCAATTGCCTAGCCCTATTCGCAGTAGGTGTTTCTAGAAAGAAATAAAGCCATTGAGACTGAATAAAGTGAATTTAATTTAAATTGGTAATCTGAATGAAATAATGTTTCATAAAAGTAAAGCAGATGTCTCCCATATTTTCCTAAATTGTCCTTTTCTGCTGATCTGCTTTCCCACTTAATGTAAGTGGATATCATGCAGTTCTTTAGGCTAACTGCTTGAATGAGCTACATGGAAAGTGGGATCTTTTCATATGATTTACAGATTTTTTTCCGTATCTGAGGTATGTGTAAATGGATTCACATTAATTTTCATATGTGAATTATTCAAAAGTAGAAGTTTAAAGATCTCCATCCCAACTTGTTGGTGATCCATTGTATGTCCCAAATCATTTAATCTTTTTACTCTATAGTGAGGTTTTACTTGCAATTCTTACTCCATTTTTTTTTTAAATATCATTATAAAGAAAGGAACCAGATTTTTATAAAGACAAAAAAAGCAAAGCTTTTCATTTTCTATCAGAGACATCAACTTCAAATAAGCACATTCCTTTATAAAACATCAACCAGAATGAATAATTACTCCCCTTGCATATGACAGAACTAAAATGGTTGGCTGGCTTATATATGAGATTTTTTAGTGTAGGGACATAAATCTCCCATGTTTCCTTTACATCCAAGTGACAAATCTTTGCTTTTTTTATTTCACTGTGTCTGGGAGCTTTGAATTCTATTTATACACAGGAATAAAACTGTTCTTAATTTTCCACCCGAAGGTCTCCTCTTGACAGACCTCCATTATAGCTTTTCTTTTGAAAAACTGGATGCTTTTTATCTTTTTCTATTCTTTTCCATTTTCCTAAGTATCAGTCTTTATATAAAATCATGTATATTCACTCAGTTGTATTCCATTAGCCATTAAAAACATCTCTGTATATGTGTTCACAGTGCTGAGCCAGCATTCATTGCAAAACTAATCGAGACAATGAGGAGTTACGCATTTACTTGCAGTCTATGGTTTTTGATGTGCATGCTTTTCTAGTAAAGGAAATAGGGTAAGAAGTATATAGGAAGACATAACATGGGGCAGAGGGGAGTGGGGAAATGATGTTTTAGGACAAACCATAGGATTATAAAAAAGCCTGAGATTGGAAGAGACCTCCGGATGCTATCTAGTCCAATCCCCTGCACAAAGCAAGGCTAACATCGAAGTCGGACCACGCTGCTCAGGTCCTGCCCAGTTGTGTTTCCAAGGCATCTGAGTGTCCCCAGCCTCCCTAGGCTGCCTGCTCCAGGCTCAGACACGCTCGTGCACTGTGGCAGCCACCAGCTCCCGAGGAGCTGGATGGCACCATCTAAAGAGAGCACCGAGAGAGTCTCCTGTCATCACCCACTCTACACATTTATGTGGCCAATCACTGTGGAAATTACAAGTAACAAGTACAACATCTCCTGGATAGTTTAGCATTCAAGTGAAGCAGAAGCCTAGGAGGACCACTAAATACCCAAAGAAGTCATTTCCCATGACCTTGTGATTAAAATACTAAAATTTATTAATAATCTGTGCCATTCGTGTATCATAGACATTCCACAGAGGTGCTCAAAAGACTAAAAGCACCAATTCTCCCCATCTTTTCTAGCAGGAAAATATTTCTATTCCTAAATCAAGGATGAATAAAACCAGGCAGACTGCTGACTGACCACTCCTGCTGCAGTCTTGCACTGGAGACAGCAGAGGAGCCATAGGAGCATCCACACATCTGTAACATTCACTATCCTAGTTCTTCCCATCCTAATAAAACAGATGAAATTCACAGAAACATTCAGCGTTGATCTGCCTGTGCTCACAGCAAAGCCTATGGATCCCACAGTGGCTTTACTGGGGCAGCCAAACTCACGTGGAACATTTTCAAAGGCTCCATTAACATTTCTAAATACTAGCATCATTGCTACTAAAACTGCACAGAGATTTGCCATCACTGTGACCTGCAAGTATCCAGTTTGACAGAACAGACTGTCACCTCATATGATAACAGTTCAGTCCTCAATAATTTCCCTAGTGCTTGTTCACACAGAGAAAATTTATTCCTCTGACCTTTGCTTCCAAAAATTAAGCAGAATAATTGGAGGAATTATTTTATAATTGAAACCCTCAGCATGATTATTGGCAGCTCAGCTCCAGAGATTTTTACCTTTAATCCACACCTCATAAAATCTGTAATGAACATCACAATTAAATACACCAGGCAACAATAATAATAATAATAAATAATAATATGGTGCTGCTTAAGAAGGCCAGTAATATTATTCTGTGCTGTCAGTGCTGTAAACAGAATGCACAGGAGAATAATCTGATAATAATGAATTCATGACTAGCATTCATATTTTTGAACTTCCTTTCAATGAATGTTTTGTGTAAAAAAAGAAAAAAAAAAGTGACTGAGTTACCAATTCTTATTTGAACATCAGTAGGCAAAAAGGACAAGTGAGACATGTGGAGCATATTTAATGTGACTGCCTCTATTGCATTAGAAATTAATCAGACTTTTGAGGAGAGAAAAAAAGATGCTTATGGAACATTTTCCCCCATTTTCTTTCCCTCGTGTACCACAGACATGAGAACAAGAGACTGCAGGTAAACATATCAGCTTTCTAGAGTCTCCTACCACTGCCACAACCTCAAGTGTAGTTAACTATTGTATTTTTTCCCACATCAGTTTATCTCCCTTTACGCACACAGCTTTCTAATATGAACTCTCAAACATGTTTTATTGTTTTCCTATTTAGACAAGCCTCAGTTATGGAAGAGGAAAAAATAAATAAAAATCAGAAAATCCATTCCAGGACAAGGAAGAAAAAATAGTTACTTTCTGATGCAATTTTTAAGTGACTTTCTAGAGAAAGAATTCATACAGCAGCAAAACGCGATTTGAATCAACTGTCCACTAATAGCACATGGTACCTGTAGGCACTGATGTCATCACCATTTGCAAATGTTTCAGGACTGACTTGAATTAGGTGGAACATATGAGCTCTGCACCTTCGGTTCTCCAAAATAAGGGGTCTTTGTCTGATGGGTTCCTGACTGCACATGACCTTTCAGACAATCTAGTCTACTACTTTTCTTACTCTCAACACCCCAAAGAAAACCAAAAGGGCTTTAAGTCTCCAGTGCTGGGCTTTGTTAGAACATATGCTAGGGCCTTTTAAAACTGAGATGACTCCTCTCTATTGGACAAATAAGAACAATAAGAGAGACTTGCAAACCAATCTCCCCCCCTGCCTAGCCTGACTTATCTAAAAGGGATCTTTTGTTCATGCTTTCTGCTGCTTCTTAGCTCCCCCACCAAGACTCTCTCACAATCTGAAGGGACTGCAGAGAAAGTCACCCAGCAGCCTCCTGAGTGTCTTCTCCTTGCTGTTCCGAGGAATCACCATCCTCCTGCACATTCATGTTTCCTCCCTCTGGGAACAAATCATCACCCTCCTTCCACAGACCTCTCGCTGCAGGCAGGACAAGGCAAACATTTAGCTGCCTTCTTCCCTGCAGCCCCACCACAGGCGAGAGAGCAAACAGAAGAATTAAGTATCTATATAGCCCATGACACTTTAACAGAGACTTATTCCTTTACCAGTGAATGATTTAACTAGGACTAGAGGACTTCAGAGTTAATATATTGTCCCGACCTTCACTGCCAGTTTTAAAAGTTCCATATTCTTTGCTATCAAGCTGCCATTACCCCTACACGTGTACAGCCTTCAAGACAGCTCACAAAGGCTGAATTAAGCAGGCAGCCAAGCCAAGTCATTTGCATTTATTCTTTTGTCATATTTTCCAGGGCAGTTAAATCTACAGAAGATTACCGGGGTTACAATACACGCTAAGTTACATGTCCACTGGATATTTCCAAGCCACACACAAGGGGAAAAAAAAAAAGATTATAAAATGGTAGACTTCAAGTGACACAAAAACGCCACAGAGACAAACAGTCTTCTAGTGGCAGAAAGCCAGGCACAGGCTATTCTTATGGTTTCTAAGCTTAAATTTGGGCTAGCAATCTGCAAGAGTGTGTATAAGGTACAAGCAGGGGATGGATGGCTGAGCAACAGCACTCTCCTAACAGTGATAAACAGTAACTAGCAACTCTTCACCCCAAGACCACTGTCTAAACAACAGCACACATGGATTTGACCTTGAGAATATCTATACCCTAAGTCACAAAACAAGCAGTGAAGTCCCACAATAAGTCAGTCCCATATATGAGGCCTGACTTTTGTTCCTATCCTTTTCCATGTCCTGGCTAAAAAACGAACAAACAACTCATGAACCATCATATTTCAAGATGTATAATGTGCTCATTCCCATATTTGCTTTTGATGGGTTCTCCTCTCTATTTTTTTTTCCTTCCCTCTTCCTCTTCCAGGAGGTTGTTGTTTCATCTGTACATAGCAAGGCACATCTGGTTCAGCTACTTGGCAAGATCACAGGGTAGACCTTCATGTAGATTCAAACTGCTCCTTGTCTCCTTGTAAAAAGGAAGGGTGATGTATTATAGGCCTTAAGTTCTTTACAAAAAAAGCCACAAGAATCTCAATAGCCTGATCTTGCCCAGTATCCTCAAAACTCCCTGCCTAAAATTTAAATTTGCAGGAAATAAGGACATGGATAGCAGCCAGCTGATGTATATTGTTATGTGCTAGAATATAGTTATGTGCTAGAATCTGGATTCAATTTCCAGATCTGATACCAGTTTCCTCCAGGATTTTACACAAGCCTCGAATTCACTTCATCTTCAAGCCTGTACACTTAAGATTATTAATATTCCCCTGCATTCTGCAGAGATTCCAGATAAGTTTTCGGAAGGGCTAGGCTACTAGAGACACAAGGGCAATGTTGAAAGCTCTCTGTGGAAAAAAAATCCATATCAAGATTTATCATTAATAAAAAGTATGTTTCTTAAACTTGTTTATATAATACTGGAACTGTAGGAGAGATCTGCAAGGAAAAAATAAAAAACAAAACCGAAACAAACAAAAAACAAAAACAAAAGAAACACGCACACACAACACAACAAAGTATCTGAAGTGACCAGCAAACACTTCATGGCCTCATTTTCAGACCACAAGCTTCAGCTCTTCGTTTAGAAAATGGAATGTGGTCCGCTCTGGACAGGAGCAAACTCTTAAAGAATCTGATGTGCGGCTATAAGCTTTGCATTTGAAGATGCAAATTTAATTTAATTAAAGATTTGATCTCTGAGACCAAATTTTAAACTGCAGCAGATATGCAAATTAGAAAGTGCAAAGTCACTTTAAAGTGCACCTTTAAATCGAGACTGAGAGATCCAGATAAAAACATGATTCCAGATCTCTGCAAAACATTATTTTTAATAAAGAGAATTGTATCATAATAATAAAAATCCGTGTATATGAATGATTACCAAGCTTTCTGTTTGATTGCTTTGTTTTCTTCTTTGACAGAAAGAAAAGTGTTACCATTTTTTTCCTCCTGTTTTTAGAGAACTGTACCATTGTCTGCAACTAGAAACTTGTAAGGCTAGTAATACCTAATCGTAGAGTACTGCATTTAAGTTGTGCTAAGTATTCACAGTTTTTCCGATCCTTTGAAATCAGAATTCATTCTTAAGAAAATAACTTCCCCCATCTGCTTAAGATAAAATTAATCTTATCCCACCACATCTTTAAATCCTAAAACATGAAACCAAATTCAGAGAGAAACAGAATAGGAAGATGTGAAAACTACTAAATCAAAGTTTAAATTCATAACAAGAATAAAAGAATATTTCTGCAGAAGTCCAGAACATGCACGTCATATTTTTCTTCAAGTTAAATATAAGTAAATTCATTATATTTAACATCTTTATTCTTAAACATCAGAGCTAGGAATCTTGCCAGTGATTTTGGCACTGTTATCACTGTCAGTTCATTTAAACCCAAACTTGCACCTGGTTTCTGATTGCTAGCATCCATTTACAAGTTTAAATCAATGAAACCTATTAGCATGTTCTCTGTGATGCACTTTAATTTTTATAGTAATGTATTATTAATGTAATCATCTCAATAAGCCTTATACTGTATAAAAAGGAAGGATTCAAGCAACAGAAATTTAATAAGCTGGGAAGTTATTTTACTGTACATTACTTTAATACTAAAAGGTAAGTACTTTGGTGAATATTCACTGGAACTTACATAACTGACTGACAAGAAAAAAAACAAGCAAAGCTAACAGAAAAGTAGCAAAGAAAGCAACAGACAAAATCTGAACCTCATGCAATCTGCGTAAATAGATTATTCTATATGACTGGATCATCAGATTTTATTATTATGGGATTTCTGTGCTGAAACAAAAGTAGTCCTCCTCCAGATACAAGCATGTACAGTGCATGTATTAGACAGTCGAGTAGTCTTATGTTACCTAGATCTGACAATGGGCGATTAATTCTTCTGGAAAAAAAAAATAAGGTAGGTTGCTGACGAAATGCCCTTAACAGCCTCATTGCCTAAGGAAAAACAAGGAAGTAATTTTTAATTTAAAAGTACATTTTCTGAAAGGCAGGGGACTGAGTGCTGAATGTTACTCAGACCACAATACTGGAATCCCACAAACCCTGTCAGTATTTGAAAGATTGCTCAGTGCTAAGGATTTGGTCCAAGATTAAGCTCATTGCAATAATTTGTTTCTCAGAGTTTGAGACAATCTCTAATTTGTTCTTAGCCTGTTAAAATATCATTGTTAAAATCTACCAACTAAAAACTGGATTTCCATACTTTGTTTTTTGCTTATGGACGTCTTCCAACTACCACAAACCCTCAGTTCTACCCATCTTCCTGAAGAGATGATTGTCTAAATACATCCCTTATACAGCCTATGCTCAGCTAATGATCACCTTTAAGTAATCTAATTTTAGATAAAGGTCAAATTTTGATATTGCAGAAAATCATGTGGTTTATTAAGGCACCAGATTCCAAATCACTCTTAAGCTCATCCTGCACTTTAGAATTAATTACCTTTAGAAATTTATAAGCCATTGCTGGTTGAACTTATTGTTAATTGGCTTCAGTTCAACAAGTGGAAAATCTCTGGAAACGCCAATTTATGAAATACATTTTTTTGTTCATCATAGCATCAGAGCAATAAGAAGGGCACACCATCTAATACCTGTAGCACAGAAAGCAAATGCTATTTCATGCTTCACAGCATCAACTAATCGTAGCAGAGGCTGTGAGATCCTCTCATGGGCTACATCACATCCCTGGACAGGCACCGGTACCAGCGGGAGATTTTACCCTCACTCCACATCAGTACCAGCGCATGTGGTACTGGCAATATAAAAATACACTTAGGGGTGGGAGTGTGCGCATGTCAGGTGAAGCCTGTGCATAAAAGGCTCTGTAACAGGACCCAAATGGGATTGCAAAGGACCCAGGGCAGCAATCTCCATGGCCTGCATGCTACAGACCAGCTCATACTTTCTTCTCTCCTGTGCACAACCGAAGAACTGTGGTTTGGTGCACTGGAGCCCAACACAAAAGGATCTAGCACTCTCAAGAGGCAAAGGACTCTCACCTTTCTTCAAAGGCACTAGGAAACAAGCACAACTAGCGTCACATAGCAATGCTTACAGAGAAATTGATGCTCAGAAATCATATGTATCTTAGTCATAATCTAAAACTATAGCTTTACCCAAAATTATTAGCCTCACAGAAGCTCTGAATACAAAATTCACTTTGAGAAGAAGAGAAAGCATATTGATCAATACAAACACACACTGTCAGCTTGAAGTGCAGGCTGAGGCACATAAGAGCATCCTGTGCAACCATTAGCTCGTGCCATCCAGCACTGCCATGGAAGAGGAAAGACTGTATTTTTGGAAAGCCAGACCCACCAAACAAAAATATATCTTGAAAGTCAGACAGACCAATACATTACCCAGTGCAGCCAACTCTCTATTTTCTGCTAAATCTCAGAATTTGTGATGGGGATTAGCCTATCTAATCAGCACTTGGAAAACTACAGATATGGAAGGGAAAGCTTCTACATCATCTTGTAGCCTTCAAACACAGGTTAGTCAATACATTTTAATCACCAGACATGCCACATACAATGGTTGAAGAAGGGTTCATCAAAATTCACAGTCTGCATTGTTTGAGGGGCAAAATCCCATAGCAAATGTTCACAAAATAAAGAATAGTGCAAGTATAAAGCTATCCAACACACCCTGCCAGTTTCAAGCAACCTTCAGCTTAGTGAGACCTCCGAGACAAAGGTTGCATTTGAATCAGTGTATCAGCATCCATTGTAAACTTCTGTTAGTATGTCTAAATCACCTTGAAGACATTTACATTTCTCATCTGCTCAGTATGCTGGAGCAACTAATTACGCAAGTATGGGCTGCCTGAGAATTCAGAATTAAATAATCACAGATTTTGGTTCAATGGCCTAACTTCGAGTCTCACATGATTTTAAATCCTTGCAACATATTATGCTAAATGAACAGACATAGGTTTAGACTATGCAAGTATGCAGGCTAGAATATAATCCTATTAAAAGAAAAAAAAAAGGAAAAGAAAAAACATTACCTCTCCTTCCACACTCACTGGGATTGCAAGGGTGGTAAGTCATTGAGTGGACAAGTGCAGGGCTAAGTAGAACTGGAAATCAAACATGAAATATTGTACTATATTATATACATGTGAATATCTGAAAGTCTGGCTCATTCAAAGCAGCTCATAAGGCTAGAAAAAAACTGAGGCTGATCATGGCTCGAGTGTGTCTCAGTAGCAAACAGGATTTTATTCATCTATTTTTTTGTAATATATATCCAATCTCACTCCCTCTTCTAACCCTTTCTCCTTTGTTTTGATTTATTCAAGAACTATTACCAGAGGAGGCCAGAAAGGTTAGATATTATTTCAAAGTAGGAGGTGCAAAAAAGAGCCTGATGTTATCCCCCTGAAGCACTCCAATCCTCAGTACATATCTGATTTACTGTTTGAATCAGAACTTGCACAGGAGTATTATTGGCCATCCGTGTTGCTCAGTGCAATTCCACTTTTTTCCAATTTTTTTTTTTCCCCATCTCTTAGATGCTTATGGAAGCATATTTGAAAGTTATAACTGCAGAGAAGAAAGGAAGAATTAAAATGTTCATGGAGAGGGGACAGAGAATATTGGATCTAGGGAGAACAAGCGAGCATTTTAACAAGGAGAGAAAATGCAGGAAGAAGCAGGAATAACAAGAACAATTTAAAACATACAAGAAGACAAAGAAAAAAGCGGTTAAGACAGGGTTGAAGGGAAGAGAAGGATTAAAAGTCACTGGAGACCAAAAGGAGTACGCAATGAGGGAAAAAAGTTGAGGGTTTTTTTGTTTGGTTGGTTTGGTGGGTTTTTTGTTTCTTTGTTTTTTGTTTTGTTTTGTTTTTAGTAGCAACAAAAAAATAAGGGATAGAGGGAGGGAGGGATAGAGGGAGGGAGAAAGTGAGAATATCAGACTTTGAAAAAGAGATGAAAGGACAAGGTGAGAAAGAGTAGAGGTTGAGATAAGTGGAAATAAATATAATCATTATCTATTGCATTTTGTATGAAACAAATACAAGGCATCCACTTCTGATTCATGACAAGTCTACTAGCTGGTCCTAGAGACAAATATTTAAAAATTCAAAGAAGAAAAACTCCTCCTTTTCTACACCACTGTTCCCTGAGTATTCTCTGATCCCATCAGCCATTTACCAATCAGTGAATCAGTCAAAAGGTATTTCCCAGGCGACTTGTTATTGTCTGTGTGTTCCGGGCACAACACACATTTTCTACTTTTATTATTTCTTCAGATTTATAGGAGATGTCAGCCATTCCAGAGAGGCCTTTTCTATGCCCTAGCATCTTTTGTAACAGCCAATTTCACAATCTTATCAATATCATTGCAGTAAACAGAATTGCTCAGTGCTCACTAAACACTTAATTCTTATAATGGTCTACAGGCAAAATAAAGCACTGGAGGAACATAAACACTCCCATATCCTTTCTGGTGATTTTAGAAAGGCTTTCACAAAAATACCACAATAACTGCCCCGTCTCATTCAAAATTACATGAAGTTCTCTCATATTTGCTACCGCTGTCAGAAATAGGCTACATACTGTCCCCCTGAACACAGTCCCAAACCACTTACAGCTTTCAAATTGTTAAAAAAAGAAAATAAATTAATAAAATAAAATAAAATAAACCACACAAGGATCTTACTCTAACATGCAGGCTGCCAGCACAACTCCCCAAGCGCCAGCGCTGCAACCTGCGGCAGACTTTGCTTGAAACCACTGGGAAACTGCTGCTCTTGCCGAACACATCAGAGCACCATGACTGTGAGGTGGCAAACGCACACAGGAGCAGAGTGAAGTCAGCCTGCTGAATAGATGACAGCATTTAATTTACCAACTTAGGCAGACAAAAGATACACAGTCCTTGCTACAGTGGTTATCCAAAAATCTTCCAACCCAAATACTAAACTAGAAAATGAAACTGAGGATGCTAACAGCAGATTTGTTGCAGGTGTCCTTAACATACACCATGGTTGTCTAAATTTCATGCCCATTCAGAAGACTGGCCCATCCCTCACTGGAAATTGATAATACCACACTGCACCTCCACATTTGCATAGCTCCATTGGTTTTATACTGGACTGTGTGCACAGAGTCCTGATTTGTGGATAGTTGAAGTCTTTCTGCACTGGACTGACATTTAGGGATTTGAATTCATATTTTATTAGTGCTTTAAGCCATATAAGTACCTCCTTTTTTATCTACACATGTTGAAAAGTGCTGTTTGGGGCTTTTTTAGTTTTAAATCTCTTGCATGTTCACTTATGGCAGCTTTGATGTTCAGCTACCTGGTCCTTTGTGCATTTTACTTCATTAACATAAAATGCAGAAGCCCTAGCGAATAATTAGCTGGGGTAGGATCCTTGACTTCCCTATATGCATTCTTAATTTGACATTTAAATTAACATCGGATTATGGTGGCTTCATTCAAAAGTAATACAAGGCAAGAAAAAGCGGTAACCTGCGCAAGAATACATCCACTCAAAAAAAAAATCTGTCTGCTAGATATGCTACACAAAAGCTCCAAGTTATTTATGGAATTAATTCTATTGTGCTGTTCAAGGAGAAACAGATTGAGGCTGTGCCCAAAAATAAATTAAGAGGAGGGAAACCTGTCACAACGCAACAAACAACTGTTATTCAAATATTTTTTTCTAAATATGGACAGCAATGGGTGATCCACTTTATGTGAAGAGCAGCTCTGAAGAAGATATCCCAGGCTGACTCTAGAAGCATTGAGGTGATTATGTCACTTGAATGAAGAATCCTTTAGCAAATTCACTTATGTAATGACAACGAATCGCTTTCTATCTCACCATCACAGCTACAAAGCTTGTTACTTTTCTCAGACTATTTCAGTCTACTTACCATGGTCAAATAAGAATATAGTGTTACTTGAGTATCTATTTCTAGTAATAACTCAAAGAACTCATGCATATCTTAGATCTTATTTGGCATCTACAACTTCAGTATTGCTTTTTCCAATTTCTATTGAGAAGCTACAGATGCAGATAAAAAGGCTAGGGTGAAGGTGGCTGCACAGATGTGTCTGCTACTTCTTTATAGAATTGTATTTCTACAGGTGAAGCTGACAGATTAGATAATATAAATCCTGGATTATTAGCATGACTGACTAGTTTCAACAGTTAATGAAATCTTTTATCTTCATGATAATGAAGATAATGCACTGCACACCAGGTGAAGACTGTCCAACTTGTTATCCTACTGCAAAATTGAGTTGCAAAGGTGTGAAGAACTCTGGCTAAGCATGTAAGCCTAAGATGCCTATTTTCTGTCAGGGCTGTTCCACAGCTGTGAATTGACAGGATAGTAAATCCAACTTTAATGCCTGGACCCAAACTGCAGGGACTACATGACACAAATCACTGATCTAATCTAAGCGCAAACAATTCTGACAGTTCAACTTGTACAGCTGCTTTATACTAGTTAAGGTATCATTGTATCTGTAATACTCTAACTTTACCAGGTACTGTATGTGGCATAAAACCATGAAGCTAGAATAAACCTCAATCATATTTTCTGACTAATACAACAGGAATGTGACTGTATGAATACAATTGCCACAATACCTTGTCTTGCAAACTCATGATTTTCTTCCTATCACCACAGCATCCCTTCCCTTCCTCCTCATCCCCTGCCCCCCACCTTCCCCCGTGTCTTTTTTGCTAGGTTTGGTATATAGACAGCAGTTTGTTGTAGTGGGTTGACTATTGACTGGGGATGGTTTAAAAATGCAAGGACCCTGAAAAAGCAGAGACTCTCTGCTATCATGCTTGGTAAGAAAACATAAAGAACTTCCCTCTTAGCCACAGTAACTGTATATTTGTACAAAACCTCACAATTATCTGTTCCACCGAACATCACTACTAGTCTTGTATTTATTCAGCTCAAGCACTCCAACAGAAACTCTGCATTGGTGACCCAAGAGCCAAAAAGCACGATGTACCGTTGGGTCACTCAAGTGAAAGGCCTTTCTCAGCTGTGACAGCAAGAGGGTTCATGGCTCCTAACAGATTTTATTTTATTTATTTATTTTTTTTACATACTCATTTTAAAATGGTAATTAATATTATTGATATTATCTAGAAGCTAAGGTAAGGCTGAAAACAGGAGAGGGAGCTCTCACTGCATAATGTAGGAAGGAAAACAGGGCAGAAGTGGTACTTTTGTCTATCAGGAGAGTTCAGGCAACTCCTTCCCAGTGCCATCCCTTCAGCAAGCCTGGTGGTGGTGGGAAGGGTGTGTTAGTCTTCCAGCTAGCTCCTTATCTTTAAAGCATTTCCCATTTGCTGTAACCACAATTTTTAATTTATAGTTTTTAATCTAATCTATTAACTTATTTCCTCTCCAAGGAGCAAGAAAATAATCATGTTCTGCTGTATGAAATTTTACTCCTCTCCTCCTTTCCTGTGCTTTCGTCTGACTGCTGAGAGAGAAGACCTGCATACGTTTTGCTCTTCTATGGTTGTATGTTCTCATTTTCCATTATTTTTCCTTAGTGACACTTGTTTTTATGATTGTTGCAAAAAAGTGATTTCAATACCAAAACAAAAGCAAAATGCTGTATCATCTCTGGCACTCTACAACAGATTTACATCTCAAAAACCCCACAACTTTGGTTCCCACAGTAGCTCAGCTTCACTGCATATGTATATTAACACATCAGAGCTCAGCAGTGTTGATAAGTATACAGCACTACTACAGTACAAGTGGGGAAGAATCACCGTTGCTTTGGTAACCATCACTTGGAATTTCCTGACTTCCCTTTAATTTCTCCCCCTTCCCACCCACCCCCTTCTTGCATTCAAATTCTTGGCTATAACTACATCAACTCAGGTGCCTGCATCGATATTCATAAGATTTAAGTAAAATATAGTTTCCCCAACATTGCAGCCTGCCAATTGAAATGTTCTCATTTTAATGCGTATTACCCCATATATATTTGAAATTTTTTAATACAGGGCTCATGCAGAGCTGAAGCAATACTGCATGTAAAAGTGGATTCTGCTTTGGTGGTTTGTCTAGGCAGGTACACACAAATAAAAACCAGCCACAACTCCAGAATTGCTTTAACACTCTCTTTCCATTTCCTTGATACACAAGACACAGCAGTGGCACAGGGAGCACCCAGGGAGCTGCCTCCTAAGAATTCCCCATGTCAGCCCGAATACCTGTGTTAATCACATACACAACCAGCTTTACTACTGATCCTACCACTCTGGATTAGGTTTGCTAAAGAAATATGTGCACTGCTAATAAAAGCAATATCTACCACCTTTAGAGGAATGCAGGCTTTTTCTTGTTTCATAGATTATTTGTATATTTAATTTTAATGATTACCTATTTCATTGGCTTATGAAAAAAATTGTTATACAAAATTAATCAAGGATCCTTTTAACTAGTATTTCCTCTCTCTGTGGAACATCAGTATTCCACCGCTGAAAAAGATATTTAAATGTTCAGAGCAATAATAATAATAATAATAATAAAGCAGCTAGCACAGAGAA
This sequence comes from Chauna torquata, assembly GCA_013399475.1. Classification (NCBI taxonomy): domain Eukaryota; kingdom Metazoa; phylum Chordata; class Aves; order Anseriformes; family Anhimidae; genus Chauna; species Chauna torquata. Next base: position 10,825 of record VXAL01003387.1, on the reverse strand, counting down.
TGAAGATAGCAATCCAAGGCAAAGGCTTTCAGACCCAACACAAATACTATTCATAGCTGATCTTGACTAAGGAGAATGATGGCAAATTAACTATTTACAGAATTTCTGCCTCCAACAGAGATTTCATAGGAATGCATGAAATTGTTCAGTGATTGTAGAATACAGTATGTGAATTGTATTGACCAGGGAACCTGATTTTCTCTTAAAAGAAATCTTAACAGCCTGGAATTCATCTTGCTAGGAGTATTTAAAAACAACAACAACCAATGCCAAGCAAGTCACAATTTTCCTCAGTTGCTCAAGACTACTTACTCTCTTAGACAAAAATCATTGAAGTTGAATTTGCATACAGCCTACATGCTGCCTACATTACATTTAAGTCTGTGAGGGCTTTTAGAGGACTTAATTATAATGAGGAATAAAAGTAACCACAAACTGCAAGGACCCAGCATTGTTGATGTAATGATAAGAACAGGGAGGAAGCAGTGGGCAAGGCAGAACCCGTTGAGTGAAGCCCTCCAGTATGCTAGTGGTGATGGTGTAACAATAAATGCAGGGAGATTCCAGACCTCTCAAGGTATGCCTCTCTGTTGAACCAGCAGCTCTAAACACCATGAGGAAACCAAGCTCCACATCTTCAGTCATCATTCTAAGCGTTACACTAACCTTCAGTAAGGTGCAGCTAGTTCGGATTTGCAAAAGGTATAACTTGAGTTTACAGACAAGATGGAGAAAAACCAACCAACCTTGTGGTCTTGGCGATACATAGACATCCTTTCCCCAACAAATACATGCATCAAGTAGCACATAGAGCCCATTGGAATGGAACTTAAAATACTTTGTTAGTTCAAATCACTCACAAAATGACAGAAGCCAAAAATAATCACCTTAAGCCATAATGACATTCAAGGAACAGAGGGAGAAGAGCTGGTTCCCACCCTTTCCTCAGTGGGTGGATGCCTGGAATAGGTGGCATTCACTTGCATCCTTGCCAGAAGGCTGAATGGAAGTCCATGTCCCATGCCTGGGTCCCTCCCAGGCAGGGTTGCAAGCAGCCTGAGGAGAGGAAATGCGGACTGTCACAGCTCATCCACAGGATCTACCTTGTGGATGAAAAGACGACACTTGAAAGCCGCCCTGAATCACCTTGACATTCAAGTAAGCATCTCAAACCTGCTTTTAAAACTGTAAGGATTACGCTGTCTCTGAAACTGTGTAACTACTAAGCAAATGCAAAATCCAGACCCTACTCTTTAAGAAGGAATTTATTTTTAAACCCTGCCCATTTTACATATCATTTCTTTAACATTTCTTTATTTTAAAAAAAAAGAAAGAAAGAAAGAAAGAAAGAAAGAAACTTCCTGACAAGTGGAACCAAATACTAATGGTTCAAATCTTGCTTTTACTGCCTTGCTATTACAATAAGACATATCAAAACAGATTAGGAAGGCTAATGCAGAATTATGCAGAATTCAGTAATATAGAATTACAGTGGGAAAACCAAGTACTTTGTCAAACTGCCTACAGAGAACTTGGAAGTATCTGGGGCATTTGCCAGATAATAACCACTGAGTACTTCTTTCAACAGAACCATCTATCATCCTAAAATTTTTTAGGATCTCAGAATTCACTTACATAGATAGGATGTTTCCACAGAAATTTTCATTCACTGAAAAATACCATTATGATGGTCAAAACTGTCAAAAATTCAAGTTAAGTTTGGGGAATAACTTTGGATTGTTGAACATTTAAAAGAAAGCTGAAATGACTCATCTGCAACCCTTTCGTTTTTCAGGCTGGTTTTGCAGCAGGACAAAGCACCTCTCCACAGAACTGGAAATGGAGGTGCAGCTCCACTTTATAAGGTAGAGTTTTCAATACAAGACGCCCAGGTTACCCAGGTTGAAATCCAATGTTTGAACAGCTCTACCTGAAGCATCTGGGGGAATTCTTCACCTCCTCTTCTCCAGACCAAAAAAAAAAAAAAAATCAAACAAATTAGGCCAAGTTACAGAAACCATACAGAGCCAAAGGTACAGCAGGTACAGACCAAGCAGCATGATTTCCTTATCAGTGATTTCAGAGACTGTAGCCCTAGTTCCTGAGAGATACCTGGACAAGCAAGGTCATGGGAAGCAATGCCCAAGCTCCCCTGTTGCCCTGGCCAGCCCTCCTTTCCTCCATCCTGCTGTTCCCACTGCAGGCACCACTGTTCCCATCCACTCCTGGCTCCAGCCAAACCACCCTTTTTTTCCCCCTAGCACAAATCCTTTCCTTCCTTCCCTCTTTCCTTCCTACCCTGCCAGAGGCTTCCATTAAAGTTAATGGTGACACTCTTTCCGCATAAATCTCTCTATCCATCTGATTTCTATCGCGTATTGCATGCAGATACATTTTGCATGACACTCTCTGCCCATGGCATTAGCTTTACCCAGTCAGGTTTTGCTTTACTTACTGAATTAGGTTTCCATGACAAAATAACACATTGGCATTCTTACAGAGTTCTATCAGAAATATTCCCCAGGCACCTGGATATATCAAGCTTGATTAATAGGAACAGATCCTATAACCACATGACACGGTAGCTCTATATGTAGCTCAAGAGCAGGAATGAATCTGGTCCACCACATTTTCCTTATACAGCCCAGAAAGACAAGCTCCTACTGACTTCTTTTGCTGATGTGCTATTTATGAGTACAGCTGCTGCTTAAATTAGCAAGTTAAGTAAATCAGTTGAAGCTAAGCTGACTATTCAATCTCAGTATGGAGTTCCAGTTGCAAGCATAGGATAGCTGTCTTTAGTATTTGCTGAAACTGTCATTTTAATAACTAACCTTTTTTTTTTTTTTTGCTATGAAAATATGAATGATATTGCTATGTCACTAAACTTTCTTCATGCTAGTAGAAATACTTCAGACAAAAGCTATTATTCCTATTATTCCTCTGGAAACTGAGCATGCTATTACTTAGTACCAGAGGACAAAAGTATCCACTTTTATTCATTACAATAAACCAAAGCTACCAAACCAAGTTTATCAATTACCTGTCAAATTACAGCACCCTTCAGAAATCTACCCTCTAAATCTCCAATGACTTCTTCTTACCTACCTCTCTGTGAGCTGTTGCAAAAAGCTGAATTTAAACTAGTACTTTTGCTAGCTCCCACATTAACTCAGAGGTGATGCACCAGCTGGCAAACAGCAAAAGGTTCTCCCCATGGGTAGCATTGGTCAGACACAGGAGAATCCTGCGGGCAGCCGTACCTCGGCCACCTCAGCCACTGAACATCAGCATCTCTCACCTGCCAAGTGCAGAAGAGCAGGCATAGAATTAACATAGGGTCCAGAGATTTCGCATTGGCAGCTACTGGAGAACACCAAAAGGCACATACAGACTTGAAATAGCCTCCTGGTAGTTAAAGAGAAAGCAAAAGATTATTTTGTGCTATGAATCACACCCTTGCAACTCCATAAAATGTTCTGGTTATTTTCAAGTTACTGGAAATAACTGAGAACAGATTTTGTCCCTAATTACTCCCCAATGCCACTGAGCCATTTATTTTAGCATTCAGCATTCAGTGACATAATGAAACTAATTTCTATGCATCAAAGTTGTAACATCTTGCTTTGAATACTTACAACTAGATTTTTGTATCTGAATTGGGCTTTGTTGTAGACAAATTGTATTAGTTGAACAACCATTCTATTTCATACAGTTGTATAAATTACATTATACGTACTGCTACAAGTTAAACTGATCATGCCTGTTAACTACATACATACTCACAAATTATCTTCGTAAACTCTCCTTTCTGCAGGCCAATAAATGGAATAATACTGAGGAACAACTTTGTTCCTCCATGTTAGAGGATCCCTATTCAACATAAGAACACCACAGAAAGAATCAACATGATCTTTTTGTAAATTTGTTCACAGATGATCTTTATGAGATACAGAATAGAAATATCAAATTTAAGATTTGCCCTTTTTCCATAATCCAAATACCAATAAGGAACAGATGAAACATTTCCCAGTACTCCATTTCACAGGAGACTTTGAATGTTTCAAGCCAGGCAACTTAAATAATGACTCATGAATGGATGAAGGAAAATGTGGGAGTTCCTCCACATCCCCTTATCCCCTTCCACCCTCACACCCTCACTTCTCAGAACCTTTCACATTGAAAGCAAATCCAATTTTTATTTGTTGAATTGGGGGGAAGGAGGAGGGGGAAGGCTCTTATTAACTTTCAAGTACTGGCTGATCTCACTGTGCACTGATCTCAGTGCACCACTCCAAGAGCTGGGAGCACGCTCACTTACACCTCGTGCTCCCACAGCAGTCCCATCCTCCGTGGACATGCCCCTGCTCTTCAGCAGATCTGTCACCAAACAACTTGATGTCTGGGGACTGCCCAAGGTCTCTGAGGTGCAATGGGATAGAGGCACCACACATTTATCACATGCTGCAATGGGAATGTACAGACTTCAGCCTTGCGGTTCATCCTCCTTCTACATCTGAACCACAGACCTAGAGGTACCCTCCTCTAGGAGAACATGTAAGGTGCCAAGGGTAGACTTTGCTTCCACACTGTAACTGTCTTCCCAGATGTATGTCTGGGCTGAGGCAGTGAGCACATAGTCACAGGCACTTCACTCATGTTCTCTCTGTGTAGACTGAAGAGAATGACTTTTGCTATAACAGTATAGCCCAAATGTAACTCATTCAGTGCACCTCCATGCATGCTTTTCTCCATAACCCACATTGCTTCAACCATGCCTGAATAGTCCTTTGGAGCATTGTGAGAAAACAGGGTGGCTTATTTCCCCAAGATTTTTAATTTAAATAAATAAATGTAAATTTTGTTGGCCTTCCTTTTAATGAACAAACAGGATGCCAAGCATATTAGCAAAATAGGTCAGCGGAAACAGGAAATTAGAAAAAATAGCAAAGCTTGGAAAGTCTAAATTAAAAATAAATGAAAAACAATATACATTTTAATTCATAGTAGTTTTTCATTTGTGGTTGAAGCAGCAGTGGACATTAGGAACTCTTTGTCAGACTTTAACACTCATTAAGAAAACGCCAACCCTTCCACTATTCCCACCTCCAAGAAAACCCCAAGCTAGCAGCTGCTGTGAGGCCAATTTATTTATGGCTTTAATAACTTCAGAATGCATTAGTAAGCATGGTCCAAAGCCCACTAAAGTACCAATAACTGGTCCCACCTCAAGAATTCTCTCCTCAGGTTTCATTCTTGGCAATGCTGTGGGAGTACCTAGATTATTTCTTGATTGGATCTCTCTAATGTAAGGATTTGTGGAGGGGTGCAGACCCAACAGTTAGAAAACTCAGCCTGGACAAGTTAATTCTTCTCTGTCAATGTTGGACAGAGTTCTTCTTTCAATAGAGAAACTGTCACCAAGAAATATGCAGTTACAGCAGTAATCTTCAACATTTTAAATCATTTATGCTGTGGAATTTGACTATCCAAACTTGGACTATTCCCACTTGTATGGCCAAATTTTAACAACTTCAGTATAAAGCAAAACAAAATCAATTCCTTGCTACGTGAAGGTTTTTCCAGCCAACTGGGATAAAAAACAGTGAAAGATGACTTTTTGTCATTAAAATTAATAAATGAAACAGACTAAAAATATAGAGATCACATCTCCTGGGTAGAAAGGTGTAATTTTTATAGTCATGATTCAGTTCAGAACCAAAGCACATTTATCTTCTCAGCTAAAGATACCTTTCCTTTTTTTTTTTTTACAACTCTCCTGACAAATTTAACAAAAAAGACCAATAGCTTTGCAAAAACTATGAGGATTAAAAAAAAAGGTAATGACATGTAAAATGTGTTTCATTTGGCTCACAACACAGTATACATTACTGAACTTCCCTTCCAAAACATATATAATCTTTAATAGTAATTGAACAATAGGATATATTCATGTTTTATTACTATATACTCCCAATTATCTTTGTTTTTCTATTATTTGTTTCTTAACCCAGTTATATTGTCTGTTGAACATCTGAATGTCTCACAGTACCATAGGATCCTTTAAGCCTTTCATTAGATACAAAAATATTCTTCAAATAATTAATCCTCTAAACACACATCTTTTTCCAGCCAATAAGCTGCTTGAATCCTACTTTGCTGAAACGATCTCCACCAAACACTGCTGCAAAACTGTAACAACTTGATACTTTCATTCTGAAGTGAAATATTCAGCCAGATGATGAGAAGACAGCCAAATTTCGTATGTCATAAAATTAACTGCATAGTTATCTAGCTCACAAGGGCTTTGAAAAGTTATTCATCCAGGAGTACAAAGATATGTGAGCCTCTAGAATGAAGAGTTTTGCAGTTATGGAGTAGTAATATACTGTTATTTTTAAAGAAGCAGTCAGGGGTATATGTATATATACACACAGGTGATGCTGCTAGCACCACTTGCAATTAATCATACAATCTGTTATAAGACTGTTTTCAGTCAATTGTATCTTTGACAATCTGAACCATTTAAACTGACATATTCTACCCAGGGTACCTACTTTAGGATGCTTTCATTTTACATGGACCATTTTAGTAGAGAGGTCCAGCCATTCATCAGATTTAATAATTCCACTGCTTAAGCAGAATGCGTAAGCTGTGCTAAAAGCAAACAAATGAGCTGGCAGTTGTTTGGCTGAGGATCTCTAGCATTTTTAATCCATTAGAGCAGGGAGAAGAGTGCTCCATGCCTCACCACCTCCGAGGTGGACTTCTGCTGGTTTCCCCAGTGCCTCTGTGGACCAGAGGGTCTCCTCTATCAGCACAACCCAGCCACGCCTTCCACGAGGTCCCAGAGCGTAATCCCCACCAGCTGGTCACATGAAGGATGAAGGAAAGGTGGAGGCACCCTCAGGACAAGTGGAGATGAGAAAAGCCAAAGGGGCAGCCAGGAAGGGGGATAACAAGAAACAGACTGCTAGATGTGTTATATCCCAGCCAGTCTGGTTTGGATGCTCTTCAGACAGGACAAGGCATAGGCTTTTGGCAGGAAGCATGTGTACGTGGGTGTGCAGTCTGCATCTCATGAATGGGGTGGGGATCCCATGAAGACACATAGCCAACCATGGCACCAAGCTGGGAAATGCTGTCTGAAAGGCACAGGCTTCAACATGGCCAGGAGGCTGCTCTGCTGACTGGATCATGTCTTTTGCATCTCTGAAAACCTGCATAAAGTACAAAGATCCGAGTTCCTGAAAGCCTCAGTTCATACATGCTCTGAGACTTCCTAACAGCTTGGCAGCTGAATTCCCCAAGGACTGCAGGTGTGTGTCCTGGCTCCAACCTGGCCTCAACAGGGCTTCTCTCTGTGATTGTTCTCAACAACTCCACAAGAGCCCACTGCAGCCCTGCCCCACTCAACACAGCCAGTCTGCAACAATGGCAGGTAAAGAGCCCTCCCTGCCCAAACCAAGCTCAGACAGTAACAAATAAATTAAATGTTTCCCCACAGTTCAAGACTTACGCGGACACAGCATCAGCTTGCATAAATTGAAGAAAGTCTTTTGACTTGAGAATCTACTTGTCCTGGTTTTGGCTGAGAGAGTCAATTTTCTTCACAGTGGCTGGTATGCTTCTGTGGTTTGGATTTCAGAGAAAAATAATGCTGATAACACACCTATGTTTTGGTTGTTGCAGAGCAGTGCTTACACAGAGCCAAGGACTTTTCAGCTTCTCACACTGCCCTGCCAGCGAGGAGGCTGGGGGTGCACAAGGAGCTGGGAGGGGACAGGACTAGGACAGCTGACCCAAACTGGCCAAAGGGATGTCCCACACCACATAGCATCATGCTGAACAACAAAATTAGTGGAGTTGGCTGGGGTCTGGTACTGCCTGGGGACAGGCTGGGCATCGGTCGGCAGGTGGTGAGCAATTGCATTGTGCATCACTTGCTTTGTATATATATGTTATATATACATGTTATATATATACACACACACACGTACCTATACACACATATACATACATACATACATACACATATATTCCCTTCCTTTTCTCTCCTACTAAACTGTCTTTATCTCAACCCACAAGTTTTACCTTTTCTCCCCCCGATTCTCTCCTCCATCCCACTGACGGGGAGTGAGCAAACAGCTGTGTGGTGCTTAGCTGCCTGCCACAACACTATCCCATAACATGTCTATAAGTATATATACTTTAAAATAGGATGTTTTGCTGTTGTCATTTTTTTGTTTGTTTTTTAAGAGTTGAAAGTCATTAACAAACTAGATAAAAATGTCTAAGTTTCTATGTACATCTTTCTGATTTCACGCAGTCCTGCCTCCCTTCTCTAATTAGAAGATGATATTTAAGGTAATAATAGCTGAAAAGCTGCTAGATACCTCAAAAGAAGAACCAGGCTTTCATGAAAGAAAGGTGTCCAGAGTTGAAATACTAGAACTGTAAGCAAAAAAGGAAGCACTCTCAGGTAGGATCACATCACAGCACAAAGGAATCATAGTTAAATATTTAATATGATTTATAACGTGAAGAACAATACCCTACTCATAATTCTATAGGTATTAATCCTGTCATGTTTTGGCTTGTTACCTTTCCAGGCATCACCCAACATTCCCATAACATCCGATAACCCACACATACATCCCCTTATATATGACATTTTTTCACAACAACATAAAATGTGAACCTCCAAGGTGAGGAGGTAATTTCTACCTACTCCTCTAAATTTTTATATAAATTGAATTCTTACTTTCATCCTCAAAGCTAGTAAAGAAGTAAAACAACAATCAAGAACAGAGAGCTAAATAAATAAATAAATTACATAATGATGTCTTAATTTCTGTTAGCATTCAGAAGCAAATGGCTCATATGCCAAGACCTTCCCAAGTGAACAGATGAAGTTAGGTAATTGGGCCTCTACCTCTAATTCTGAGAACAG
>VXAL01003386.1:0-23115 GCA_013399475.1 Chauna torquata | reverse complement strand
ATATATACACACATATTTATGGCTAGGGATATGGGTATAGCTATATCTAAATATGTATATAAGGCACATAGGCATATGTTTATGTTTACATACATGTATATACACATGTATATATATTTTGTTGTGTGCATATATGTACAAATATATGTAGATATATTTACATATATACATATAGATGTATATATGTGTATGCATATACATGTCTGTGTTTGTGTGTATGTGTGATTGTTACATATGAGTGTATGTATCTACGCACATATGGAGACATACATATGTATTGCTGCCTGTCTATAGCAATAGCTAGAGCTATAGGTATACAGATATATTGACATATGTAATATACACAGCTGTATGTGTATGTGTGTATGTACACGTGTGTATATACTTGTGATGTGTGTGTATACTTACATATCTGTCAATGTGTATATATCTATAGATGCATGTAGATACACAGTTCTGTATCTCAGCTTATATGTATTTATGCATGTTTGCACATGTATAAAAATTGCAACGATCTATATCTAAACACGTCTGTATAGACAGACACGTATACATCTAGCCGTGCACACGCGCACACACGCACACGCACACTGCACCACCCCCACCTCCACACAGCACCGAGCTGCGGGCTGTGCCAGGACAGTTGGGTGCTGCCGCTGGGAGGCTCTGCCCGGGGAGGGGCTGTGCGGGGCCCCCCACCTCTCCTCCCGGCCCACAGCCTCCCCTCCTCCCTCCCTCCCACCTGTCCCGGGCACGGGTGCGGGCACAGGAGCGGGCACACCGCCCCGGGGCTGCAGCCCGCACAGCGCCGGGCAGAGCCCAGCGCCTGGGGAGAAGACTGTTGGTGGTGGTGTTTCGTTGTTTCGTTGTTGGTGTTGTACAGCAGCCTCTTACAGCCCGGGCGGTCCCGGCGTGGGGTCCAGGCCAGCAGCCAGCCCCTCACGCGCAACGCTCTCGCGGCCGCCGTGCTCCGAGCACACCCGAACGTAACAGCCTCCTCGTCCAGAAACACAAAGTAAAGAAGAGAAGCAGCGGGGAGATGCATGCAACGGCCGGAGCCGCCGCCCGGGACAGCTCCCGCCGGCCGAGTCCTCCGTGCAGTGCCCAGCGAGCACGCCGCGTGCTGGGGCCGCGTGCCGGGGCCAGCCAGGCCAGCGCAGTGCGGAGCCCAAGGGTCCCGGCGGTGGCGCGCACCAGCGCAGGCGGCTTCTGCAGTTGGAGAGGGAGCTCTGAGGCTGGGCATCAGGTGGGCACTGCCTCTGCGCTCTCCCCGGCAGTGGCTTTTCTTGCATTCAAAGTAAATGTTACGTAGTAAGCAGTATGTTGTCTTGCAGCGACGTTTGAAACGATTTCTCTACGCGGTCTCGGCGTGTTGCGTTCTCGATGCGAACCGCACTCTCCACTTTGCTTCAACAAAGCGTAAGCAAGCGAACGGGAGGCGAGGGCGGCGCGGCATCCTGGCGGCCGTGCGTGCTTAGGATCTGTAGTCCTTCTTGCTGTAGGGTTTATTGCCCAGGATGCTGTCAATCTCGTGGACAATGGAAGACGACAGCTTCGGAAGAACCTGCGCGCGAGTGGGGAGTGCGGTCAGGAGCTGGGTGGGACGGCGGGTGCGGCGTTGGCCCCGTGCCCTGCACCGCTCTCACCGCCCCCAGCCCTGCAACACAGCATCTTTCACTCAGCGCTCGATCAGGCAAAACCCACGTTTTTTCCTTTGAAAAAACCTCCCCTTCCTACGTGGCGCACGGCAGCACTGCGCGTGGCAGCACCGGACCCGTCCCGTCCCCGCCGCGGAGCCGCGGGTCTCACCTGTATTGCTCCGATGTTCTCCATCAGCTGGTCCGCGTTGGAGGCACCCAGCAGGACGGAGCTGACGCCCTCGTTGCGCAGACACCAGGCTGGGGGTGCAGAGCGCGGAGCCTGAGCGCGGCCCGGCCGCCACCCCCGCGCCCCCCCCCAGCCCCCTTACCGATGGCGAGCTGGGGCAGCGTGCAGCCCAGGCGCTCGGCGATGGCCTGCAGCTCCTTCAGCTTGGCCTGCTGCCGCCGGCCCTCCTCGCTCAGGATCTTGTCCTTCAGCCACTGGTACCCCTGGGGGGCCGGGAGAGGGGGTCAGCAGCGGTCTCGGGGGTGTCCCTTGCACGCCGCCCGTCCTACCCCATGGCATACTGGACAGGACCGGCACCTTGCAAGCGATGCACCGTGCTTTCCGCGGAAAAGGCAACCGAAAACGTCCCAAGGTCTCGGCTTCTCCACCTCTGCACCCCCCAACCCTGCTCTGCATGCCGGGCGAGGCCGGCCCCCTCCCCAGGGGAGCCCCGAGCAAAACAAATCTCTCTGCACATGCAGAGCGCGGGGCTCACCTTCAGCGACGCCCGGGAGTAGGGGGGGATGCCGCCATCATACTTCCCCGAGACGATGCCGCAGGCCAGCGGGGACCAGGTCATGGCACCGACGCCTGGGGCAAGCAGAGCAGAGGGGTGACCCAGCTGCTCCCCACGCTCCGGCCTTTCCCACTGGGTTTGGGTGAGAGCTCGGGGGCACAGGGTGAGCCTGGAGGGCAGGGGGGTGGCAGCGGGGGGGAACCAGCCCGGGGAGCAGGGACGGGGCGAGCAGGAGAGCGAGTGGCCAGGGCAGCTCAGGGCTGGGCCGCGAGGGAGGGTATGGAGACGGAGGAGCATTGGGCATGGCCCTCTGGAGAGAAAAGACCCCTGCAAGAGGAAGTCAATTGTTTGTTTTTTCCCCCAAACCAGGTGATTTCACCCAGGCAGCATGCCCAGGCGAGGGGCGCAGCAGCCAGGGAGCAATACGGAACAACTCGCACACGTCCGCACAGGTGCGGCGGGGGGCTCGGGACGCATCGAGGTCCCGGTGCCGCTGGGGCACGGGGCTGGTACCTATCTTGTGGAAGAGCTCGGGCAGCTGCACCTCCACCTTCTCCCGCTGGAACATGTGGTACTCGGCCTGCTCGCAGATCGGCGGGATCAGGTTGAACTGCCGGGCCACCGAGTACGCCTCCTGCAAAGCCCAGGTGAGGACCGTCCGTGCCCGCTGGCCCCGCATTCCGGCCCCATTGCCCCGCCGAGCCGTTGCGGCCGGTCGCGCAGGAATTCGGGCACCAAGACCTCTGCAAGCACTTGGCTTGCTGACAGCTGCCGTAACCGCGCCGGCGGTGCGCAGCCCCTACCATGATCTCCATGGAGCTCCAGCGCGACGTCCCCCAGTACATGGCCATCCCCTGGTTGATGACGTGGGTCATGGCGCGCACCGTCTCTGCCGAGGAGGAAGGGGAGAGCGGCAGGCGGGCGTTAGGGAGCGGGGCCCCGCGGCCAGGGCGCGGGCGCGCTGTGGGGCGGGGGGCTGGCGCTGCACAGACATCTTGCAAGCAGTGTACGTCCAAACACCAAACCGGGGCGGGCGTTTGACACGGAAATTAAAACAAAAGGAAACTGAAAACGACCCGCAAGAGAGACTGCACTGGAAATTGCTTCTCCGCACTTAGTGCTTTTCCAAATCTATTAAAAACAGACCCAAATCAAACCACATGAGAGAGTCACATGGAAGCTGACATGTTTAGGCATGATTATGCTGAGATGAGGAGGGATAGACAAAAAGGATGTGATTTATGGTCCCCTAGGTGGGGGGTGGTGTTCAAGAGATGCTTTTGGTGAAGGAGAGAAGGGGAACTGAGGGAGCAGCTGCGCGGCACTGGAGACGCTGGGGCTCCCGGGCACGCAGTGCAGCGCAGCGCAAGGCTCGCGGCACCGGGCCCCGTCTCATGGGTACCAGCGCCAACGCTGCGTGTGGCACCCGGAGACCAACTGAAAGCATCACCCTCACACCAAAAAGACAGGAAAAGTAGAGGAAAACAAGAAACAGACAGGAAAGAGCTGCTTTGGGTAGTCAGCACCCGGATGGGGCTGGAGTGGGTGCCCTGCTGCTGGTGGGGGCGGTGGCACAGGCTGAGCCCCGCACCTGCACCGCACCCAGCACGGGTACTGCTGGGGTGGCTGGCGCTGTGTCCAAGTTGGAGGGGTTAAAAACCAGCTCCAGCTTTTCCCAAAATGCTCCATCACAGAAATGAGTCCCAGTTAAAACAGGGCTGAAGGACATACAAAAAAGAGCACCTTCCCCAAACCCTGCATTTACTCAGTGGTGTCGGCAGCACCGCGGGGTCTCTCGCAGGCGAGGGGGACGGCTCCGGGATGCCATGGCCCCTCCAGGGGTGCGGCGGGTCCGCAGGGGTGCCCGGCACTGCCACGTCGTGCAGTGCTTGCAAGGCTGCTTGCAAATGCCGCAGGAGAAAGAGAAGTTGGCGGGTAGGTGTTTCTACAACCCACTGGTGACAAGTGGCTGCAAAGCATGCCTGCTGCAGATGCCCCCGGGCACCGCCATCCTCACCCGCATCCACAGCTCGGGGAATGGGATGGGATGGGAAACGCGGAGCGGTGGACCGGCCAGCCTGTCCGGAGGCTGTCCGTGGGGAGGGCGCAGGAGCTGGCCCGTCCTCTGCACCCAGCACTGCCCTGACTTCCAAAAAGAAATGCTGAAGCGGGAGCAGCAGGGCTCACTGCTCTGTCTGGGGCTCGGGGCCGGGACTGACCACCCGCAGCCCCCGAGCTGGCATCGCGTGCTCAGCATTGCGCTGCTCGGCCCGGCGTGGGACGCGCCTTCAGCTGCTGGCCCCAGGCAGCTCTGAACCATGCAGGCTGGGTTGCAAGCCAAGATGCGCTGCCATGCCAAATGAAGGAAGCAGGAAGGAAAATGCGGCCGAGGTTTGGTTTAACATCACCAGCGCGTGCACCGGTGGGCTGGCAGCTCAGCCAAGCACTGGGTTTGTGTTGACCAAAGGCTTTGTCAGCCGGCTCCGGCAGCTCCGCATGGGATGAGAGGGGACCGCATGGAGAAAGGCCGGTCCTGCGCGTGCAGGGAGCAGGGGCTGCGGGAGGTGGGCAAACGGGGGCAGCCTGGGGCTGGAGGGAGCTGCGCGCAGCTGGGTGCTGGGCTGCACCCCCGCACGGTGCCCGCGGGATGTGTCTGCAGGGGAACGGACTGACAGTGCCCGGGACAGCAGGAAAAGCTGCACTCGGAAAGGACCGCCGGCTTCGATAGGGAATGGGGCTGCCGCGGGATGCTCCCACACACTCCACGCACTCACAGCTGCGATGGAGAGAAAAGGCAGCAGCAGGTCTGCAGCTGGGCACTGACCCGGCTGCCCCAAGCCCCCCACCTCCACCCAGCACGGCAGCTGCACCCCGTGGGGCTGGAAACCGCCCGCGTTTAGATTTCACCATTCATTAAAACTTGCTGTCAAACGGTGCATCACTAAGCATGATTTTGCCCAAGCCTAGTACCCACATATTGAGGAGAAACACCCAACACAGCCTGGTGCAATCGCAGGCAGCGCTCCAAGGGTGGCAAGAGCGGCAGTGCGGGGCTGGAGAGCGGGCACGATGGCTGTTTGGAAAGCCAGGCTGCTCTAACAGCAGCGCGTTGCAGCTGCCAGGCCAGCCTCCGTGCTGCGGGGGGATTTCACTCCCCATGATGCAGGGGCCTTGAAATCCCCTGCACTGAGGAATGATACTTGAAATCCCCTGCATCAGGGACCACGCCGTGTCCCCCCTGCCCCTCTGGCACGCTCGCCCTGCTCCCGAGCACTCTCCCGGCGCCACACGTGTGCTCCGAGCCCCTGCCGCGGTGCAGGGCTGAAGCAGCGCTTCCCGCGCCAGAAGCACACCCGACCGCGGCCATGCACAGGGAGAGGACCAGGGGTGAGATGAGGCGATGGGGAGGGGGAGCCACCAGCTGTTTGCTTTGTTCCTTTACTTGCAAGATGTTCTTGGGGGCAGGGGGTGTATTTTTGTTTGGCTGTTGCTGCTGTTTTCCTTTGCGCATTTTATGGAGAGGATTGTTTGGGGAGGGGGGAAGGAATCAAAATTAAAGAAAAGTGCGGGTTCTGTCCCATAAAATGCTGCTGGGGTTCAGACTGCGGGTACGATGTACCTTCTATGATGAATGTTCTCGACTTGGAAGAACTAAATGGGTCCCCTGGTGATAAAAGAAAGATGCAGAGAGACCAGAGGTTACAGCTGCTGGCGTTTCACAGTGAAGGGCACGACGAGGGACGCAGGGCCAGGGGAGCGAGAACCTCCAGCACCATGGCAGCAGCCTCCGGCTTTCCAAGCGTGGCCGGGGAGGCTCCTGGCGCTGGGCGAGGGAGGGGGTGTTCTCCAGAGGTTTAACTTTGTGCCCGTGCTGAACGCATTGACAGAGGGAAGGATTTATGCTCAGTAATGGAAAACACAGTTTAACAAAAAAGCCTGCCACAAAAAGCATGACTAAAACCCACGAATGGCAATGAAATACAGCACACACAATGCAATAAAGGGGGACCTGGAACAAAACACATCTGACGCTGCCGGGAACCAACTCTCCCTGCTCAGGATGAGCGGGTCACCACCTCTCTGCACCGCAGAGGGGCCGGGCACGAGACGAGAGAAGCTGCACTGGCTCTGCCCTGCGCCAGGCGCGCCGGGGAGCGCGGGGCAGTGGTGTCGAGGAAGGGACACGGCCTCGGGGACCCGGGCTGGACGCCTCCTCCAGATGGCACACCGGCAGCGGCACCTACCTTCCATCGGCGTGTTGGGGTCGGGCCTGTTGGCGAACACCACGTCCACGTAGTCCAGCTGCAGCCGCTCCAGGGACGCCTTCAGACCTGGGGCCGCGCAGCAGAGGGGCTGTCAGGGCGGCCCCCGCACGCCAGGCTCTCCGCAGCCAGCTGGGGCCGGCGGCACCGCGCCCTGCCCGCTCTCCTACCTTCTATGATGTGCTTTCGGGACAGTCCCCTCTCCGTCTCCGCTCTGAAAGAAGAGAAGGCGCAGGTCAGAGCCTGCCGTGCGCCGGCCGCTCTGCTGCCGGGGCGGGCGGGCATGCTACCTACTTTCCTCCCCAGAAGATTTTGGTGGTGATGACCAGGCTGGAGCGTCTGCAGGGAGAAGGAGAGAGTCACCGCTGTGCCTGCAACGCCCCGTGCGCCCTACCCTGCACTCTGCTCGGCCCCCTGCCGCGGGCATCGCTGCCCACAGCAGCTCTTCAGGCTTCACCGCCCTGCTCCCCACAGTTTGCTTTCCCCAGCCTGTAAGCACCGCAGTTGCCAAGGAAATCTGCTGCATGAAAACGAAGCTCCGTGAAACGCCTGACCCAGGGAAAGTCGTACCTACCTCCACCCTTTCTTCTTGATAATGTTTCCCAGCACAACTTCAGCCCTATGAGAAAAGGGAGACATAAGCCGTGAGCTCTTTAGGCTGGTACAGGAATTAGGTCAGAAACGCTTCAGTAATGAGAAGTGACTGCGAGCGGCGTTGGGAAGCAGCGGGGAGCGGAGGGCGAGGAGCAGGCGAGTGCTGCGGGGATGGGCAGAGCCCGGTGGGGACAGACAGAGCCCGGTGGGGATGGTCAGAGCCCGGTGCCTGCCCCAGGGCTGGCCATGCCCCCCTCCACGTGCTCTCAGCCTCAGCCCTGAGCACGCAACCCCAGACCCTCACCCCCGCGGGCTGCTAAAGCCTCTTCAGGGCGAGCAGACAGGGGAAGGGGAGCGCAGGCGGCTGCAAGAGGGCTGAGGTACGGGCAGGGCAGCTCCACTCGGGCACGGATGCCTCGCCCGCAGACAAGCCCTCTTGGAGAGCAATCCCGCTGGCTCCTCCAGCAATGCTGCTGCTCCCCAACAAGAGCTTTCTATTTTTAAGCAGCTGTGTGGGCCCGCTCGTCACACCGCGATGCATCAGGGCCACCCTTCCCGCGGAGCACCCGCGGCAAGCGGTGCCCTGAGCGAGCTGCGCGGTGCCCCCGCCGTCCCCAAACACCGCACGCCGCCGTCCCCAGAACGGGGCTGTGCCTGGGACCGGGTCAGCGCAGAGGAAGAAGAATGCAGCCGAGCACCAGCCGGGCGAGCCGTGCCCCGCTCCGTCCCCCAGCACCGGGGCTGCTCGCGGCGCTCCCTGGCAGCGCCAGGCTGCGTTTTGTGAAGGCTGAGTCAGAGCTGGAGCGGGAGCTGCCGACCGAGCCTCCCCGCCTCTTTGGTCACCCCTCTGCCAGCACCGGAGCCTCCCCGCGTGCCGTGCCGAGACCGCGTGGCTGGGACAGAGCCCTCACCTCCATGGGAGAGGGTGCGGTGAGATGTAATGGTTGAGCAAATGCGAAATGACTTCTGAAAACGAGAGCAGGGAAGCGGAATGATTTAATTATTTCCACTCTCCAAACTTTTAAACGAACCTGCATGACAATGGCTGTCCTCACTGAGCTAACGGAGAGCAGCACTCCTTGCAAGGATGATAAGCAAGCCCTTATTACTGCTCTCGGGGGCAACAGGCTTGCCTGAATGTTTAAGAAGAACATCTATCCTTTCAAAACTCTCTTTCACATATTTAGAAACCGGAGTGTCTGCAAGCACACTTGCGCTGAATTGCTTTAAATACAGCTCGCACAGTGCTGTGAATGAGCACGGCCGTCTCTGGAAGCCTCAGGAATAAGGAAATCCAGTGTGCCTGGAGGACTGGGCTGGGCGGAGGCTCGGAGGGACGGTTTGCACAGAGCCACGGACCCACCGTGTTATCGATGCCCCGAGAGTGCCGGGGCTGCAGCCTGCGAGAGTGCGCCCATCCCCATCCCGGCAGAGGTCTGCAGTGCTGCAGCGACCGCATGGCAAACCCACCGCTCACCGCCCGCCGGCACGGCAGCTGCCGCGAGCAACCTTCGAGGGCTCTGTAAATTCAGGCATGTTTGCCTAAAACACTCAATGGGTAGCGAAGGAATCTGTGAGGGCTGGAGGCTGCCTGGGGCTCTTGTACCAACACATGGGACCAAGTTCACTGAATGCATCGTTCTCCCCGCCCAGGTTTCTGCGTAACGCAGGAGTGGGTTTGAGGGAAGAAAAAGGAGGTTTTGCTATTACGTCGATATCCACACTGATGTTTTTAATGCTAAATATATCTCAGCCTGCAGCTGCGAGGGGATTCAGGATGCCTCAGCACTCTCCAGCCAAAAGCCCAGCTCAGCACTTCCCTGCCCCGTGGCACCGCATGGCTCCGCACACCCAGCTGCCCAGCCAGGCAGCAACTCAGAGACGCTGGAGGAGAGCGCAGGATGAGGCCCGTGGTGAGGAGTCAGGGAGAGCCCGGCGAGGAAGGCTTGCACAGCACGCGCAGCCCCTCGTGCGAAGCCGGGTACTTACTTGCCAGCAGCGTAGACTTCTGCTGTGTCGAAGAGATTAATGCCGTTGTCGTACGCTAAAGTCATCAGCTGCTCGGCCATCTGCAAAGAGAAAGTGGGGATGTCCGAGAGCCGCAGCCCTGGCCGCACGCTCGGAGGTGCCTGCTCGCTAGGGCTGGCGAGCTAAGGCTCGTGCACCAGGGCGATGCTCCCCCTCTGCTCCCGCAGGCCCGCTCTCGGAAGGGGCTCGCAGCGGACCGAGCCGAGTCCTGCTGTGCCGGGGCAGCTCCGCAAAGCAGCGCCCTGCATCTGTGCCGACGGCCGCTGCGGGAACGCCCGCCGGCACCAGCAGCGGGGAGCAAGGGCGCGTGCCGTGGGGCGCAGGACACGCCAGCCTGCGGAGTGACCGGGCGCGATCCTTACCTCGTCCGTGATTTGCCCTCCGAAAGTCACCCATGTCCCTGTGGAGGAGAGATGTCATGTGCCGAACGCAGCGGCTGCGGGCGCAGGCAGGTGGCAGCGGGGGCTGTGCTGTGGTGGGGACCATGCCCCATCCCCAGCCGTGCCCCATACCTGGCCGTGCCCCATCCCCGGCTGTGCCCCGTCCCCGGCCACCAGCCCCAGCTACCCTGGCACGGCCCCGGTGCATGGCGGCCATGCTTTGCACCAAAGCGTGCGGCAAAGCACTTCCAGCACATACCGTTCACTTCACTTTCTATTATGTCGGGGGACAAAAAGAGAAAATAATTTGACAACTTCTGGGCCATGTCTCAAAATTGCTGCCAGCCCGGAAGAAAGCCCCCTCTTATCTTTGGAAGCGATTGGTAACGTTTCAGTCACAGAAACCGACTGCCACCAGTGACAATTGCAGAGCCGTAAATACGCATTTCTGTACTTTGTAAGTGGCTCGCACGGCTGGAAGCCTACAGGGCTGCTCGGTCCTGCGCAAGTTCCCAGACAGATCTGAAGTCAGCAGCGGGCTCTCTGAGGGCGCTACCCCCGGCCGCTGCGCTGAGCCGGCGTGTGTATGGAGGACAAAGCAGAAATTTTTGGCTACAATTAGTTGCTGTGAGCGCAGAAACGCTGTGCCAGCAGCTGATGCGTGCTTTCTGAGGATCTGCTTTTTCTCCCCCGTGGAGCGTGCATGAACCCCGCTGCATCGCCCCGAGGGCAGGAGCCGTGCAGGAAGGCGTGGGCACTTACCCAAGCCGAGGCAGGACACTCGCAGCCCAGACTTGCCCAGATTTCTGGAAGACAGAGACCCATTAGAATAGCAGCTGGAAATCCTCACAATGCTAATTAATTAAGCTAATGAAAAAGATGACCCCCCTGGCACTGCCCGGCTCTTGGAGGCCACGGCCAGCATGAGCTCCCTGCCTGCAGCCCGTGTGCTGCGGCACGGCCGGGGCTTTATTTATTCACATCTCTGCGCGGGAGGTCAGGGGCAGCAGGAAGAGTTAAACCCACCCAGGAACGGGCACCGATGAAGAACTGAAATGCACAACAGCACGTGCGTGCCGCAGAGCAGGCACAGACTCTCACTTTATTCCCTGAATCTCCCGTGCATCGCTGCACAATAACATGGAGCAGTGCCAGCGATCCGAGAGTGCGTGGGCTGCCCCGAGCTGTGGTGCGGACGGGGACACAGGGACAGGCAGCAGCCGGCTCCCGGCCGGGCACCCCGATGTGCTGGTGCCCCCCACCAGCAAGAGAAGGGGAAAAGTGCCACAGGACCGGGGAACTGCACAGCAGGAGGGCAGGAGAGCTGCGATGTGGACAAAGAGGTACACACAGCACCGGGGCACCAACCGCGTGTAGACATGACGCAGAAGTGACCCTCCGGAATGAGAATCAAAAAGACTCCCATCTCTCCTCTAAAACCCAAATCACGGTTGGAAAAGTCAGGCATTCATTTTAAAATAGGAAGAGGGGGAAAAGATGAAACAGCCAAGCACAGCTGAAAGCACTGAGCCCTAACCACGGTGGCTGCTCTACTTCTGCAACCAGGCAAAACCGAAATAAAGCCGGAGCTGTCGCGAGCCAGAAGGTACTAGAGAGAAAGAACAACGAAAAGGGAATGTGGATGCGGCTCCTCTGAGAGACAGTAATAACTGTTGATGAAACCGCAGATCATTGAGCAATAAAAGTTGTCTGAATGCACAGGGGCACGTCGGCAGCAAAAGCAAGAGGGGGGTGCCCAGCCTGTCCACGTAGTTGTTGCAGCGGCCTCTGTGCACGTCTTCAAACGCAACGAGCCATGGCTCAGAAAACCCCACGCAAGGAGCGGCCATGCCAGGGAACGCATGGCTGCCTCCGTGTCGGGGCGCACCCCGAAGCCGGGCACGCGGAGCCCGAGTGCCGGCCTGGCACCGGGGCGATGCGGAGTGGCAGCAGGCAGCGACCTCGTTAAACCTGCAGCGCACGACGGGGCGGGCGGCTCTCCTCCGCCGGCGAGGGCAGGCGACCTGGTGTGAGCCCAGAGCTGGGCGTCTGGCGCGTGGAGCGAGCCGTGCCTGTTCTCTGCGGTGCGGCGAGGGGGCAGCGAGGGGATGCGCTACCCTGCCCCGCAGTGACCGCCGCGTGCCCTGACCTGGGACGCTGCCCCAGGGACCCACCGGTCCTCGCTGTGTCGGCATCACTGGGGAGCTCACAAGGAGAGAAACGGCTTGAGAGCGGAGCAGGTTGCCTGCAGAAATGAAGCACCTCTGTGCAATATTTAAAATTTGGCTGGCACAAAGAAGCGGAGAATATTCTTTCGGGAATGAATCCAGGCTGGCAGGCATCCTTTCCGCCTTTGCCACAGTGATTGATAGCACATTTTTAAAAATCACAAAGGTTCGAACAACAAGCATTAAAATAAATAAAGTGTAGGTGAGCTGCTGCAGCCCGCCCGCGTGCAGCCGGCGGAGCGGTGTCGCGTAGCAACTGGGAGGGACCGCTGCCGCGGCCCCGCGCGCCCTTCGCCTCCCGCCCGACGCGGGGCCGAGGACGTGGGGATGGAGCAGAGCCGCAGGACGACGACGATGACGTTTATTAATTTCAGGCTGAGATTAATCAGGACGCTTTCTTTCTGCACTGCTGCATTATTGTCCAACATCTGGAAGACACGGGCTGCCCCTGTGCTGCAGAACAGATGCTCCGCGTCTCAAACTCATTTTATTTTTAGACTGCTTAGCAGAGGGCAGAGGTGACCGCCATGGGCTGTCAGCAGGGCAAACTAGTGAAGGTGGCCATGATGGAACATGAGGAACATGGCCATGGCTCGCCCAACCTGTTCACGCCGCACGGGCACTGCTAGCACTCCAGGAGCCCTCCTGAGCGTGGGAGCCAGCTCGCCTCGGCGCTGGGGTGATGGGAGCGTCTCTGCTCATGGCTTTCCTGCGTAGAAGTTTATGGATCGGTCACCAAATCGAGATGCTTGCAGCGATCTGGGGAGGCCGAGGCACGCTCGCTTTTCAGGGAACGAGCATCCCCCTGCACGGCAGATGGCCTTCACAGCATCTGTTTGCAAGGAGCATTTGTATGGAGGAGAGCGGGGATGTTTGGAGACATCGGTGGCCCTGGTGCAGGTCCAGTGCCACCATCACCGTCACCTCCCGTGGCTCTCAGGGGGACCCCGGCTCTGGCAGCCACCCAAGCAGGTCACCGCCCCGGCACAGGGGTGGCCCAAGAAGCTGGAAGAGCACGCCTGCCTTTTTGGAGAGGAACTGGGCAGAGGGAAGAGCAGCGCGCAGAGCCCAGAGGACACCACACACGTGTGGTGTCTGCGCAGTTTTGCCGCTGAGAGCCCCTGGCCAGGGCAGTGCAGGTGCCGCCCTCTGCACCCCGGGACCGCGCTGAGCACCCTGCCCAGCGCCCAGCTGAGCCCCGCCACAGCGGGCACCCCCGAGCCCCGGGCAGCACGCGCAGGATTGCCAGGTGAGGGGGACTTGGCTAATTTGGAGGATAACAGAGGGTGACGGCTGATCTCGTTCCAGCGGTATGCCTGCCTGATGCATTCTGCATCCCAGCACCATTCGCATCTGGGCTGGAGCAGGAGCTCTTACGGCGATCAGCTGGAGCACAGCGTGAGCTCATCTACGCCGGAAACCCCCTGCCCGAACACTGGGGACGCTGAGCGCGTTAACCCAGCCCGCGCTGGCTGGGGCACGCCGTGCACGTGCCGTGCTTCACTTCCAAACCCACATGCACAGACAGGGGTCCAACACTAGCTCACAGCTCGGCGCGCGCTCCTCGGGGCGCGAGTGGACTGGCAGCGCTGCAAAGCCACTGATCCCACCACAGCCCATGAACGAGTCTGTGCCGCAAGGTCTCCAACTTCCCCAGCTCAGCCGCTGCCCACTCCCACGGGCTCACCGGGCACCACGGGTCCTCCTAAACCCTGAACTGTATTTTAGAGCCACTTTTTCCCCTCCTATTCCACTGGTTTTACATTAGGCTAGATCAAAACCACACTGAGAGGGGAAAGACAGTAAACTGCGAAGAAGGAAACAAAGGTGAGCAATGCACGCGCAGAGCAGACCAGCACTTGTAGCACCGAGAACCCTGGGGCAGGAAGGAAGACGGGAATTAGGGAGAGCGCAATACACCCCCCGAGCCTCCCTCCCGCATGAATCACAGCGAGGAGCATCAAACGCACCCGAATTGGCAGCAGATCTCCCCGAACGAGCAGCCCATCCTTCTCCTACCTGTATTTCATCCCCGGCTGCTTCACGCTGGATTCGCTGGACGACGGGGCGTTCTGCACCGAGAGCTGCCCCAGGCTCCGGGCGACCATGGCCACTGCCCGGAATTTGCTGCGCGTGCCGAGGCTGGGGCTGCTGGCATTTTGCCTGTTCAGCCGGTCCTCCGCGCTCCGGCTCTTTATGCTGTGCTCAGAGCACACAAAAGAGACCTGCATGGTGCCCGCTGGGTTCGGGCTGCGGAGGCTCCCTCCCTCCCTGGGGCTCAGCCGCGGCCGCTCCTCCCGGGCGCGTGGCGGAGCGTCAGGGGTGAAGGATAACGGGGAGGGCTTCCCCCAGAAACGCGCAGATCCTGGAGGAGAGGGGAAAGCGCAGAAGCGAGCAGATGCTGCGCGTTCTCTCTCAGCCCGCGGCAGCGCTGGTGCTCGCCTGTCCGAGGGTTAAAGGCAAACTTGGGGATGTCGCGGTGCTGTCCTCCGCCTCCGGCCCCCTCCCGGCCGCACAGATCGGGGTCTCAGCCGAGCGTCACCGATGCTGCCGGTGGGTCCAGCCACCCCGTGCCGTGGGGCACGTCCTACGCCCTGGCTGCGAGGGGGAGAAGGGCGTGAGCCCCCCACGGGGCCGGTGTCCCGGGAAGCTGCGCCGAGGGCACCTCGCGGCCNCCGCGGAGGCGGCAGGGAGCAGCGGCAGCAGCCTAAATTTAGATGGCAAACTCTGCGAAGCAGGGCCCTCCTCCTAACGTCTGCGAAGCATCACTCAGACAACATGACGGCTGCGGGGCTGGATCGAGAGACCCAGCTTATATCAGCTTCAGGCCATCAATATTTGATGAGTTTTAGGAAGCAAACAAACGATGTCAGAGCAGGTGGGGAGGCAGAAACATGACCACTTCCAACCGCTCCGTGCCGGGAAGCCGCACACCCCCCGTTATTTTTGAAGTGCGTGCCTCTGCCGCGCAGGGCTGCTGGAAAGCCTCTCGCATTATCTGCCTTCACCTTGTCTCCCTGAATCTCTCTCCGCGGAGGAGTGCTGACAGGAGTGCATTCGCGACTCCCGGCCCGCACAGAGACCTGGGGGGGCTGTCACCCTGGCCAGCCCTGCCTGCCCCCAGCCCGGTCCCCAGCCCGCCCTGCGGGCAGAGCCCTTGGCACGGCTCGGGGCTGTCGGCGCGGCTGGAGCGGGTGCTGCAGCTGGCGTCTCTAGTCCAGCTGCAGAACGTGGGTTTTGGGGCGCAATGGGCGACTACAGGGAAGGGGGCCCCTTGCCATGAAGGGGTCTGGTTTTATTCTTTCAGCTGTTTAATAACAGCACAATGTCTCTGCTCCTAAGCTGAGCCAACGCTGATATAAAATCTCTCGGCAGGAGTGTTTGCACATTAAAAAATACATTATTATCGAGCAAACGCACAATCTGTGGAGATGCCACCAGCTCTCCTGCTTTCTCTGAGAGCAAAAGCCTTGCTGATTTTTGAAGCTGGTGCTGTGACCCGAGTGACTCTTCCCTGAAACTTCCCCAAACAAGAGCTAAATCAATCGAGGCAAAACCCAATTCCAGCATCTCCTGCTGAAGGAAGGACGCGAGTGGCTGTGCTGACGGGCCATTTTGTGGTCAGGGCTGCAGGCTCCAGGCTCCGCAGGCTCTGCCGCAGCAGCTGCCTGGCCACCCACGCTGGGGGGGACACGGCCGTGCCTCCGGCAAGGCAGGCGGCTCCAGTGGCTGGGAAGTAATGGTCTGGGCAGGAGAGGAATCACCAAAACAGCTACGAACCAGATCGCCGGTGCAGCGCTGTGCATTGATTTCTAACGCACAAGAGAAATGGTTCGGGGCTGGGGACTGGCTCACGGGGGCGTGAGAGGGGATTACATAAACTCAGCCTCCGATGTAATGAGAAAACTTGTGATCTGCTCAGGCTTCCCTCTGCCTCAAAGCTCCTTAGCGTGGGCGGCGGGGCTGGGTAAGCTGCGGGTGCAAGCGCGAGCAGCCCCCAGCCCCGGGCAGGGGGAATCCCGCAGCCGACGGAGCGCTGCGAGGGCAGAGTGGCAGCCGCGCTCTCCGCCAAAAAGCATTCCTGCCGCTCTCCTCGCGCGTCCTGCGGCCGACCCACCGCGGGCACCTTCCCCATGGGCGCAAGCATCGCCGGGGCTTTGCAGCCCCTGGCTGCGGGGGGAAGCTCCCGTGCCCCCATCAGCCCTGCGCTAATCTGCCTGCAGCTCTGAGCCCAGATTAACGCTCCCGCCAGAAGCTTTTGCCCAAAGCTCCCAGAACAAGGAACGGCCGCAGATCTGCAGGAGCAGCCCCAGCAGCTCCCCGGGGCCACCCTCATCCCCTGGACTGGTGCCTGGACCGTGGGCAGCCCCGAGCGAGATGCCCAAGTGCCATCTTCGCCGGTGCACGTTCAAGCCTCACTCCATCAATAAATAACTGTGACATGAATATTAAATGGACTATTGCGACGGAGTAAATGTTACCTCCACTTTTTTTTAAGTGGCAAGGACAGCTCCTCACTCTCGCTGCCCTCTCCTCCGCGGGGGCATGGATGCTGGGGGCCGAGCTGGGACACCACAGATGTGCTGTTTGTCCCCGCTCCATCAATGGTGCCGTAACGAAAAGGACAAAAGTCAGCTGAAACAAATACACCTCTCACCACACCGTGCCCTGGACCTACATGCAAAATTAATGGAGCGCCAGCTGTCCCTGTGCTCGCAGGTGGCTTTCCGGCTCAACAGGACATTTTCTCAGCTTTATCCCACCCCCTGTGTGTTGGTGTTTAATTTTGCAGCCAGAGCGGCCGGGGGGAGCGCAGGGCACCCGGAGGCATGCAGCGAATCCTCCCGCAAACGCTGCAAAAAAAGGCCAGGGCCGCATAGTTGTGCAAATGCATTTGCACTTGCAAATTTTCCACCAGCACTGAAGTAAAACCAAAAATAAGATGAGAATCTTAAGGAGTGTTATCAACCAAGCAAGACAGAAATGCACTGATTTACTGTGGCCGCTCCTGCACGCACCGTGCGAGATCTCCTCCCTTCGAGGGCTCGGAAAAGATTGCATCGTCACCGAGAAAGAAAACACGTTCTGATACGTTTGGCTGCAGGAAGCGCTAGGCGACACGCGGAGCAGACTGCAACATCCCCCTGTGCCCGGGTGCCGCACCGAGCCCTGGAGCTGTCGTGATTTCTGTGCCAGGCACAGCGTGCTCGCGACGCTTCGACGCCCGCCAGCCCAGCACGCCCGAGTGGCCGCAGCCCCTTACCTGTACTTCATGCCGGTGGCGCGGGCCGTGCAGCCGTCCAGAGAGAGCCCGTGCATCCGCAGGAACTCCTCCAGCGTCTTGGCCTGTGCTGCCGCGCGGACGTCCCGCAGCCGCCGCAGCTCCAGCGCATCTGCCCGCCGCGGCTGCTGCAGCCCCCAGTCCGGGTGGTGCCGGCTGGCCACGCTGCGCAGGCTCTCGCTGTACGTCATGGACAGCATCCTGCTGCCCGAGCGCGGGGGCTGCGGGCCGGCCGGGCGGCGAGCGCTCAGGGGTGCTTCAGAGAGAGCCGGGCAGCCGCCCCGACCTCCCGCAGCGCCGTGGAGCCCTGGGGCCCCAGCAGCGCGCCCGACCTAGCAGGGACCCGCAGCCGGCCCGCCCCTCGCGCAGCCCAGGGAGGGGACAGCAAGGGGCCCTGGCGATAAATGGCAGAACAACTGGCTTAAGCGGAACAGAAGTCTTCACAGACAAGCCAAAGAGCAAAAGAAATGGCAAGTGCGGCGCAGGAGCAGGGAAGGGAAGAGGTGCTGCCCGGGCTGGCCTGCGGGCTGGGTGCTGACGGGCGGCTGGGGCCGCAGGGGGTGCTCACGTGGGGCTCAGCCCCACCACGCTGCCCTCCCGGCATGGCCCGGCACAGCACGGGTACAAGCGTTGGCACGCTGCAGCAGGGTCCTGGGGCTGCTGCCGCGGCCGCTGCGATGGCACCGAGCCGGGCGCGCCGCTGCAGCCTGCCACGTGCCCGCCTCGAGGCTCGGCGCGGCTCTGCTTCTGGGCGGCCGAGCTGCCTGCAGCTGGCGCAGACTGGGCTGCAACCGGTTTGCGTTTCCGTAACGAATGCACAGCAAAGGGACACGGGTGGCCCTGGGAACTGGCTGGGGTGGAACGAGCGGTGCTGCAGCTCCTGGGAGGAGCCGGCGCCTGCACGTGGGCCACGCTCGCTGGCCAGCAAGGAAGCACGGCCGCGGGGGGCTCCCGTGCGGCTCCCCTCCTGCAGAGGGGCCGCAGGCGCCAGGTGCTCGCTGGCAGCGCTCGGGGTGGCTGTGGTGCCCGCAGCAGGCCGCTGCAGTCCGTGCCGCCAGCCAACACCCTCCCCGCAGCAGAGGCACGGCGCTGAACTGCGGCACTGAAAATAGCCTGCGGCAGAGCGGGCTCCGTGCACGGCCAGAGGCACCCACCGGCTCCGCGGCAGCGCACTGCGACCTCACCAGTGCTGGCACTAAAGAGGTGGCATTGGTTTTCCCCTGCTGCTCTCTGAAACATCCACTGCACTTAGTGCCTGGAGCGAGGAGCAGGTGCCTGTGGGTTTCCATGAGGCCTTGGATGGGCTGCGCCCGCCACCCAGCCACTGGCATTGGGGATTTTTTCCTTTTCCTGAGGAGCTCAGTTTTATGGTAGCACAGCTTGAAAGCAAAGTGCACTTTTCCACTGAAGTGTGACCTCAAGAAAAAAGCAGAAGAGAAAAAAAGAGAGTATTAACTTGCAAGGAATTACTGAAAACCCCAGGGAGTTCCTGTGATAATGTTTTTGAACATACTCTAGAGCTCCTCCTGCTCAGGAAAATAATGCAGCAAGTGTTCCTAAAATGCAGGGAAATGTGAAAAGAGGATCCCCTCTCCTGAGGTCAGGCAGGGCTACAACAAAAAAAACCTGAACATCTTGTGAACGCCCACTCTGGCGGTGTCCTGACCGCTGTGCTTGCCCCGGTGCCGGCTGCGGCCCCCGTGGGGCTGGCTGGAGGGGGCAGTGCTCCCCGGTGCCCTGGCCCCCGCTCTGGGAGGGGGCACCCACCGGCAGGCAGCAGGCACAGAGCTGGGGGCACCAGCACAGAAAGCAAAACCCCTATGACCTCCAGCACCTGCCCAGCTTTTTCTGCTGTGCCTCGGCTCTGGTGGCCACAGCCGGCAGCGCCAGCACGGAGCCCTTCTCTGTGGCTGATGGATTTCACCCCAGCCGTGCTGGTGGCTCTGGCCAGGTGCGGGCGCCTCGCCCGGCACTGCGGGCTCCCCTCGCTCCACAGCAGCCGGGAAAAGTCAGAGGAGCGCAAAGCGCTGCTGCACGCTTCTTCTCTGGCTTCATCTCACTGCAATTAAATTAAGGCGGCGGATGAAGTCGGCGGGGGTGATCTGAGCTGCTCTGAGGAGCGAGGTGGTAATTAACTGCATGCCCTGTTTTGCCACCCCTGTGATTTTTGGCTGAGCAACGTTACCAAGCAGCGGAGAGAGCGCGAAAGCACTGGGCACGTCCACGGGCAACTTATTAGCAAAAAACTTTATGCTAACTGAGGAATGAGAAGCAACGCCCCAGCCGGGGTCTGGAAAAGCTGCCAAAGCCCGGGCAGAGACACGCCAAAGCAGGAGCTGCTGTTCTGCGGAGAAGGACCACGGGGAGGACCCCCAGAGCACGCCCCCGTCCCCAGCCCGTGGGGAACCCCGGCACCCAGAGCCAAATGGGCTCCAGGGTGCTCTGAGCGCGTCAGAAGTCCCCCCGCCCTGACAAACGCACCCCTCGTGTACCTCCCGCTGCGAAGCGACACCGGGGAGCTGCCTCCTCGCGCCCACGGAGCACCGTGGAACCAGGTGCCACCACCAGGCTCACCGAGCACCTCCGCACCCGGCCCGGTGCGCGGCCGGCACCGCGCGGCCCCGGCGGCTCAGACTCACCCGGCTTCTGGGGATTCTGCTCATTAAAAAGAAAAGCTCTGGGTTGTTAGGGTTCCCTCGGACAGCTATAAGAGACGCACAGCTGTGGTTTTTTTCATTAGGGGAGTGTCGATGCTTAGCATCCAAAGCAATTGGCGAATACAAGTCCCTCCAGAGTCAAGTTTTTTAGCGGTGCTCCATTAGCCCTATTAGGGTATTTTCTTCCTAGCGAACAAGAGCTCAATTATTCATGACTTCTCTAAAAGCCTGTGGATGTGCAGCTGCTTTATGAACACTGGCATCGTTTCCTCCGCCCAGAGCCGACCCTCGCTGGTGGCTGCAGCGAGGCGCCTTGCAGCGACAGATCGCACCCCACCGGGACGCACGTGACCCGGGGTGCCGAGGAGCCGAGATGGGCCCCTCCGGCGTCATGGAAGGGGTCACAGCTGGGCTGTGGAGGGATGTCGGGTCCCACAAACACCTCTGGGCAGACACACTTGTCCTAAACAGAGATCTGCCCCAGACTCCGTCACCTTCTCCATCCACGCACTGTGCTGGGGACAGAGTGAGGAGGCCGCGGCGCATTGCCCCTCGCGCCGCTGCGGGCTGTCCCGGTGGCGGCTGCCTGCTGTCCCCTTCCACCCGGCATCCAGGCCGGATCGGGCCCAGCACTGCTGTGCTGCAGCGTCCCTGGAAGCACTGAAGTGGCTCCCAGCACCCTACTGGCACAGCGTGCCAGGGAGAAGTGCCTTTTTAATTTTAGACAGTAAAAGGATGGGAAAAAAAACATGTGTTGTCTTATGTATCAGTTAATGACATTTCTCCTAATGGAAGGAGCAGATGAAAGGGCTGGATGGATTCCCGGAGCAGCCCTTGGGAAAAGCTAACAGGCCCAGGCTCTTCCCCACGCAGCGCCAGCCGAGCCAGGCTCGGCGGGGGCGAGGAGACGACGGCGCACCCCAGCCTCCCCGTTAGCCCCCGCGCTGGCCAGGCCAGACCCTTCCAAAGCGGGCGGCGTGCCGATGCCCTCAGTGCGCTGTGCCGCTCCCCACCACCCCGGGCATCACCCAGCACGTGCGGATCAGACGGACAGACCCATGACAGGATGGAAGGCACGCAGCGCTGCTCCGGTGGCACCAGCCCTGCACCGGCTCCACGTGCAGGAGGCACGGAACTACCCCACGCTGCAGCTCTTGGTGCCGGAGCAGAGCGGCGTGGGCACACGCAGGAGCCTGGCACGCACGAGCTTCGCCAGTGCTTCCGCAGCACAAGTCTGAGTTCAAGAAGCGTTTGGACAACGCTCTCAGACAAATGGTTTGATTTCTGGGTGGTCCTGTGTGGAGCCAGGAGCTGGACTCAATGACCCTCGTGGGTCCCTTCCAACTCAGGATATTCTATGAGTCTGTGATTTAAGTGACGGTCAGGCCCATCGGCAGGTGCGCAGGCGAACGTCCTGAGAGATTCCCGTGGATGTGGCGTAGGTGGGAGGGAGGGCAGCGCGCTCCTCCCTCTGTCCTCCCCCAGCAGAGCCCTGCTGGCACCCGGCAGCACCCGGCCACAGGCAGGACCCTGGCATGTGGGGTCCTGGTCCCCCGGCATGTGGGGTCCTGGTCTTGGACATTTCTACTTCCCGGGGGCACTTTTAGGGAGAAAGAAAGGACTCGGTTACCTGTAGAACTGGAGCTGGCGCTTGGGGCTCCCATACCTAGCACTTCCGACAGCAAGGAGGAGAGAGAAGAAACATGCCACAAACCGCGTTAGAAAGGTGGAGAGCCCAGCGGGACCGCGCGGCCGAACCGGGACCCGGCTGGAGCCGGCGGCGGTGGTGGGAGTGGGTTGGTGGTGCCCCCCCGTGCCGCACCCACTCGCGGGTACACAATGCACCGGGCACCAGCATGTTCCCGGGCCGGCCGGTAACCAGAGAGGAATCAGCTCTTAAAATAAGAGGCACCAACGCCCAGGGGCTGCCCGTCTTTTTGCAGTCCTGGAGGTGGTTTTCCACCAAGCACGCGCAACGGCCGCTGCGGCGATC
Organism: Chauna torquata; assembly: GCA_013399475.1. Classification (NCBI taxonomy): domain Eukaryota; kingdom Metazoa; phylum Chordata; class Aves; order Anseriformes; family Anhimidae; genus Chauna; species Chauna torquata. The sequence goes on along the minus strand of VXAL01003386.1, from coordinate 1,309 downwards.
CCTGGGTCCTGCAGAGCCCCTGGGGCTGCGGCCCCGGGGTCGAGCCTGGCCGGGCTCCCCGCAGCGCTGCTGCTGCCCGCGCGGGGCCGGCGCTCACCTGTAGATCATCCCGGGGGAGCCCGTCTGCCTCAGCGAGAGTCGTGCCGGGGAGTCAGTGGTCGATTCCGGATACATGGAGCCAGCCTCACCTCCCAAGCCCCGCTTTCTGCCTTACCCTCTAAAAAAAGAGGAAGAAAAGCTGAATCAGACGCGGCTTTTCAGAGCGTGCGAATGACGGTGTTTCCTGTTGCTGAAGCTTGTGAGCCGGATGGGCGTGTGGCGTGGGCATGGCACGGGCCCTGCCACCCCGTGAGCCCCTTGTGGGACCACAGGACCCTGACCCACTGCCGGTCACCACTGGCTGCTGCTTACCCCACGTCCCTGCATCTCCCCCAGACCCATCCCACCCTGCCCTGCCCAGTGCCACCAGCTCCCCTTACTGGGTTGTGTTCCCCAGACTTCTGGGGCTCACGGCTTCCAAAAGCTGGCACTTGACGAAAGGCTGGGAGGACGTGACCTGTCACGTCACACGTGGGGATACGAGGACCAAGGCTGGGAGCTGTGCACTTGGGCAGAGAGCAGGATGCTGTGCAAGCCTGCACTGCTGGCGTGCCGCTGGGTGCAGAGCGGGGCTGCCTGCTGCCCATCCTGCTGCCCGTCCTGCTGCCTGCACTGCTGCCTGCGCTGCTGCCTGCGCTGCTGCCCATCCTGCTGCCCGTCCTGCTGCCCGCAGGAGGCAAGCAAGACACGCCACGAGGTGAGCCAGCTCCCGGGCAGCAGAGCTGCGCTAGTGAGGCACAGACCTGTGCGGCAGCAGTCTTACAGCACAACAGGAAACAGTGAAGAAATTCAGGGACTGAAAAATTAAACATTTTGCTGATGGGGAAAAACCAACAACGCTGAAACAGCCCCATGAGGCTCCCTCTGCAGTGTATGTGTTATTCTCAGACACAACAAGAAAAGAAAATTATCCTGGGTTTTCCTGCAGCCTGCACGCTGCTGTGCGAGGGGGTGTGTGGGAGCGCCAAGAGAAAGGGGGGGAATTTCATCCTTTAAATTTAAATGATCTTTCCACAGGCCCGTGAAGCCGAATCTTTATACTGCGGGCAGTGAGCTGCTTTTTGCCCTGGATTTGGAGCGAGCTATTTCCGTGCTGCGTCCCCAGCAGGTGCACAGCCTGGCACCGCGTGCGCGCATCCCTGCACGGCGGTGCGGGGCCTGGCACGGCGCGCACGCACCCCGCGCTCGTCCCGGCGCAGCCCCTGCAGCC